>JAPPVO010000016.1:4722739-5073550 GCA_030407325.1 Camellia japonica
TGATGGATGAAAATGGGGTTACACTTGAGCAGATGAAGAAAAATGTTTCTAGTGTTGCTGCTGGTGTTGTTACTTCTCTTTTGCCCAGTGACCGGGTCGTACTCTTGTGTAATGTGTTGATAAGAAGGTAATGATGAACTCATCTTTTCTTGTTTATTAGTTTGCTCGTGGCTTATCTAGCAATATATATATTAATGTAGGCATTAGTAAGATGTACCAAGTGCATCTAAGCATGCAATTATAAGTGGTTCTGTCTTTGTTAATTTAATTTGAATCTTAAAAGGAACCCTGTTGTTGCTCTTGCCTCTATTGGGTGAGAGAGTTAGATTGTGCATAAACTTAACCTCTGGCATCATTTGCCATGGGTGGCCACCTCATATTCAAATCCACATTCTTGGTTTCCCCGTGCTTTTGCCGTTGTGCCAATCAATAGCCCATTATTAGAAGATCTTTTCTAAGTCCTTTCCATGTGACTGCATGAAAGTTCACTCTTTTATTTCATGAGCATGTTTTTATGTATGATTTGTGGAGTTCTCCCCTACTGCAAGGTATTTTAACTATCCCATTTAACATAGTATGGTTGAGGCAAAAGATTGGACTTCTAGAATTGCTTCCTCTTGATCAATGGCTTCGAAGTTGTGATTTTCCAAATGGTTTGCAATTTCGATCCAAATCTGAAATATCCAAAAAAGAAAAGTGCAACCAAATATGAGTAACCCATTGTATTGGATAAATTCAATGAATCTGAACTGCAACAAACTTAGTTTGGTATGGGGTCCATGGGTTAGCTTTGATAATTGAATTCAATTTATTGAAATTAATTAGAATTGTTGTTGCATGTAAATATTTCTGACTCTGGTGAATTTCTGAACTATAACCAAATTTATTTATCTGAACCATGCATTAGTTCCAATTCAGGTGTCCAATTTGTCAATGCAATCTCCTAAATTTTTTTGCAGAATTGTAAAACCACGATTGTGGGTGGGTGGTGTTGTCATTGTGGACAAAAATTAAAGCGCCCCTCTTGTTTTGTGGTGTCATCAAATTTCTAAGCTTACATTATTATCTATGCTGGAACAGGTATTTTGTTTTAACAGCAACTGACTTGGAGGTGTGGTACCAGAACCCTGAGTCTTTTCACCACGAGCAGGATTCAGTTCTGTGGTCAGAAAAACTGAGACCTTGTGCTGAAGCTCTATATATTGTTTTGTTTGAAAATCATAGTCAGGTAGGTGTAGTCCATTCTTGGTATTAAACTCTTCCACAATTTTCAGCAGTTGAAATAAACGCACAAGATGTGTTGGATAGAAAAAGGTATGCCTATTTGATTTTCATTGTATCCTTTAGCTGCTAGGTCCAGTTGTGGTTTCCATTCTTCAAGAGGCAATGAATGGTTGCCCGACTTCAGTCACTGAAATCACTCCAGGATTACTTCTCAAAGATGCTGCTTATGGTGCTGCTGCCTATGTTTATTACGAGCTGTCAAATTATCTGAGCTTCAAAGAATGGTGTGTGCTTTTCTGTGTTTCCATATCCGGTTCTTATGCATTTGTTTGTCTAATGCAGCTCGGTAATTACCTCTTGCTTGGCATTTAAATGGTTATGACTTGCAAGAACAACTTGTAATTGGCAAATTTAGTTATTTTTATTTTTGGTTATTTAAGCTGCAAAAATGTTTAAGACCCCCTTTCCCCCCGCCTCCTTTGACCCCCTTTGCTTTTGATTGGTCCATTTTTCTTTTTATTTTTTCTTTTTTTTCTTCTCTCCCAATCCCCAACCCCCACGTGTGTGTGGGGGTGGTGGGGGTGGGATTTTTGAGGGGGTCTTAATCAGTCCTCATTTAAGCTGCATATGCTCTATTTTCCACAATTCTCAAACAACTTTAAATTAGGGCTTCATCTAGGATTTTGTTTTCATAGTTTTAAGTGTAAATTATCTACATCCTTTGCATCTGTTGGAAACTATATTCATATTTATTGTGCATCAAACCTGTCTGAGTGTTGAAATATTGTCAATTTTCTGTTGAGCCAGAGTTTTCTAATTTTACATGACACAAACATTGACTTTGGAATCACCTTACTTCACTTCAATTTGAATTAAAAGGACACCAAGGGGGTGTCACTCCTGGACATGAACAAAATTAAAATAGGGGAGGTAATTACAAAAATACAAAACTTTAAACCCTCTCCAAAGTGTAACTCTCCTATAAAATCTACCCACAAAGATGAGGATTGATGAAATTCCTTCTTTAACCTAAAATATTTATATCTTAGCAAGGTTAGCTTTTGAGTCTATGTATGGTAGTCTAAAACATATCAAATTGGGTTGAGGTAGCATTACGTACTTTGTGTTTGCTTTGATTTGACATGGGCGACTGGGTGCAACCCAGCATGTGATGTACAAGATTGTGCATATAACCTTAATAAACTTAATTTTCTTGATAGAATAAAGTTACCAATTTGTTGCAATGGCTTCTGCCCTAGGGTTGAGATGTTTGCATTACATGCTTATGTTGTAGTGAATGCTTAACTAAATCTCCCCTTTTTGTTATTAATTTTTTCCATGGTAATTTGTTGGTTTATGCTTATTTACCGGAAACTTTGTAGGTTCAATGGTGCGCTATCCCTAGAACTCACAAATGATCATCCAAATATGCGTATCATCCATAGGAAAGTTGCATTAATTCTTGGGCAATGGGTTTCTGAGGTATGTATGCAATGCTGTAATTGTTGATCGAGTTTCAAGCTGTTGAATCTCTTGTATGTTGTTCCAATCTGTGTATTCAAACAAGACCGCATGCTAGTATATTTTTGGGTCTGTTTTGTGGAAGATACTATATCCTTGAAATTGAGAAATTACACAAGTAAATGTTGAAATAATTTTCTCTAATGGGTTTTCAGAAGTGCAGGTGCACTTTTTTTTTTAAGACCCTTACAAGAGTCAATGAAATCATTGCAGTTTAGCATGAAATAATAGGGCTAAGTTTTCTGATATTTGTATGCAATGTTAGCTTATGATGCCACCTTGTTCTATCGCATGCGGCAGTTTCGGCCAACATGTTTTAGTTTCTGTAAGGCAATTTTTTTTTATTTATTTTATTTTTTATTTCATTTATTTATGCTCATTTTTTTTTGCAGATTAAAGATGACACCAGAAGATCGGTATATTGTGCTTTGATCAAATTGCTTCAGGACCCGGACCTGTGTGTCAGGGTACAGTCATTTATATGGATCACCATTCTTGCTCATCTTCTTTGCATTTAATGTAACGCCTCCAAAAATAATACAATAAATTTAATCCATAAGCGGAAAAATGATAGAAATAATATACTTTCATTCATCAGAGTCTATATACAAAAGATAATACATGCAATATACATTCACAAACTGTTCATCCTGAATTTACAGCATGTGTTGTAATAATAAAAGAACTAAAAACTAAACAGATAATCAAATGCCCTATAGGCTTACATCTTTCCAAGTCATTGCTTGATTATAACAAAAGTGAGTCTAGCTCAATACAGTTAAAGTCCTTGGCTATACAAAAATAACACAACAAAAGAAAAAAAGGTCTTGCTCCCAAAAGTCCCTCCAAACTAGTGCCTTGGCGGAGGCATATCGCCAAATGGTTTTCCCAAATAGGGTGAGCCAAAGTCTAGTAGAAACAGTCTAACACAATATATGAATTTTAACAAAGATATAAGTATAATGTGTGTATACAATGCCTATGCCAAAACATTCATATTCCACATGATCATAAGGTACCAAATTTTATATCTCCATCCATTTTCCTTTAATTCATTTCAAGTCAATTCATTTCATCTCAATTCATTAGTCAATTCTTATATTCTTCCGGACAACCCAAATGAGATTACAACTCGGTGGTTCTCAAATCAACACAACTATCACACAAACACTTCAAGTTACCATTTTACGGAAATTTCGTCCGCGGGAATCGACACCAATGTATGTAACATCTCCAAAATAATACGATAAATACAACCCAAAACATTATATAACAACTGGACAAATCAGAGTGTTAAGTCGTTTCATCTCATAAACTTAATAGTACAAAAGAGTTCAATATAAATAAATGCTGTTTTAGGCGTATACCTTTTCTAGTCTTGGCTTGGTTACAACAAAAGAGAGTCATAAGCTCTGTACATGTAAAGCTTTTGGCTTGAGTAAACATTTAAATATATAAACAACAAAATAGAGCCTCTAGCTCCTAGGTCCTCCCAAGCTACGTCCTTGGAGGAAGCACGTCACCGGTACTTGAAAATGGTTTCTCAAGTAGGGTGAGCCAAAGCCCAGTAAAAACAGTCTATCACAATATATGAGGTTTAACTAAGATATAAGTATCAGATATATATATTCAGTATTTATGACCAATGCACATTCTTCACATGACCATACAGTACTGATACTCACATCCCAATCCATTCCCATATATTCATTTCAAGTTAGAACATTTCATTTCAATTCATAGGTCAAGTTTATAATTTTCCATATAACCCAACTGAGACTACTACTCAGTAGTTCTCAATTAACATAACTGCCACACCAGCACTTCAACCTTGTCATTTTACGAAAATTTTGTCCGCGGGATCGGCACCTATGTATGCACAAGATTTCGGGATTTTCACCCTGGACACTACGGCCAACTTAATTTCAATGGAGTCCATTCCCTATCTCCTCCCAAAACATGGAGTACATGCTATTTCTCCTCCCAAAACATTATACATATACAATGTATTTAAGAATACCGCCATATTCAATGACTATCAATTATACAAATTCAATGCTTTAACATACCACCATATTTAATGATATAGTTAAATGATTAGTTTCAATTTACTTAATCCTCATGCAATTTCTACAACAATCATAGCTATCCTTCACTGATAGCCTAATACAGGTATTTCTAACAGATATACAATCTTTATAATAGATAACTGATCAAATTTCCATAGGTGAGTGATTAAACAAATCCAACTACACCATTCATTCATATATCTTCCCAATTTCACATTTCTTATACCAATTCCGTTATTTATACAAAATAATTATTCTACACATTTTAGGGCAAAACTCCCCACAAATATTGACCCAAAGGTCAAAATCAACTATTTCAAATATATAACACGCCATAGAAACCCCTCTTTCTAAACTTGAACCCAGACACTAGATTTTCTCCAAGCATCCCAAATCTCACCATTTATACATAACAACAAATAACTAGGTTAAAAATCATATCAAGGTGTAGAATATCCCTACATCAAGTGTAGAAGCCCAAAGAAGAAGTGGAGAAACTTCAAAGATGTCGGAACCAAACTCTATTCGGATGTAATGGTAGCCCTTGAGATGCTCCAACTCTTTAACAAATGCACTAGGGTAGAGAACCCATTGGATCAAGGTCAAAATGTAGAGAGAGAGTGTGTTTTAGAGAGAAAATGTGTAGATTTAGGTTTTTGGAAAGTTTTAGAGAGAGAGAAGGATGAAAAAGTGATATAAAATGTCACTTTCGCGATCTGATATATGCACAGTCCGCTCAAGCGGAAGAGTTGACGCTCGAGGGCTAGACACAAAAATTTGTTCCGCTCGAGCGTAAGAAGTCACGCTCGAGCGCAGAATGCACACTTCCAGTACTTTGTAGACAACAAACAAACCGCTCGAGCGCCACCCGCTCGAGCGTAGAAAACGCTGCTCGAGCGTGGAAAACACTCCTCCAGTACTTTGCAGACGTGCAAAGTATTGAGCGCTTGCAAACCCTGCTCGAGCGCAAGAAGGCCCGCTCGAGCGGAAGACCAAAATTCTAGGCAACACCAGGTTTGAAAACTAAGTAACCAACCTGTTTCAAACACACTCAAAGTGCCTAAATAACCAAATTTAAGGAGGAATAAAGAGTAAATGACAATGTACAACATTCAGAAACCATATGCCCGAGTCCGGAATACAACAAGTGATGGGTCAAAACCGAAATCGCTATAATGTATACGAGCAATTTCGGGACTTTCACCTTAGACACTCTGGCCAACTTAATTTCAATGGAGTCCATCCTCTATCTCCTCCCAAAATATGGAATACATCCCCTTTTTTCTCCCAAATATCTTGCATATACAATGTATTTAAATATAGTCATATTCAATGACAACCAACAAGAGATTAGTTTCAATTTACCTAATCCTCATGCAATTTCTACAGCAATCATAGTTATCCTCCACCGATAGCTCAATACAGATATTTCTAAACAAATATTCAATCTCAAGACATATAATTTATTCAATTTCCATGGGTGTGAGGTGATATATATTTCCAACTCCACCGTTTATTTTAATATTCATCCAATTCATCTTTACAACACCAATTTCATTTATTTATACAAAATAAATATTTGAACCATTTTATGGCCAACTCTTTTTCTCTCAAATATCGACCCAAAGGCCAAAATCAACTATTTTAATACAAGATAACCTCATATTCAAACCCCATAACTATTTATATCACATTTACTTATAAATCCCTCTTTTGACTTTTAAACCCAAACCTTAGGTTTGTCCAAAATACTCTCAACTCCCACCATTGTTACACAACAACGAATAATTAAGCTAAAAACCATATGAAAGTGTAAAAAATCCCTACCTCAAGAAGAGAAGACGAGCAAAGCAAGGTTGAAACTTCAAAGACATCGAAACTCACCTTTGTTCGGATGAAAATAGAGCCCACGACGTGCCCTACTTTTTTCTCAAAGGCATTAGGGTAAAGAACCCAATGGATCTAGGTGACATAGTAGAGAGAAGATGAGTTTGAGAGAGAGAAACTCAAGATCTAGGGTTTTGGAGAGTTTTAGAGAGTGAGAGATGAAAAAGTGATGTAAAAAGTCATTTTCGCGATCTGATATATGCACAGTCCGTTCGTATGCAAGAAGTGATGCTTGAGCGTCAAACACAATAAGTTGTTCCATTTGAGCGCCAAGACACAATAAAAAAGACGCTCATCGCTAGCTCGAGCGCAAGAAATGACGCTCGAGCGTTGAAAACACACATCCAGTAGTTTTACAGATAACAGACCAACGCTCGAATGCCCACTCGCTCAAGCGTAGAAAACACTCTCCCAATAGTTTTGCAGACCTGCAAAGTACTGAGAGTTCGCAAAGTCTGCTCGAGCACAAGAAGTGTCGCTCAAGCGGAGGACCAAAATCTGGGCAACACAAGGTTTGCAAACCAAGCAACCAATCTGTCCCAAACACGCTCGATACAACCAAATAGCCAAACTCAAATAAAAATAAGGGGAAAAACGATAATGAACAACATTCAGAAATCATAAGCCCGAGCTCGGAATACAACAAGTGTCAGGCCATAACCGGAATCGCTATAACCTCCCCCTTAAGGAATTTTGTTCTCGAAATTACAAATCAAGTTCAAAATCATTATTAAATCATTCATAACAATGTTAATCTAACAAGCTTAACAACATGACCCACTCTTCGGTCATCCATTCTCATCAACTTGATACACAAGTTCCAATATTGAAAGTGTAATTTACAATTTCCTCAAAACATTTACAATGTTTAAATCAAAATCCAAGTTTTCAAGATTTACACAACATATACAATGCTTCGAAAAGTGATACAACGCACACCATATTCCATATTCTCAAAACATATGCAATGCTTTATTGAATCCATGTTTCCAAAACACCCCGTAACATATACAATGTTTTCGTGTTTTAAAGCATATACAATGTTTTTACATTTCATTAGCATAATCAAAATCTCAATATATATTCAAACACCAACAAATAAGTCCGGATATTTCTCTCGGACTTCCAATTTACGCTCCCAAGTTGCTTCCTCAACTCCGTAATGTTTCCATAATACCTTAACCAAGGGAATCGTCTTGTCTCGTAAGACTTGGTCCCGAGTATCCAAGACCCTCACCAGTCTGTTCTCATACGAGGCACCCTCATCTACCTCTAAGTCGGTCCAATCCAATACTTGCGATGGATTCGGCTCATACTTCCAGAGCATACTAATATGGAATATGTCATGAACCCCGGAAAGCTGTGACGGTAACGCCAAACGGTAAGCTACCTCCCCGATTGGCTCAAGGATCTCAAAAGACCCAATAAATCGAGGGGACAACTTCCCACTCTTTCTAAATCTCATCAAACTCCGCTTAGGTGATATCTTCAAAAAGCCATGATCTCCCACCTCAAAAGACAAAGGTCTCCTCCTATTGTTAGCGTAACTTTTCTGGCGACTTTGAGCTGTAACTAATCGCCTACGAATAAGTGCCACATTTTCCGTCGTTTCCCGAACCAACTCCGGTCCCAACAAAGGTACATTACCCACCTCGGTCCAACACACCGAAGATCTACACGGTCGGCCATATAAGGCCTCAAATGGTGCCATGCCAATACACGACTGGAAGCTATTGTTATAGGCAAACTCCACTAAGGGCAGGTGCCTCTCCCACGACCCCTTGAAGTCAAGGACACAACCTCGAAGCATATTCTCAAAGATCTGAATGGTACGCTTGGACTGCCCGTCCATCTGAGGGTGATACGCGGTGCTAAAAGTTAGTTTAGTGCCCAAGGCACTTTGCAAGCTTTGCCACAATCGAGCTGTAAAACGTGGATCTCTATCCAAAACAATAGTCACAAGGATCCCATGCAATCTCACTATGTCCCTGATGTAAAGGTCGGCAAGATAGTCTACCGAATCACTCACACGTATAGGTAAAAAGTGTGCCAACTTGGTCAACTGGTCAACTACCACCCAAATGGCATCACTGTCCAGTTGAGTCCTTGGAAGGCCCACAACAAAATCGTGACATGCTCCCACTTTCACTTAGCTATAGACAAGGGTTGCAACAAACTCGCTGGTCTCTGATGCTTAGCCTTCACTTGTTGACAAGTAAGGCACTTCGATACAAAACAATGTCACATCCTTCTTCATACCCCTCCACCAAAACTGGCAATTAACGTCATGATACATCTTTGTGCCTCCCTGGATGTATCGCAAGGCGTGAATGGTGAAACTCTCGGAGTACTTCCTCTCGGCAAGACTTCGGCATGAGGAGATGGTTACGGTATCTAATACTCGCATCAGGATACACATTCAAGCCTCTTTCTACCTTCCCACTAGAAATCTTCTCCCGGAGGGATTCTACCTCAAGGTTACCCCTCTGTGCTTCTATCACTCGATTCATACCTATGGGTTGGGTAACTATCGTAAACAAGGTTGCAGACTTCACGGACTCGCCAAGATGCAAGTCAAATTCACCAAGAGTACCCAATATCTCCCATTCTTGGATGGCGATAAAAGCTACACTGCTAACTGATCTTCTACTCAAAGAGTCGGCCACAACGTTGGCCTTTCCCGGATGATAATGCAACTCGAAATCAAAATCCTCTATGAACTCCATCCGTCTCATTTGCCTCAAATTCAAATATTTCTATGTAAATAGATACTTCAGACTCTTGTGATAAAAAAATACCTCAAATTTCTCACCATACAGATAATGCCTCCAAATCTTCAAG
Source organism: Camellia japonica (assembly GCA_030407325.1). Lineage (NCBI taxonomy): Eukaryota > Viridiplantae > Streptophyta > Magnoliopsida > Ericales > Theaceae > Camellia > Camellia japonica. The sequence goes on from JAPPVO010000016.1 coordinate 4,732,282, forward strand.
GCAAAGATCACCGCCGCTAACTCTAGGTCGTGAGTAGGGTAGTTTCTCTCATGTGTCTTCAACTGCTGTGAACCATAGGCTACTACCTTCCCCTCTTGCATCGAGACACAACTCAAACCTTCCTGTGAAGCATCACAATAAACGGAATAGCCTAAGCCCCTCTCTGGAATAATCAAGACCGGAGCAGTAGTAAGTCTAACCTTAAGCTCTTGAAATGACTTCTTACAAGTCTCACTCCACACAAATTTGATCCCTTTCCTCGTCAACCTAGTCAAAGGTGAGGCTAACCTAGAGAAATTCTCCACAAACCGACGGTAATACCCGGCCAACCCTAAGAAACTACGAATTTCAAAAGCATTCTTAGGTTGTGCCCAATCTTGCACTGCCTCTATCTTGGATGAATCTACAGTCACCCCTTCCCTGGATACCATATGGCCTAAGAACCTAACTTCCCTCAGCCAGAACTCACACTTCCCAAACTTAGCATACAATTGGTGGACTCTAAGTAATTCAAGCACCACTCGCAAGTGTTCCTCGTGTTCCTCCTCAGAGGGTGAGTAAATCAAGATGTCCACAAAGACGACCACAAAACGGTCTTGGAACTCATGAAAGATCTTGTTCATCAAATCCATAAATACAACCGGTGCATTGGTCAGCCCAAAAGGCATTACTAGGAACTCATAATGGCCATACCGTGTACGGAATACCGTTTTCTGGATATTCTCCTCCCTTACTCTTAATTGGTGATAACCCGATCTCAGGTCTATCTTAGAGAAGCAACAAGAACCCTTCAATTGAATCAAAACTAGACATAACAAGCAACATGAATGCAAAATGTAATCGGCGACCGGCGGCCGGCAACCTCGATGTCACAACCCCGACACCCTTGCTTCAAAATAACCTCACCACCAATAGGTGACTCTACATAGATAGGAGATGCTAACTGAGCCAACTCTAACCCCAAAATCAATGCAAATGCAGACGAGATAAAAGAATGGGATGCACTCGTATCAATCAATATATTAGCAACTGAATTGCAAAACAAGAAGGTACCTTTCACTACAGAAGGAGTAGGTACAAGATCTGGCGCCGCAACAGCATACACAAGCCCAGTAGGTCTCTTCTCAACCTGCTTACCCCTCAGAGCATGAGCCTGATGCACTGATTGAGCCGAAGAGGCTCCCTGATTGGCCTTCGAGGCCTATGTTAACTGTGTAGGCTGGTGGCTCTGTGCCTGCCTCGAACCAGGCACACCGGGTGTGCCACCCAACTGTGGGTAAAATCTCTTCAAATGCCCTACCTGCCCACATTGATAACATGTGAGTGGCTGCCCTCTTCCCTAACTCTGGCCCTGTGAACGAGCCGAACACGAAGCAGACCGTTGCTTTCTTCCTCTCTGCGGGTAAGCTGGAGACTTGTGGCCCAACTGACCACACTTGAAACAAGTAAAATCTCCCTAACCACCTTTCCCAGAACCCGAACTCGGTACTGGAAAAGTGGACCTCAACTAAGCTCCCTGGGATGACTGGGGGTTAGAACCCTTTTGTCTCTTACTGTTCCCCCGATTATCCTGCCTCCTCTTAGAGCCCCTTATTCGCTCCTCCTCTATCTGCATAATGGTCTCAAGATGGGCCGTTATCTCCACAAGGCGCCTATAGTCTCTAATCATGGATCCGACCATTCTAAACATGAGTCCGGTCCTTAACCGCTTCTCAAACTCCAGACAACAGCATTCCTCAGTCGCCATAAGCTTAGGTGCAAACCTAGACAAGTTAGTGAAGGTGGCTTCAAACTCAGCCATTGCCGTGTGCAATTGCACCAATTTAGAGAACTGATCTCTCAACTTCTCCCTAACCGTGGGAGGCAAAAACTTGTCTTGGAATGCGTTGACGAATGCCTCCCAAGTCACCCCTAATGCGTCCACGCGCATACTTTCACCACTGACCCGCATCCCCTTTCAGCTGGAAAGACGCCAAGATCACCCTCAATTGGTCGTCCTCGATGCCAAGCATCTCGAATGTCTTCGCTTTCTGCTCCAACCACTTATTTGCATTTAGTGGCTCCTTGGGATTGCCCAAAAACTCATCCGGATTCGATTGGAAGAACTCTCTTTTTAGAAAAGATGGCCCTGCCTCAGCGACCTAAGCCTGGACTTGATTCTCAGCCCTGAGAATGTCCATGGATTTCCGCAATGCTCCGGCCATTTCACGGGCTAAGGCGCCCATGGCCTGCTGACTCACTGGTTCGGTCACATTGGCCTGGCCAACCCTTTCTTCCTGTGCCAGAATATCATCCTGTAGAGGCGTCTCATGCCTTTTACGCCTACCACCATCACGTCCACGTCCTGACATCCTAATGAAGGTAACAAAAGAGATTAGCACATTTACAAATGTGCCGAAGCTAACTCACTCGCGTCCTAATACGATGGACAACAGTAAATCACTCCATATAAGCATGTAATCACATAAACACATACGAATTTCCTTCCTAGATAATGACCGTCCTGCGGCGTTGCTAGAGTTGTAATTAGAAACAGTAGTGATCAAGTGCTCTTCTAATAGGACTTTTAGAAACCCGTAGACCCAATCAATATCTAAGGAACTAAATCTCATACCCATATAATCATATAAGCATGTTATCACATAAGCATGCAATGCATATTAACGTCTCTGCTAAGCGAGACAAACCCGTTGTGGTAATAACTTCTCACATACCTAAATTATTCAAACCTGGTACGCTTTGATATTAAGTTGTAATGCCTCAAAAAATAATACAATAAATTCAACCCATAAGCGGAAAAATAATAGAAATAATATACTTTCATTCATCAGAGTCTGTATACAAAAGATGACATATGTGATATATATTCACAAACTGTTCATTCTAAATCTACAACATGTGTTGCAATGATAAAAGAACTAAAAACTAAACAGATAATCAAATGCCTTATAGGCTTACATCTTTCCAAGTCGTTGCTTGATTACAACAAAAGTGAGCCTAGCTCAATATAATTAAAGTTCTTAGCTATACAAAAAGAATACAACAAAATAAAGAAGCTCTTGCTCCCAAAAGTCCCTCCAAGCTAGTGTCTTGGTGGAGGCATACCGCCAACACCTGAAAATGGTTTTCCTAAATAGGGTGAGCCAAAGCCCAGTAGAAATAGTCTAACACAATATATGAATTTTAACAAAGATATAAGTATAATGTGCATATACAATGCCTATGCCAAAACATTCATATTTCACATGATCATAAGGTACCAAATTTTATATCTCCATTCATTTTCCTTCAATTCATTTCAAGTCAATTCATTTCATCTCAATTCATGAGTCAATTCCTATATTCTTCCAGACAACCCAACTGAGATTATAACTCAGTGGTTCTTAAATCAACACAACTATCACACAAACACTTCAAGCTGCCATTTTATGGAAATTTCGTCTGCGGGAATCGGCACCCATGTATACGCGCGATTTCGGAACTTTCACCATAGACACTCCGGCTAACTTAATTTCAATGGAGTTCATCCCCTATCTCCTCCCAAAACATGGAGTATATTTCCTTTCTCTCTCAAACATCATGCATATACAATGTATTTAAACGTAGCCATATTCAATGACAACCAACAAGAGATTAGTTTCAATTTACTTAATTCTCATGCAATTTTTACAACAATCATAGCTATCTTCTACCGATAGCTCAATACAGATATTTCTAAATAGATATTCAATCTCAAGACGGATAATTTATTCAATTTCCATGGGTACGAGGTGATATATATTTCAAACTCCACCGTTTATTTCAATATTCATCCAATTTCATCTTTACAACATCAATTCCATTTATTTATACAAAATAAATATTTGAACCATTTTAGGGTAAACTTCTTTTTTCTCAAATATCGACCCAAAGGCCAAAATCAATTATTTTAACACAAGATAATCTCATATTCAAACCGTATAACCATTTATATCACATACTTTTAAACCCAAACCTTAGATTTGTCCAAAATACTTCTAACTCCCACTATTATTACACAACAACGAATAACTAAGCTAAAAATCATATGAAAGTATAGAAAATCCCTATCTCAAGAAGAGAAGACAAGAAAAGAAAAGCAAGGTTGAAACTCCAAAGACGCCGAAACCCACCTTTGTTCGGATGAAAATAGAGCCAACAACGTGCTCTACCTTTTTCTCAAAGGCACTAGGGTGAAGAACCCAATGGATTTAGGTGAAATGGTAGAGAGAAGATGAGTTTGAGAGAGAAAAACTCAAGGTCTAGGGTTTTGGAGAGTTTTAGAGAGAGAGAGAGATGAAAAAGTGATGTAAAAAGTCATTTTCGCGATCTGATATATGCACAGTCCGCTCGAGCGCAAGAAGTGATGCTCGAGCGTCAGACACAATAAGTTGTTTCGCTCGAGCGCAAGAAGTCTCGCTTGAGCGCCAAGATACAATGAAAAAGATGCTCACCGCTCGAGCGCAAGAAGTGACGCTCAAGCGTAGAAAATACACATCCAGTAGTTTTGCAGACAACAAACCAACGCTCGAGCACAATAAAGGCCGCTCGAGTGTAGGAAACGCCGCTTGAACGTAGAAAACACTCTCCAAGTAGTTTTGCAGACCTGCAAAGTACTGAGAGTTGAGTGCAAGAAGTGCCGCTTGAGCGGAGGACCAAAATCTAGGCAACACAAGTTTTGCAAATCAAGTAACCAACCTGTCCCAAACATGCTCGATACAACCAAATAGCCAAACTCAAATAAGAATAAAGGGAAAAATGACAATGAACAACATTCAGAAATCATAAGCCTGAGCTCGGAATACAACAAGTGTCGGGCCAAAACCGGAATTGTTATATTTAATATTTAACTTTCAGCATTCTAAATTAGCATTTGATTAATCATGTTTAAACACTGAAGTTGTGCCTACACTATTGCAGCTGGCAGCGTCTCGGTCCTTGTGCTTTCTTATTGAAGATGCAAACTTCTCAGAGAAAGACTTTTCTGATCTTCTTCCAGTGTGTTGGGATTTTTGTTTTAAATTAGTGGAAGAAGTCCAGGAGTTTGACTCAAAGGTTAATGATTGCTAATGTTCCACCTCCCTCCCATTTCATTAAATGCTGGATATGTTTTTATTATTAATTTATTGATATTATTTTCTCCTTTTATGTGCTTTCTGTGCTAAATGTATCTTAATAACTCCGTTCTCCAGATAATTGTATTGTGGTATTGGTCACTTGGTGGAAAGGCTGTTATACATACTACAATATTACAAATGATGCATATGATTTAAAATAATTATAATTATCAACTTGAGTCTGACATGGACATGTTATCTTCTTAGAAGTGTCCGTGCTTCTTAGGAGTCGAACCATAAAGCTTGTCCCTTTTGCCTTTTTCTTTTTTCTTAGGAGTCAAACCATGAAGCTGGAGATAAATTTATTAAGGATATGCAATGTTGGTATGTGTCGGTTCAGTTTCATGTTATATCAGATCTAGAATGATTAATTTGCTTTAACTGAAATATGTGGTAGGTTTTTACTGAACAACACCTGATTTTCTATTGTTTGATAAGTTGATTAATCGTTGTTGGTACTTCTTACTTTCAGGTTCAAGTTTTAAATTCAATTTCTATTCTTATCGCACATGTTGATGAAATCATTCCCTACGCAGACAAGTTGGTGCAATTTTTCCAGAAGGTACTGTTTGAATATTTCAATATGGTTTATTGCATCTTGGTGTAAATTAAATTGTGAAATTAGGGCGTGAAACAAGTGCATTATTAAGGAACCAGTTCGACTTCCTGTGAGAAGATTTAATTCAGTTTGACTAAATATGAAGATGGACCAGAACTTACAAATGTTATATAATAGTGGTTGGGACCCAGTGACTTAGTGCCTTATCTTTTACACAACCTTTGCACAACTAGTCCCATGGCTGGACCAAAGAAGTTTTGAAGACAAAGCCTTTTTAACCTGCACAGCAAGAACTGTGCAGGTTAAAAAACATAAAACCAGGAATACCAAGACCTGGCTAGATAACTCAACACATTAGATAATAACTGAGGCAAACTAGTCAAGAAGATAATACGATTAATATGAAAATGATATAGATTTCTAAGCCAGTAGAATTTAATTGTGATTTGCACAACAATGATAGTAGAGAAAAAAAAAAAAATTCATTTAGGAGAGTGATGAGAAGTAATTAAGATCATGAAAGTTTGTTTTGGAGTCAACTTGGAAGCTTTTCAAGTTACTTAGCAGAGGTGTTGAATGCTCTAACTGGGTCTGAAATAGATGTATTCAGCTTATTCCACTGGAAACTTTTCCATCAAGTGGGAACCATCAAGTTGGTTCAATTATTATATGAAACAACATTTATTGTTTTGCCAATTTGTCTTGCTTTGCACTGATTAAATACCTTTTTATCCAAGGCCTGGGAGGAATCCCCTGGAGAAAGCCTTCTGCAGATTCAGCTATTAACTGCACTAAAGAACTTTGTGACTGCCCTTGGTTATCAGTCACCCATTTGTTACAACATGCTACTGCCTATTTTACGATGTGGGATTGATGTGAATAGCCCAGATGAACTTCTAGAAGACAGCATGCTGGTCAGTAATTCAGTTTTTTGTTTTCCTCTTTTTTGTTTTCTGTTTTTTTTTTTTTTAAATAAATATTATGAATAGCCACTACCATAGCTTTAGATATGCCATGCTAATGCTAGTGACATAGTCATGCAGTTATGGGAAGCCACACTTTCTCAAGCCCCCTCAATGGTGCCTCAGCTATTAGGATATTTCCCTTCTCTTCTGGAAATCCTGGAAAGAAGTTTTGATCACTTGAAGGTCTACAGTAGTATTATGCTTTGTTACATGTTTTTACTGTTGCATTTTTTCTGATACTGACTATTACACAATTTGAAGTATAGGTTGCTGCAAATATCATTGAAGGTTACATAATTCTGGGTGGAACTGATTTTCTCAGTTTGCATGCTTCTACTGTTGCTAAACTTCTTGATCTGGTTGTTGGAAATGTCAACAATAGAGGGTTGCTTTCAATTCTTCCAGTCATTGAAATCCTAATTCAGGTAATTGTCTTTGGACTTGCAATTACAACTGCTGAAATTTCACTTAGGCACATTTTGGATATCCATGGGAAGAAAGTCTTTGTGGATGCATTCAATATACATAGATTTAGTACCATTGTTGTGCATGAAGATCATTGTTCTAAAGGCATCTTAAAATAGTATTGTTTATAGTGTTAGTATAATTTCTGTAACTGGTGAATGCTATAAAGAACTGAATAACATCATTTGCAACTGGTGAATACTATAAGAAACTGAATAACATCATTGCATCTCTTTTCTTTTTCTTCATTCATCAAGCTAATCATTGCAATTTTTAAACATCCAAATGCAATTTTAGTTACTTTCGAGGTTAAATTATGGATGTTGCATTATTCCTTCATTTATTCTGTACAAACTTAATATGTCCTTGCTTGGGCTATTTACAGTGTTTCCCTATGGATGTGCCCCGATTGATTAGCAGCACTCTTCAGGTAACTGAGGTTCTTTGCTTGTTTCATTTTTGATGGTTTTGTTTATAACTATTCAATATTGGTGGTGATTGTCTGGCATATCAGTGGCAGTTTAATTCGATTGTTTGCTTGATATTGCTAGAAATTAATTGTTATATGCTTGACTGGAGGAGACGACCATGATCCTTCAAAGACGGCTGTGAAAGCATCTTCAGCAGCCATTCTGGCAAGGATTTTGGTAATGAATATCAATTTCCTTGCCCAAATAACATCAGAACCATCTCTTTTGTTACTCCTCCAGAAGGCGGGATTCCCGGTTGATGAGAATATACTTCTTTGTCTGGTTGACATATGGCTTGACAAGGTCAGTGGAGCTTGCATCTGGTGTACTTTTGAAGCATAATAGTAGTGCTCTGTCCTGTCTATTTGCTTTAGTGTTCTTTTTGTATGTATATGTCCTGAGACACTGCTGTGATTTATGTTATAATCAATGGGTGAATTATTCTTCACGAAAACAAAATGTTTGTCACTATCTATTTTATCTGCTCAAAACCCCAATGTTGAACTGTAGCCCGTTGCAAGTGAAGATGAAGATTGCAAAGTGTATTTTGAAATCTGGTTGCATTTTCTGCTTCAAACTTCTTGTTTTTTTGTTTTTCATTTTTTAGTTAACTCTTGTTTTTGGCTTGGTCACAGGTTGATAATGTAACTTCTATCCAAAGAAAAGCATTTGGTTTAGCCCTTTCTATAATTTTAACATTAAGATTGCCTCAAGTCCTGGACAAACTTGATCAAATCCTAAGGTATATCTTGCACTTTAATTTGATGCACCATCCGTAATGTAGTATCAGATGACCTCTGTAGCTAACAGATCTGATTTGTCATAGTGTATGCACAAGTGTAATATTGGGTGGAAATGAAGACTTCACAGAGGAAGAATCCAGGTTAGATCTGACGTTATAGTACAAAATTTTCGATGCTTTGTCAGATTAATCGTTACTGTAGAACTAACAACTATTATCTCCCCTTTATTAAATGACAGTAGCGGTAATATGAGCCCCAACAGACATAATGTTCCTAGCAAGGAATTCAGGAAACGACAGGTAAACATCATTGGAATATCCTGAATTTGAGAATTGATGCCTTTCAGAATATTTTCTGATAGATTTGTTCCTTTCCTCATTAGATCAAGTTTTCAGACCCTATAAACCAGTTGTCTTTGGAGAACTCAGTGAGAGACAATCTTCAAACATGTGCTGCTCTTCATGGAGAATCTTTTAATTTGGCCATTGGTAGAATGCATCCTGCAGCATTCTCCCAATTAAAGCAGGTATTGGGGATGCCATAGGTTAGATGTGGTATTCGAATCTTCTGATTATGGTGGTGTCAGGCACTTTCTCCAATTTTCCAATCATTTCATAGAACGAGGAATTGTGGGGTAAGTTTTTCAGTCCTTTGTAATGACCGCTTTTAGGTATTGTTTGGTTCATTGGTATGAAAATGGAATGGAATGGTCATTCTATTAGAATGTTCATTTTGACATTTGGTTTACTAAAAAATGATGAAAAATGCATTACAAATGGAATCATCATTCACTATTGTAAGTGAACAGTCATTCCTTACAGAGGCTAAGGAATGGACATTTTATTTCATTCCACTTTCATTCCACTGAACAAAACATAGCATTAGTGTCTTAATCTTTACTTCGATATATTGTTGCAAGGAACTTTATTTTCTTTCAAGCCTCGATACTTTCAATCATGAATCAGTGTTGTGTAATACATCAAGCTATAATTACTGTGCCTTATTGTTGCAAAAGTTTATCTTAGATCAAATGCACCAAATCAAGAAAATCTTGTATGCCTTCTCTCAAACCAACAAAAAGACATTGAAGAAGATAATTTGGATTCACGCACTTGTGCTGTAGCTACGAGAAAATATATTTTTGCAAGGATCTTTATTTTTTTTTTTAGGCTCAAACACTTCCAATCACCACTCATTTTTGAGTAATAAACCCAGCTATGCTTATATTTTATGTCTTTTTGTTATGAATGTCGACCCCCTTATTTTTTCCCCTCCCTCCTTAGCATGACAATTACGACTGTGTTGTCTATTATACATATAAAAATTAGGCTAGAGTAGCAATTTTTCTGATTACTCTCTCATGCTGTTGCTTGGTATATCTTACCTGAAATATTTGGTTTTTCAGGTGATGTTGAAGCTTCTTTGAGTTGGTGTCCCGGTGTTTTTTGAATTCATTGATTTTCTTTTCAATTGTTTGGGCCTGATTTTCTTGGCTGGTTTTGTTTTTTAATTTCTTCTTCATTCATCCGTCAATTAATAGTTGTAAATGCTGCCGACACCGCCAAACTGTAAATATAACTATCCTTTCTTGTTGCAGTACACAAAACATAAAGGTCAGAACGTTGAGTTCACAGGTTTCATTGAGTTTTCACAGGTTTGATCGTGTCTAAGATGAAAATATTACATTGAAGAGAGGAAAAAGAAACGAATTTGTAAGACCCTAGGCTTTTTTAATCCAAAAAGAGTTTGGTTGTGCATTTTGTGTTTTTTCTTGTGAAGCTTCTGAGGAACACTAGTAAATGTTGTTTATATTCAAAGAAATGATGATTATTGTTATTGTTATTGCCTTTGATTTTATTTTTATTTTTATTTTTCTTTTAACTGTGAGTGATGATCAAAGATGGAGAAGTGGGGATCTTGTGTGTTTGGACCATAGTTTAAAGGACCACAAAGTTGATTTGATTTGCGAGTGCTTTTTGTTCATGCATCAAGTGAAGAAATGAGACACCAGTTTTTTGGTCAATCACGAGTTAAAATAGTATTTGAATCATATACAAACAGTGCACTATCATTACTCTTTAAATTGTTACTCCCTCAAATAATAAAAAAATTCATTTTTTTCGTAAATTAAAGATCTCAATTAGGTCGTCTAGATTAAAGTTTTCAAAATTGTTGAAAAAATGATAAATTATAAAACATAAACGATTCTTTAAGATGTTAGAATAGAAAAAATGGACTAGTGGGGACAAAATATTTTTCTTAAAAACACTTGGTAATAATCAGACATGATATTCAAATATTATGTCATCATTTTTTTTAAAACTATATAACAACTGCTTTACAATAGTAAAAATGGACAGTCTGGGACAAAATATTTTTCTTAAAAACACTTGGTAATAATCAGACATGGTATTCAAATATTATGACACTATTTTTTTTTTTTTTTTTGAGTTTATCACAACTGTCTTAGACCATCTCTAATAGTTCACCAGAATCATCACCAAATTTGAATTTGGTGAAAAAGGCAACTTTTTTGTTTTGCAACAGTTTCATCAAAATGAGAACAGTCCAAAATTTTCACCAAACTGAGGAGCTGGGCAGATTTCACCATTTTACTGTGCGTGGAAGTGACGACTAGCCGAATGTCCAGCCAATTGTCCCCCTAGTCGTCCGAAAGACACTAAAAATGAAGAGCAGCACACAGAGAGAGAGAGAGAGAGAGAGAGAGAGAGAGAGACAAGATGGCAATGGCGATGGCACTTCGCAAACTCTGCTCTTCCATTAATAATAACCCTCTTCTTCACCGTTTTTCTAATGGCGCTTCTCTCTATTACATGGTCTCTATATCTCTACATACACACACATATATTCATTTCATTTTTCACTTTCTCTCTTCATTTTTTTTCTAATCGTTTAGGTTTGATCTCTTTTATACAGTATTCTTTGCCCAGCGAAGCAGTCAACGATAAAGAGAAGCTTCATATCACTGTATTCGATTTTTCATCCAATCTCTTTCTTTTTCATTTTCATTGACAATGGACAAGTCAATTGAATGCTTCACTCCAAGAGGTAGTTCCAGAAATCGCAGACATCATTGAACTTGAGAAAGCTAGGCAATGGAAGGTCAATATTCACTCAATTTTTGCATATCAGACTAAGGCTAAGTTTGGCATACTTCAAATAATCCATCTTTTTATCTTTTTTCCATCACATCACCTCTCTACTTTTCTGCACATCTTTTCGTAAAAAGACAAAAAGTACACTTATTTAGGTCATCCCAAATAACCCTAAATGTGATATGGATGTGTAGTTTATGAATTTGCAATGTGGTCTCCTTTGACATTAATTATAATTGGAAATTTGATAAATTGTGAGTGGGCAGGGATTTGAACTCATTCCATTGAGAATTTCACATTAGTGTCGGTACTGCAAGCAGTTGGGTCGGTCATGACTAACAAATACAGTGAGGGGTATCCTGGTGCTAGATACCATGGAGGGAATGAGTATGCGATTCCACTTTCATTTCCATTTCAGAGAGAGAGAGAGAGAGATTCTGAGAAAAGAAAATGATTGAACTAGTTAGGTTTTTTATGGTTCAAGAACTTGGTTTTGGTTGAGCAATATGCACATATGGATTAAACTCAGGAAATTCATTTTCACTTACCGATTGACCGGCCGGTCGTCCCCCGAACGTCTACTTAGATTTGATGAAAGCTACAGTAAACGATTGGAGTGGTTCATATTAGATTGAAAAACTCGTCTTTTTTTTTTTTTTTCCACTCAGATTTGATGAAAAAATGGTGAATCGTTGGAGATACTCTTAGAGCATCTTCAATTCAGGCATCAAATATTTCATCAGATTTGATGAAAAGCGCCAAATGAGGTGTTTCAACCCTTTTATCAAAATCATATCAAATAGAGGCAAAATTGTAACTTTCATCAAATCAAGGGAGCTTTTCATTTTTTTATCAAATTTAAATTTACCGTTGGGCTAGATGTCCACCAAGAACAATTTTGATAGCTTTTTTGTTCATATTCGGACGACCTCCAGGACATCCACTTGGATATCCTCCCGAACAATTGGGGATGTGAAAAAATTTGATAAAAATTCTAATTTTAGCAGTATCAAATCAAAATTTTCATCAAAGTTTTATTCAAATTTGATGAAATTTTTTATTCACTGTTGGAGACGTTCTTACAATAGCTTAGGGGTTGTTTGGGATGATCTAAATAAGTATACTTTTTGATTTTTTAGGAAAAAATGTATAAAAAATTAAAGAGGTGATGTGACTTAAAGAAGTACACTTATTTAGTTTATGCGAAATAGTGCTCAAGTCTGCATTAGTGTGAGAGATTTTTAGAAAGTGCTAGATTAGTTTACTTTTTGATTTTTTACGAAAAAACATGAAATATGGATTGAGTTTGAAATGATGTGGTAAAGAAGTAATGTGACTTAAATAAAATAATTGTGACCTAAATAGGATAATGTACTAAAATAGCATGTGCTATTTTAACACATGCCAAACAATCACTAGGTTAGGTGAAAATACAATTTGACTCCGATCTTTTTGAATGAATAATTTTACATACTAACAATCTTACTAAAAATATAAATGGCCAAATGTGATTGGTTGTGAAAAAAATAATATTTAAATCTCCAATGATATTTGGATAGACATGGATACTATTAGCATGATTGTAAGATTTTAAATAGATGTAATATTGGTCTTTCTGAATTCAATTTTTTAAAAATTGATTTTTTTTTTTATTTTTCATTTTTTTTTTGTTTTTAGTAATTTTTTAAAATATTTTAAACAATTAAAAAATATAAATACAATTAAAAAATATAATATTTATAAAAAATATTTTAAAAATTCACTCAATACCAAAAATATATTTTTAAAAAATAAAAATTCAATACATTTTATATTCTTATGTATTTATTAATATTTTAAAATATTTTTTATAAATATTTATTTTTTAAATATATCAAAATTAAGTATATCTAAAAAATAAAAAATATATTAAAAATATTAAAAACATTTACTAAAAATAAAAAAATATAAAAAATAACTTACTTGATTTTCAAAAATATTAAAACCAAACCAGGTGAATTTGCGATACTGCATCCATTCTAACGGTGTGGATCATTCGATCCATTCTAACGGTGTGGATCATTCGATGCATTCCGCACAATTTCTAGAAAGATTGTCAATAAAACTTTATCTATTCATCATAAAAAGGGATACAAAAAGAAGGTTAACCCAATGTACATGCAACAGACACATTTAAGGAAAACCCAAAGGATTCAACATCTAATGACCACTGGAATGTACTCAGTAAGCAAACTGATACAAAGTTGCAGCCAAAATTGTATTAAGAAAAAAGGAAAATTCAAATCAAAATTTAAATTTTCTTATTCTTGTGCCGCAGCAGCTCCATTTGTTGTAGCATCCCTCGGCTTCTGCTGATTCCTCAACCTTGTCACCCTTCTTACCTGCAAACACAAAAGATTAGGGTTCATGTAACTGAGTAGTACTATAGTAGTACGATTGGATTTGCATGCTTAAATGGGTTAGTTCCAAGAGTTTATGACCTGTCTTTGCTGGATACAATGCTAGCATACCTTTCTTCTTCTTCCCTCCACCTTTCTTCTTTGTTTTTGTGCCCAAAGCTAACCATGCTTTGATTTCAGGGTCATCTATTGTTTTAGTAGGTTGGAGCTCCTGTAGAGGATGGGAGGTAATGCGATCTAACCCATTTGGCATTAGCAGAACAGTGAATTTAATATGGGCACAATAATCACCTGCACAACAAACAAAAATTTTCTACAGACAGAAGAAAATATAGATACTCCACGATTGATAAGCCAACTGACATATAGCAGTGTTTGAATCCTTGCAGGATTTAGAATTTCTTACCAGGCTTCTCATGAAGAACAGGATATGGTTGCAACAGATCATGATTGACACATTCTACCAATCCCAACCGAGCGCGCTTCTCTTCCAAAGCCCTGTCATTTTATATATTTTGCCAATACAATTAAGCCAGCGGAGAAAGGACCAATGGCCAAACAAGTGAAAATGTAACAAACCTTGCTGTAAATGGCATGATAGGAAATTTCTGGCTTATCTCACTGAATATGAACCTCGACGTTTTCATCTTCAAATGATAGTTCTTGTCAACAGCTCTTTTGTAAATAGTTGTCTGTTTCTCGTCTAATAGCTTAGGCTGCAAATTTGACACCAAAAATATGAGCAGAAATAAAAACAAGAACAGATAATATCGAGGTAGGTCTACATGGCAAGCATAATTACCTTGCCTTCACCTGTGCTTGTGACTATATCAATTGCATAAACTTCGTTCTCCTCAAACTCTGCATCATCAACTCTAGTCTCAGGACTCGAGACACTCAATACAACTTTGTTTCCATCAATCACAAATTGCTTCAGCTGGTGACTAAGGACACCTTCAACGATTTTGCAGTCATAGGCAGCAGCAACCTTCTGAATTGCTTCTGTTACATCTTTATTCTGCATAAAGAAAGAGATTCAGCGATACAGAGATAAACCAATAGCCTTTGGCTATCTTCTTCATGAATATAAATCATAACTCAGGTGAAGTATATAATTCAATTTCATCATTTGTAAAATTCAAAACCATATCCAATACAGTTAGTATGTGACCCAATATAACCAAATAAGACAACTTGGTGAAAAAGAAGAGTAATTGCCATACCCATTTAAGTGACCAGGCTAAATCCTGAAGGTCTAGAACAACTCTACATAAGTTTTTTTGGTTGATTAAAAAGATTTTGCCTCTAGGAATTGTAAGCATCAGCAATAAATCAACCCACAGCATCCCAAGTATGGCATAGTACAATATAGGCAACAGGGAAAAGAGGGAATCAACAACGGATTGATCACCTCGGCAAAGTTGCCTTCTTCATAGATTGTGTGCGCAGTTAGATAGTTTATCTGATCTCAAAATATTCTATAAAATTTGTGTCTTGTGACAACATACAAGGAGAATGCTAAGTACACCCAACAAAGGAAAAAAATAGTGAAGAAGATTCAACATGTTTTTAGAAATTAAAATAAGACATTAATGCTGTGTTTGGTTGGAGGATTTAGAAAGGGAAATGGAAAAGGTAGGTGAAATGTGAATAAAACATGCCTATATTTCACCTAGTTTCACACACCTTCTCCTTTCCCTTTCCAAATCTCTCTCCAAATCCCCCAACCAAACACAACATAAAGAATTTATTAACTTGCATAAAAGCAATATCCCCTATCAGAGTAACTATGACAAAAGCTTCATCTGGATGTTAATCCATAGCTTATTCAAATATTCCTCATTTAGGGGAAGCTAGAAGGATTTATGAGCTGGCATAACAAGTCACACCAAGGCACAACCACACAAACAATAAAAAGCTTTCATATAATTTTTTCCAACACCATCCACAAAACAATCAGTCATCTATTTTTTTTATTGCAAGGTTGTAGATATTGTTGGCCAAAAAAATTAAGGCAAATGTCTATGATACAAAAAGAAAAAAAACAGAAGCCATTACTCACTCTAAGCATTCAACAATTACAACTCAAAATGGTATCATATGATTCATATTAGGTTAAGACAAAATTAAAATGCAAGCCTAATATATTTTTACCTTTCTTCCAGGCCTTACAAGCCTCAAGGCAACCTCTGCAGCAGTATTTGCTGCGGCAATAACATCAGCTTGGCTACCAGTCACTGGTCCTCCCTTAAGGACATGGGTGTGTGCTACAACAGCAATGAAACCATCTATGTGACAGCCCATGTCACTGCATCCAAACATAAAAGTACATCATTATTCACAAACTGTAACATTAGCTCCTCTCATGGTACATAGATAGATGGTGCTCAAATAAAACTTACATCTTCACCATATCACCTTCTTCCAACACCGCCTCATCGCTGGCAAGTGGAGAGAAATGACAAAGAGTGTTGTTCACAGAAACACAAGTGGGGAATGCAACCCCTCTTTCAATCTTCTTCTTGACATTCTTGTACATATTCCCAGATTGACTGTATATTACACATATTTGCAACTATATAGAATCAAAAGAACCCTAAAATTTAAAATGTAAACTCAAACCCATGTATATACACAATCATATTTACATATATATATATATACATAGAGAGAGAGAGAGAGAGAGAGAGAGAGAGAGAGAGAGAGATAACTTACTCTCTGATAAATGAATCGCCTTTCTCACAAATATCAACAATCTTAGCCTTTGGTTTGCATTCTGACAGTACTAATTGCAGAGCCTCTGCATATTTTCAATTTGTTCCATAAATTTGTAGAACTGGGTCATCAAAAAACAATGCATACATGCATAATCAAACACAACATTTAATGAATACCCACCAAAAACCACATTTCAATTCCCAATTTTTTTTTTTTTTGTTTCTCTTTCGTCCTCGAACAAAAGGCGTTACTTTTAAGCTACGTATATAGAAACACAGAATCATAGATACATACACACACATACATATATATATATATATATAGAGAGAGAGAGAGAGAGAGAGAGAGAGTTATGAGAGAGAGAATAACTGTTAACGATCTCAGCAGCGCTCTTGTATTTGGTGACAACTTCAGGAGAGGAGAGATCCAACTCCTTCTCTTCTCTTTCATCGTCCGACATCGATGCGAGCTTAACAAGCACCTAAGACTCTGATGATTAAAAATAATTATAATTAAAAAAAAAACCCAGAAAAACTAGCTCAAATCATACCCAAAATTGAAAATGATAAGACAAATTGAATAGAGCAAAACAAAAATTACTCACCACAGAAATTGCAAAGGATGGATTGTATAGAGAAAGAGAGAGAGAGCTAGGGTTTTAGCAGGAAATGGTTTCGAAAACACCAGAAGGATGTGGGTGGTGGTGGCGCTCAGCTAGTGTGAGGGCTTGCTGGGGAGGCAGTTTTTGTTTATATACGGAGGATTTACGTTACAGACCGTGTGTGTTAGGGTTTTGTTTGCATTTTTTCTTTTCATTTTTAATTATTATTTACTTATTTTTATTTCTTGGATGGTTTATGGAAGGGTTTTGTGGAGCACCATGAGATTAGAGAATAAGAAGGTTGGTTATTTATTTATTTATATTATTTTTTATGAGATTAGAGAATAAGAAGGTTGGTTATTTATTTATTTATTTATTTTTATTATTTTTTTTGATCAGAAGGTTGGTTATTTGTTCCCACTTAATTAAGTCAATTATCTTTATACTATAAATTTTAGGGGATTTTTTTTAAGGTCCCTGGTATTAAAATTTTATAACGTAAATGACACTCAATATTTTCATAATGTCTAAGGTCCCTCAATATCGATTTAAAGAAAATTCGATTCAGAAAATTTCTTTGGACAAATCATAGAGAAAATTTCAAATTTCTCTAGACACATTATAGAGAAAATTCCAATTTTCTTTGAACTTATCACAAAGAAAAAACTCATCCAAGAATTTCTTTAGATTCAACTTAGAGAAATTTCCCTCTCCATCCTAGAGAAATTTACTCAATCCCAGAGAAAATCCCCTCCAATCACAGAAATTCACTTGTGTTGTCTGCAGTTTGATGGCTTCAGTGATTTGGATGCATATTCACAGAGAAAATCTCACCAGAGAATTTTTCTAGATTCAACCTAGAGAAATTTCCCTCTCCACCCCAGAGAAATTTACTCAACCCTAGAGAAAATCCCTTTCAACCAAAGAAATTCACTTGTGTTGTTTGCAGTTTGATGGCTTCAGTGATTTGATCCAACATTATTCTTATACTACAAAAAGAGACTTGATCCAATTACCATATTTATGTCTATATTCATAATGAATTCAACATACAAAGCAATCTTTAGAATTTCTCTGGATTCAAGACCTTGAACATTTAAATTTCTCTAAACTAATTTCTCTGGACTAATATTCAAATTTCTCTGGACTAACATCAAATTTCTCTAGATCTCTAGACTAACATAAAAAACCCTTGAACCTTTTTCAAAATTCTCTGGACTAACAAAAAAAAAAAAAAAACAGTCATGTTTGTGAAGGGTTCACTGGGATTTGTTACCAATAACACCAAAGCATTTTTCTTGGGAAAATGTGGTTAAGGATGCCAGATCTGAAAATGTGGTTCAGAACAATTTTGTCGAACATGTGATGTGCAAATAAACATGACAGTAAATATTGAGAGAGAAATTGAGATATAGAAGAAACAAAAGAAGAAGCAATAAAAGAGAAGAACCAGAGCAGGAGGGGTAGACAAGAAGTGGAGAAGCAGTAGAAGCAGAGAAGAAAGAATATGTCACACCCTCAAAATCAACCCATAAATCATACATTCATGATACAAGAAAGGGATATGATATTCCATACATCAGAGTATTCTTACAAGAAGTATTACATGTTGACAATAAAAGTAAATGCCCTATAGGCTTACAACTTTCCAAGTCAACACTTGGTTACAACAAAAGAAGAGTCCTAACTCTTTTACAAAATAAGCCCTTGGCTTTATTTACATGTAATACAAAATGATAACAACAAAAATGCTCTTTCGGCCTCTAAGCCTCCCAAGTTACGTTCTTGGAGGTGGCATATCACCTGTACCTGAAAATGATGTCCCATATAGGGTGAGCCAAAACTCAGTAGAGATATACTAAACCAAATATGAGAAATAACTAAAACATTAGCATTTGATAAATGGTTCACACTTGTAAACCAACTCACAATATTTCCCAATTCATCGACAATTACATTCGTAGTTCATTCCACCTCCCTTTATTTATCCAATTCAATTCTTAGACATGGCTCATTATTTCGCCAAACAATTTCAATGAGACTACAACTCATATTAAATACACTTCCAATATCAACAATTCAAATGAGACTACAACTCTTATTAAAAACATTTCAATACTTCAATTCGTCTACGTTAGGCAAACGCAATTGGGGTTTCGGGACTTTCACCCTGGACACTCCGGCCAACTTAGTTATCAATGGAGTCCATTCCCTATCTCCTCCCAAACAAGATACATATGCAATGTATTTAAATGCTTTATCATATACAATGATCAATCCAGGCACATATTCAATGTGTTAATTCAACCGTCATATTCAATGACTTAACCATTTGATTATTTTCAGTTTTCCCTAATCAACATACAATGTCTACAACAATCAAGACTATCCTCCACCGATAGTCCAAAGCAGTTATTTCTAAACAGATAATAAATTCATCAAATAGATAAATTATCAACATTTTCATAGGTGAGTGATTAATCAATCCAACTACATCGTTCAATCTTATAATTTTTCAATTTCATGATTTTCAACTCAATTTCATATTTCCCCAAATTAATTATTCAAATTAATTATTCAAGTATAATTAGGGCATTTTTCCTCTTTTTTCAAATATCAACCCTAAGGCTCAATTTCATCAATTTAGCAACAATAATTCCATTTTCCAAGGTCTCACATACACATGGAGTTTAACAATTGAAAACCCCCATTTTTATAACTTCAAATCAAACCCTAACTTTTCCAAAATTTCCAAACAACACCATCTATACAAAATACCCAACATTTATGTCAAAACTTATAGAGAGGAGTAGGTTATCCCTACCTCAAGAGAAGAGAGTCAAAGGAGATGAAGGTGGAAACCCAAGATGCTCCAAACACCAACTTTTTCGGATTGAAATGAAGCCCACACCAAGCTCTACATTTCTTACAAAGAGGTTAGGGTAGAAGACCACTAGAACTAGATGTATTTGTAGAGAGAGAGAGAGAGAGAGAGAGAGAGAGAGAGCAGTCGGATCTAGGGTTTGAAGATAAAAGATAATCAAAAAGTGAGGAAGAAGCTGTTGCTGCGAACTGATATAATCGATCCTCGCTCGAGCGAAGGAGTGGTCGCTCGAGCGACCGAACACAAAGAAACCTCGCTCGAGCGCAGAAAGCCTCGCTCGAGCCAACAACACGAAGCTTCAGGTCTGCAACCCAGAAGCACGCTCGAGCGCAGGAGTCCTCGCTCGAGCGAAGAAACCCAAAACATACAGCTCGCTCGCTCGAGCGAAGAAAATCTCGCTCGAGCCAAGAAACATAACCTTCAGGTCTAAACTTAGATGCAGACGCACGATCAAGCGAAGGAACCCTGGCTCGAGCAAAGAAACTAAAACACAGAGCTCACTCGAGCGACAAAAGCCTCGCTCGAGCGAAGACACCAAAAACTGGGCAGCAACCATTTGATTAAAAACACACCCAACCTGTTATCAACGTGCCCAACACATCCTAAAACTCAAATACAAGGAATTAAAGGATGGAAATGCCACATAGACATCCACGGAACCGAGTCCGGAATACAATAACCAACGGAGGGAAAACCGGGATCGCTATAAAATATAGGAAGAAAGAGGACATAGAAAGAAGCTATAGAGGGAAATGAAGAGAGAGAAGGTTCCATCATTTAACCCAAAAATATCTAAAAAAGGGAAAACAAGAAATGTAATTAAGAAAAGGACTCCATAAAAAAAAAAAAAAAATCTAACTTCACTAGGAACTTGATGTGAATCTTGCATCAACTAAGTTGCATCACGTTAGGAACTATCTTAATTATTTATTATAGGAAGCAATAGGAAGAATGTTTCTTATGGGAAGATTGTTGTCTTCCAGAAACATGGTAGTTAAACACGCATTGATGTATCTATGACAAAAGCTTTAGGATTTGTTTACAACTTCTTAGGCTTGAAAGCTTAAATTGTTCATCAGATTACATTTATATTTTGGTTCAAAGAAAATTAGCAATCCGATCGTCGCCGAGCCACGATAGAAGACCTTTATACGGCGGTTCAATCGAAGCAAGAGTGGTCGAGGAGTTCTTGACATAGGGTTTCTTGGATTGATCGAGTTGGATCAACGAGAAAGAAAGAAGAGCAGCGAGGAGAGAGAAAATGTGAGGCGTGAGTCTGAGAGAGAGAAAGAGAGAGAGAGAGAGAGAGAGAGAGAGAGAGAGAGAGAGAGAGAGAAGGTGAAGGTTTGAAGCCGTAAGGTATACCAAATTTCTCTGTAATACATGGGTGTGGGGTTGAGGGACCTTAGACATCATAAAATAATATTGTGGATCTCTTCCATTACTAAAAGTGGGATAGGGACCTTAGACTAATTTTCCCTAAATTTTATTTGCATCTAGATCTTATGATTGTAATTTGTTAATTTTTATTGTAGTTATGGTGTTGGTGGTGACTGTAATTATGGTAGCAATGATACTAGTAACAGTGACTGTGTGATAATGTTATTGTAACAACCCTCGTACTGATTTCCGATAAACCACTGAATTATATACTGATTACTGCTAAACTGAACCGAAAATGACTGATGATTGAATGAATTGAGTTACTGAATAAACCGATTGAAATTGGAACTGAATTTGAATAAGTTCATTTATTGAATTGCATGTTGCGTCTGTTTGATTGAATGATTATCTGTTTGAAGTTATATGTTTAAACTGCTAATTGAAGGCCTTATCGGCGGCCGAATGGAGAACCGTTTAGTGTTTTGTAATCGGTAGAATATTTGTGATTTAATGGTATAATTATCTGAAAATTGATTAGGAATGATTAAATTAGATTTAAATGAGTTAATTGCCAAGTTCAACTTATTTACCAAAATGCCATCAGGAGTGGACTATTGTTTATTCATTCTATTGTGCCTTATACACTTAGAGATACATTTTGATCAGCCCTTCTTCTTGTTCATTGCCGACCAAAAACATAGAGAGAGAGAGAGGGACTTGTTCTTGTCAAATTTGCTTGGAGATTGCTAGAGAATTGAAGTAAAATTAGCATAAGTGGACTCTGCATTCAAGAATTAGGTATGAGTTTCACCCTTTTGATTATGTTTTAAGCTCCATCTTGCATGTATCATGGTTTTAGAGAAGTTGAGTCTTGAATTTGCTCATAAATGGTGAATTGGAGCTCCATTGTTGCATGCATGCTTGAATTAGTGCATTGTGAAGTTGATTTCATGGTGGATTGTACATGCATGTCCATGTTTAAGCCATAGCCCATGTTTTCAGTTTGTTTTCCAGTTATTGAGCTCCTTTGAGCAAGAATGAAAGCTTGATTTTGGTTTAGAGATCATGCATTTCATGTTTTGTAAGTGTTCTTGAAAATGGGTTTGATAATGGCTTAAATTGACCAACTCTTGGCCCTTGCATGTGCATTTTGGCTTTTGAAACTTGTTGTACATTGAATCTAAATGTATTTTCCAGAATTTGGGGCCAAGAGGTCGAGGTTTGAGTGTTTGAATGCTTAGTTCGAACTTGGGAGACAAATCTGGAAATTCCAGATTTGGCTTCCTCGCTCGAGCGAGCCCTTTGGTTTTGCAAGCTCGCTCGAGCGAGCATCGAGCGTGGTATCGCGCGTAAAAATCGAGCAACCAGTACTTTTACTGTTCATCAGATCGCTCGAGCGAAGAATTGTTCGCTCGAGCGAAGCCTTCGATTTTGGAAGCTCGCTCGAGCGAAGGAAGGCTCGCTCGAGCGAGGAGCCTATTTTCAGCAACTTTTGAAGAATGCCTTCCAACTGTAATTTTGCATCCTCATCCCATCCTAGGCATTCTTAGGCCTAGTTTAAGGCATCTTAATGAGGATTTAGACATAGAACACACCGAGGAGAATTTAGGGTTTAATTATATCTTCCCGACTGTAAACTTAGTGTGTGTTCTATTTGTTAACTGTTTAGGGTTGGCTCTCGGGGACGCGCTCTAGCTGCTATTAGCCCAGAACTCTGTGAGTAACAACTGTGTAAAGATATGTCCAAAAATGATTATCTTCTGAACTGTTTACTTTATTGAACTGCTTACCTTATTGAGCTGTCTATCTTATCGAACTGTTCACTGAACTGAACTGAACTGGTTGCTGAATTGACACCGTTTACTGAATTGATACTGTTCACTGAACTGAACTGGTTGCTGAATTGACACCGTTTACTGAATTGATACTGTTCACTGAACTGAACTGGTTACTGAATTGACACGTTTACTGAATTGATACTGTTCACTGAACTGAACTGTTTACTGAATTGACACCGCTTACTGAATTGAACTGTCCACTGAACTGATACTGTATACTAAATGAACGTATGAGTTATATTTGGAACTGTACTATGGCATCCTTGGCACCTACTGTTTACTGATTTGGAGCAAAGTGCTACACTGGGAGCCACCTCTAGAATCTACGGAGCTAAGTGCTACAGTGAGAGCCACCTCTTGAATCCACATACTGTGACAGAGAGATCTCTGTCGGTTCCCAAGTTTGGAACCACTACTGTTTACTGTTGTGATGGCCACTCGGTATTACCGATATGGAGCAAAGTGCTACACTGGGAGCCACCTCTAGAATCTACGGAGCTAAGTGCTACAGTGGGAGCCACCTCTTGAATCCACAAGTACTGTACTGTTCTCTGAATTGGTACTGTTACTGCTACTGTTACTGTACTGCTACTGATGGCCATCATTTACTGTTTGGTCTGTTAAGACCCGGTCTTTTAAGACCTACCATTTACTGTACTGTTACGCCAAGGGATGTACCACATATCACTACTTTAACTGAATGACTGTTATGGCCTGACATATGAGCCACAAACTGAATGACTGATAAACGGACTGAAATGACTGGTTTTAATACTGAAAGGACATTTATTCTTAACCCCCTTTACGCATTATATTATTCACTGGGCTTTAGCTCACTGCTCATAATATATGTAGGTGTACAGGCACCAGACCGCGGCTAGAAGCGTCAGGGTTACTTCAGTTTTGTCAAGCCAGCCTATGTGCCTCACTGTGAGGTTCCGAGCCTACCTTGCCAAGGCTTAGGGGTGTTTTAGTATTCCCCTACTGTACTGTCTTACTGTTTTGTAATAACTGGATTGAATGTATAGTTTGAATGTTTACTGTACTGTTATTGAGGGTTAAGTCCCCGTACTAAATGTTTGTGTATGATTGTATAGACTGTACTGTTTTGACCGTATGAATGCATGAAAAATCTTTTTGCATACAGATTTCACAGCTCATTGGACACTAGTTAATTACTGTATTGGCTTCCGCCAGGCCCTGAACTCTGTTATACTGTATTACTGTTAAGCAGGCCTTCGGTAATCGCGGATTACTGGCCGGTCACGGTGCTAAACCCATAGGGCCGGGTTTGGGTCGTGACAGAGTGGTATCAGAGCGATACTTACCACGAGTTATACCGCACACACGTGTCCAAATGAGCTATAGGATGTCCTAGAAAAGAAATTAGGGCATTGCATGAACATGAAAAGTGTGTGGTTATGGTATGACTGAATATATGCTACTGTGTTAATCTATTTAAACGAGTGACTGCTTATACGATAAACTGTTTAAGTACGCAACTGTTTATGTTTATGATTACTGTACTGCCTATGTGAACTGAAACGAAATCTATATGCATGCTTAAAGAAGTTAAATGAAATAATATGTAATGTTAATGTTAATACTGACTGTGGAAAATCAATGTGAAAGAAAATGAACGTGTGAAAGTAAAGGGGTCATGTGACCGTATCTGAGTTGAAATGGAAGTATACACACGTCTGATATGAAATGAAATGCGAAATCAGTAAGAACCTTTCCTATATTGATAATCACCCTGCTGTGTGTAAACAAGGGAAAGGACGAGGAATGTGGATGAAACTGAATTTTCTGATCCGAGGATCAATAGGCTAAAAAGAATGATTGAAGCCTTAACCGAAAATCTGAGATAATAAAGGCCGACATACGTGCCTGAATCAACTGACTATGATCTGATATTACTGATACAGAAACCCAATAAACTGAAACCGCCGGAATTTCTGGGAGGTACCGAACTACTGAAAACTGAGATTTGGGTTTAGAAACTGAGAAAGTATGTGAAGTTTTCTTTGAAAAATACTTTCCCTAATGCATCCGAGTTAAGAAAGTATCTGAGTTGAACAACTTGAGTAAAGTGATAAGACCGTGATCGAACATGAGATAAAATTTACCTAGCTAGTTTGGTAGGCGCCCCACATGATACATACTGACTACAAAAGACTAGAAAGGAACTGAAGGTGGGTGTGACCTAGATGTGTTTGACTGAATCGACGTTTTAAAACCGTCAAAGTGTGTAGATGTCCTGGATAGAGTATAATGCCTGAGTCAACGTGGCAGCATTGAAATATCCAAATCAACATCGTTAACTGAATCCGGAAGAATGAAACAGAAGTAACAGAAAGTGAAAATGACCGGTAAACCAATGACCTCCGTGAATGGAAAATCTCGGGCAATAGCTTTGACCAATGAAGGTCGAAGAAGCAATGTGAACAATGATATACCTATCTGTACCGTATGTGGGAAATGCCACTGGGGCGTTGTCGCCACCCAGCCGAAACTCCTTTAGAACGTGGACAGGAAGGGCACTTACCTAAATCTTGCTCACGAATTGAACCGAATAATAATGAGTCTAAATCTAGACCCTAGTTCCAGAGAATGCTCGGAACACTGAAATGACTGACGCGGGTATTACCTTAAATAGGTGAAATTGCTTGTGTGAACGTTTGTGTGGGAATCGTGTATTCCGTAATTTGGAATGGACTGTGGTTAATGAACCTTTCGAAATCTACTGTTGATGCGAACTATATGTACAACACTGTAAACCTCATGTTAACAATTAACTATGCTCTGAAAACTGTTTAGACATATGTACATATCTGCATACCTTTGCTTAAGGATGTTATTAGACTGAGTAGACTTCGGCTTTGTTACCTTAACTATTGTATCTGGAGTACATTGAACCCGCGAACCTGTATTGGGACTGTTAGTAGACTCTGAACATGTACATATAAGACTGTACCCTCGCCCGGAATGATTGATAAATTTGTTCAATGATTTAACCGTCGGGACTATGACCCTAGAACTGCATGACCGAATAAAGACCCCAACTGATAAACTCTAGACTGTGAATTGTGATTATAGAAAACTGACATGACTGTTTGAGTAAACCTGCGAGCCTATGCTTTAGTGACTGTATGACCGATCTGGAACCCTCGTAGGGCAACTCACTATTATGTGTCACCAAGAACCTTGGGTGATGTATTACTGTGTACCATATACCTTTATGGAAGATTTATTGGGAAATTGCTATATTGACTGTGATGCTTACCTCTCGATATGAATAGCTGCATGCCTGTGCATTTCCTGTAAACTTATTGGGAGGAACACATTGTATATGACCTGTACTGCTTTGATATGAATTGTAAGGTCATAAGATTCTGATGTCGGTTGACAAATTGTGAAACTACTGACTATGTACCTGAACGAATGGAATGATAGGAATGGAACTGTTATCCGATCTAACCTGACGAAACCGTGGGTTGATAAAACCCTTTGTGTAACTGATAGAAATTTTTGGTTGGATGCTTGTGCTTTGAACTCCTACTTGAAACGATTGGGCAAAACTTGCATCTGACATGACCTGATCGAATTTTCATTGAATTGACCTGAGGGAACCCTCATTGGGAAAGCTATTATCAGATTGCTTACGATGTGGAAAAAAAAAAAAAAAAAAAAAAAAAAAAAAAAAAACTGGGTATGTAACCTGTGATGACTTACCCGGTATTACTGTTATGACCATAAACTCTAGCTGTCTGGAAGTATATGTAAGCTGTGTGACTGTTCTCGTACCGACATGTGCTATGGCTGAATTTGTGAAGACTGGAACTGATGAGTAGTAAATGGATACTTACTTCAGAATTCTGCCTACTGCTATGGGAGTAATGTACAAATTCGCCTTATGTTCCCAATAACTCCCGAATGAACTGGACTGACTGTAATGGGTTACTGAACCGAGAACTGGATTGAACAAAGACTGAATGAAAGACTTGAAATCGAATAGGTCGTATCTCTGTAACTTAACGGGGGAAATTACTTATGAAACGGAGACCATCGCAAATCTATAACCCCGATAAGTACTTGAGATAAGTAGTGTGAATACTACTATACTGCTACTGTACTGTTACTGTACTATTACCGTTACTGTTACTGTACTATCACTGTCCTGACACTGTTATGTACTACTGTACTACTGTACAACTGTATTCATGTTCCGGGTCACGAAATAAGTTTTGTCTCGGAAATGCTATATACTGTATACTGTATACTGTGTACTGAATGATTGTTGATTTCTGATACATATATTCGTGACTCTTGGTATTATGTATATATGTTAGCTGCCCGGTATCGGAGATTCCTTTATGGAACTTATACTTTTTTTTTTTCTGCACTGTATTTTCTCTAGTAACGCTAATGAATGCACCGCATATTCTTAATGCAAGAATTGTGGCATCTATGTATGCTTTGGACCAGAATATGAGAATGAACATGTACCCGAATCTGTCCTTGACTGAAAACTGATAGTGCATAAGATTCTGTTTTAATATGAACCCCAATCCTTATACGTGATTTCTGATTCCGTCTCTGTGCACTGCTAAGATTGAGATTGGGCCATGAACCTGTTATAAAAATGATTATACTCCTGTTATAGAGTGAATGTCATATGTTGATTCGAGTTTAGAGGACTAAACTCTTTTTAAGGAGGGGAGACTGTAACAACCCTCGTACTGATTTCCGATAAACCACTGAATTATATACTGATTACTGCTAAACTGAACCGAAAATGACTGATGATTGAATGAATTGAGTTACTGAATAAACCGATTGAAATTGGAACTGAATTTGAATAAGTTCATTTATTGAATTGCATGTTGCGTCTGTTTGATTGAATGATTATCTGTTTGAAGTTATATGTTTAAACTGCTAATTGAAGGCCTTATCGGCGGCCGAATGGAGAACCGTTTAGTGTTTTGTAATCGGTAGAATATTTGTGATTTAATGGTATAATTATCTGAAAATTGATTAGGAATGATTAAATTAGATTTAAATGAGTTAATTGCCAAGTTCAACTTATTTACCAAAATGCCATCAGGAGTGGACTATTGTTTATTCAATTCTATTGTGCCTTATACACTTAGAGATACATTTTGATCAGCCCTTCTTCTTGTTCATTGCCGACCAAAAACATAGAGAGAGAGAGAGGGACTTGTTCTTGTCAAATTTGCTTGGAGATTGCTAGAGAATTGAAGTAAAATTAGCATAAGTGGACTCTGCATTCAAGAATTAGGTATGAGTTTCACCCTTTTGATTATGTTTTAAGCTCCATCTTGCATGTATCATGGTTTTAGAGAAGTTGAGTCTTGAATTTGCTCATAAATGGTGAATTGGAGCTCCATTGTTGCATGCATGCTTGAATTAGTGCATTGTGAAGTTGATTTCATGGTGGATTGTACATGCATGTCCATGTTTAAGCCATAGCCCATGTTTTCAGTTTGTTTTCCAGTTATTGAGCTCCTTTGAGCAAGAATGAAAGCTTGATTTTGGTTTAGAGATCATGCATTTCATGTTTTGTAAGTGTTCTTGAAAATGGGTTTGATAATGGCATAAATTGACCAACTCTTGGCCCTTGCATGTGCATTTTGGCTTTTGAAACTTGTTGTACATTGAATCTAAATGTATTTTCCAGAATTTGGGGCCAAGAGGTCGAGGTTTGAGTGTTTGAATGCTTAGTTCGAACTTGGGAGACAAATCTGGAAATTCCAGATTTGGCTTCCTCGCTCGAGCGAGCCCTTTGGTTTTGCAAGCTCGCTCGAGCGAGCATCGAGCGTGGTATCGCGCGTAAAAATCGAGCAACCAGTACTTTTACTGTTCATCAGATCGCTCGAGCGAAGAATTGTTCGCTCGAGCGAAGCCTTCGATTTTGGAAGCTCGCTCGAGCGAAGGAAGGCTCGCTCGAGCGAGGAGCCTATTTTCAGCAACTTTTGAAGAATGCCTTCCAACTGTAATTTTGCATCCTCATCCCATCCTAGGCATTCTTAGGCCTAGTTTAAGGCATCTTAATGAGGATTTAGACATAGAACCACACCGAGGAGAATTTAGGGATTTAATTATCATCCTTCCCGACTGTGAAACTTAGTGTGTGTTCTATTTGTTAACTGTTTAGGGTTGGCTCTCGGGGACGCGCTCTAGCTGCTATTAGCCCAGAACTTTGTGAGTAACAACTGTGTAAAGATATGTCCAAAAATGATTATCTTCTGAACTGTTTACTTTATTGAACTGCTTACCTTATTGAGCTGTCTATCTTATCGAACTGTTCACTGAACTGAACTGAACTGGTTGCTGAATTGACACCGTTTACTGAATTGATACTGTTCACTGAACTGAACTGGTTGCTGAATTGACACCGTTTACTGAATTGATACTGTTCACTGAACTGAACTGGTTACTGAATTGACACCGTTTACTGAATTGATACTGTTCACTGAACTGAACTGTTTACTGAATTGACACCGCTTACTGAATTGAACTGTCCACTGAACTGATACTGTATACTAAATGAACGTATGAGTTATATTTGGAACTGTACTATGGCATCCTTGGCACCTACTGTTTACTGATTTGGAGCAAAGTGCTACACTGGGAGCCACCTCTAGAATCTACGGAGCTAAGTGCTACAGTGGGAGCCACCTCTTGAATCCACATACTGTGACAGAGAGATCTCTGTCGGTTCCCAAGTTTGGAACCACTACTGTTTACTGTTGTGATGGCCACTCGGTATTACCGATATGGAGCAAAGTGCTACACTGGGAGCCACCTCTAGAATCTACGGAGCTAAGTGCTACAGTGGGAGCCACCTCTTGAATCCACAAGTACTGTACTGTTCTCTGAATTGGTACTGTTACTGCTACTGTTACTGTACTGCTACTGATGGCCATCATTTACTGTTTGGTCTGTTAAGACCCGGTCTTTTAAGACCTACCATTTACTGTACTGTTACGCCAAGGGATGTACCACATATCACTACTTTAACTGAATGACTGTTATGGCCTGACATATGAGCCACAAACTGAATGACTGATAAACGGACTGAAATGACTGGTTTTAATACTGAAAGGACATTTATTCTTAACCCCCTTTACGCATTATATTATTCACTGGGCTTTAGCTCACTGCTCATAAATATATGTAGGTGTACAGGCACCAGACCGCGGCTAGAAACGTCAGGGTTACTTCAGTTTTGTCAAGCCAGCCTATGTGCCTCACTGTGAGGTTCCGAGCCTACCTTGCCAAGGCTTAGGGGTGTTTTAGTATTTCCCCTACTGTACTGTCTTACTGTTTTGTAATAACTGGATTGAATGTATAGTTTGAATGTTTACTGTACTGTTATTGAGGGGTTAAGTCCCCGTACTAAATGTTGTGTATGATTGTATAGACTGTACTGTTTTGAACCGTATGAATGCATGAAAAATGTTTTTGGCATACAGATTTTCACAGCTCAATGGACACTAGTTAATTACTGTATTGGCTTCCGCCAGGCCCTGAACTCTGTTATACTGTATTACTGTTAAGCAGGCCTTCGGTAATCGCGGATTACTGGCCGGTTACGGTGCTAAACCCATAGGGCCGGGTTTGGGTCGTGACAGTTATAGTGGCGTCAATGATAATGATGCCGATTACGATAACAACGGTAATAGGAGTGATGGTAGGTTGGATGTAATATGGATGTTATGGTAGTGGTTTGTTTTGGAAAGTAGGTTAAAAATTAATTTTTATTTTTTTTTTGAAAAAAGGTATAAAAAAATAGAAGTGATGTGATTTAAAAAAATTAAAAAGTCAAAAAATTAAATTTTAGTCAAGTTTTCAAAATAGGCCAGTATCAATATTGATAGTGGCGATGATAATAATAGTTATGACAAGATAAAGTGGGAGTAATGATAAGGGTTGTGATAAAAATGATAATAATTGCCATGTAATAGTGTAATAGGCCCAGTTTGTTTTGGGGTATAGAGGGAGGGATGAAATTAGGATGGAGGTGGGACCAATTTAGTGTCGTGTTTGTTTGTAGATTTGGGGAAGAGATTGAGGTGGAGGGGATTAGGTTAGACCTTGGAAGGGGGATTGGGATGGAAGAGGTGGAGGTGATATTAGAAAAATAATCCACCGGACTAGAATTTTTTTATTTATTTTTATTTTTCACATGTTGGGCATTTTTTTTTGAACATTAATGTTTAATTTTTTATATTTTTTGTTAAGTAAAAAACATTGTTTTATTTGTTTTATTTTTTTCTAGAAATTTTTAATTATTTTTTTATTTTTTACATGTTGGGCATTTTTTTTTGAACATTAATGCTTTTGTATTTTTTTATTTGTTTTATTCTTTTATATTTATTTTATATAAAAATAATTTAATAATCCCTACACCAACAACCATCATCAAAACAAATACAATTTTACTTAATAACTTCACTAACAATTCCCTCACTATTAATTTCTTCACTATGAATCCTCTCCATTCTATCTCTGAAAACAAACGGGGCCATTGTATTGGCAATATGGTGGTAGTAGTAGAGTTGAGACAACGGTAGTAGTGATAAGATAATAGAGGTGATGGTGACAGTTGAAGTGGAACGGTCATGGTGATAGTGGATTATCATGGTGTTGTGATGGAATTAGCGGGATAATTATAAAATATTCTAAAAATGGTATATAAGCAGAAGCGGTTAAAAATTCATTATTTAGCATTAAGTACAAAATATATTACTTATAATTATACCCTATTTTTAGGGTGCATTTAAATGTTAAGTGATCTAAAATGTAATTACAAGACAAATAATTTGTTTACATAAATTCAAATTTAAATATAAAATAAGGTTCAACATGGACTTGACCCATCCACACCCATGATTTATAAGACACGCAATATACATTTAAAGGGCTATGCAATTTTTAGGCCATTTTTAATTGTAGATGGGATGGGCTGGGCTGGTTAGGAAAGATATGAGTGATTCTATTGGCACTCAACATATTATTTAGTATGCCTAATTAGTTAATATTATCTAATAAATGTCTAATTAGTTAATATTATCTAATAAATTATTTAAAATTATAATTTATCCTCAATGCATTCTATATTTTTTCTTAAATTACCCTAAAATCTCTTCTCACACCAGAGAAAAAGTCGAGACTCTTGATTTTTGTTATTTTTTCGAATACTAGTTGCTCCCACGCGCTTTGCGCGTGGGGGTCGCATCATAGTTTGGATGTAAATATTTTTAAAATTATAGGTAAATTTTTTTTATTTTTTTTAGCAGAAAATTATAGGTAAATTGTAGTTATGTTTTATACATATTCGCCCCCCCCCTTTTCCTTTACAAATCTCTTTTCAAGTTCGTAATGTAGTTATGATGTTTGCATTTTTTTATCTGCAGATAATATGGGTCAATATAATATTTGTGGAAATAATTTACAAATATTATCTATCTGCACTTAAATGATCAGTTGTAATAAATATTGGACTTATAATAAAAATCTAAATTTATTTATTTTGAAATGTTTTAATATTTTGAAGTCGAAGGTATATTTTGTAACATGAGTGAAATTGTTTGAAGAGAAATTTAATCAATTTGAAAATGGTATTTGCATTTGAATCTTTATATTGAATCTTTGTTTTAATATTCTGTATAGAATTTTTATATTGAAATTCATAGTAATCAAATTTTTTTAGCAATTGAAAAGAACTGAATTCTTACATTATAGTGGATATGTACAGTGGGGATTTGTTTACAAAAGGTAAGAAGAAGAAGAGGTACTCCGTGTTAGAGTGATTATGTACAATGTGTATAGACATATCCTTGTCTTTCTTGCTGTACAATATTTTTAATTTTGCGTGGTAAAGTTTTGTCATCGTATTTGAAGTTGCCATATTTTCCCTTGATGTGGTTATACAATTTGTTTGCTGCAGAGTTGCCTTCTCTACGAATGAAGGTGATTTTTCAATCTTCGAAATTTTGTTTTCTTCTTTGGATGTTGCTTATGAGTTTCCATGTGGTGTTGCCATAATCTCTTTGTGTATTATGAAGAAATGTTTCGATTAAGAATTTTGCATCACCTTCTACCCATATCTTTGGCCATTCATTTTCTGCTGCAATTTGTAATCCGCGACATAAAATTGATGCTTCAGCATATTCTGCAAGTTTTATTGGTATTGTGTCTGCGAAAGCATAAATGCAAATTCCTTCGTGGTTTCAAAATATTCCTGTGCGAATAGCATTAACTTCTTGTGGAACTTCTTTGTTAGGGTTGGTTCCACCATCAAAATTGAATTTGAGCCACCCTTCTTTTGGTGGTTGCCAATATATGAGTTGTGGTTGTTCAGTGAAGTGGGTAGATGTTGTAGTGAATTGTTCATGTGATGAGTAAATTTGGGGTAATAGGTAGTCGTTATTGTTTTCAAATGTATGGATAATAATGTTGGGCAAAGTGTAGTAGGTTTCAGAATTGTAATAATTGTATGGGTTTGAGTAAGATGCTGTAGATATGTTTGAGTAATCGTTATAATAGGTTGCAGGTATATAAGTGGCTGGTTGGGTATGTAGGAGATGTGTGTTGGAGTAATAGGTGTGGTAATTTTCAGTTTGTGAAATGTAGTCATGGTTGTTATATTGGGTGTTGTCGTAGTTAATTAGGTAGTGAATCATATATTGTATTCATGTTGAAGGGTGTGTAGTTGGTGTTATCCATGTTGAGGGTTCTGTGAGGAACTGTGATATGTGGGATTAGGTAAGCTGCCAAAAAATGACAAAAATATTAGTTAAACTATAGGTGACAAAAATAGTAAAAGTTAATTTGTGAATAGCCAAGGATGTAGCTGACCTGCTTGCGTGTAGGCAATGTAGAGGGTGTCAACAATTTGTCCGGCAATGATTGTGTGACTTCTTATTTTCTATGCCAAAAAGGAAAAACCATATCAAAATGGATAATAAAACATTGAGGGTGTCACTAATTTAGTTTTCAATAAACTACTATTTCTTGAAATTTGGAATTTTTATAAGTTTATTTGGAATTTTTTAGTTAAATAAATTAAAAACTATTTTGTCATAACTATTTGGTTAATAACAAAATTCGGGAAAAAATTGAGTCTAATTTTCTTTTATTTGTGAATTGTTAATTAGTCTATCTCATTTGTAATTATGTCTTTAGTGTTTGTATGGAAAGAGTATTGGATTTGGAAACATAAAATACAAAAAACACATTAGCACCATCATTTTGTTATGGTGGTTTTGTTTTGGTTTGAATTTAGACTTTATTAAAAATTTTGGATGTATTATAGAGAAATATGTTGTTTTCCTGTGAATTATTTACTTTTTTGACTCAGTAGTCAATATGTATGGCTTTGTGCTTTTGTTTGTCATGGTGATGGCTGTTATTAGAGATTTCATGCTTGTCTACTTTCTTGCCTGTACTTTTGTTTTCTGAGTACCAATTAGTGTCAACGCTAGACTTATTGCTAAATTGTTTTATAATTGGCCATTATCATTGCTTGCTTTCGCTTTCAATTAGATATATTCACGGTTTTTCATTTTTTTGGTATTCATATTAGCTTTTAAATTTGTTGAAGAATGTAATTGGTACATGCCACCTCATATATTGATTTCGGATATTTTTTATGTTTAGCACCACCACATGGAGCATTAAGTACTCGTTTGGCATAAAAAAGCCAAAGGCTTTTTGGCTAAAATAGTCATAAAAAGATAAATTAGGCTAAAAAATTAATAAGACAAAATGTCACATTCAAATTATAATCATTTCATTTTTTCTTTCACAAAAGTCAAAAAAGACAAAAAGCCTATATCAAACAAGACTTTTTAGCTCCCGATTAAAATAGCCAAAAAATCAAAAAGCCAGCCCACATCTCAAATGAACCCTGAGAATTATAAATTTGCACAGGCAGTAGTTCATACCAATAGTGACAATAACAAATGGGTAAAGAGCCTTCCCAGAAAGTCTAACTTCCGATTTGGCAAATACACTGTGAGATAGGGGGCAAGCGCAAGCTTTCCTTGTTCAAAAGTATCCGATTGGAGATGAAAATAACAAACAGATGAGAGTATGCCACATTTGCTGCAGTGTGTATAATGACCAATGGTTCTTTGCTTGCAAAACAACCTGGCTATTTCATGATTGTGTAAAATTTTATAACTGTCTCCAACTCAATCAAAAGCATTTAATATGAATGGCAAAGTTATGTAGGCAAATGATTAGGCAATAAGTAACCCAAAAATGGAAGAGAGCAGGAAGAGGACATGAATGGCAAAATCAAAGAATTGATTTGACATCAACTGGTAGCAAATTATACGAAATCAAAAATGGCAAAAGAATAGAACATATAATTGAACATGTGTTGAGCAAATTTATTTCACAAGGAGGAAGAAAAGAAGAACACACACCAGAAGAAGAGGGAACAAAACATACCTGTAGTTTAAGAATCTAAAACATACATAAATAGTGTATATGTGTTTCTATATATATACATTGAGATTGCAAGATTATAGTTCAATCTTGGAACTCTCTGGTGTAGCATACATGAGATAGCTTTCACTGCTTTACCCATCAAATCCTTGGAACTCTCAAGTGCAACAGTATATCTGAAAAGGCTTGGCTGGTGAGTTGTAGATTGTTGTTTTCTTTGTACACGATGGAAGCAGAAGGGACAAGTCAATTTGTGGGGTGTTTTATTTTCTTTTATTTTCTTTTTTTGGGTTTTCATAATATTAATGTGCTGGTATTTTATAATTAAAGTTATTTGATAATATTTGCAATCATTTAAGATATTATTTATAAGATGTATTTTTTTATAAGTTGTTGTGTTGGTAAAATTAATTAATTCATAATTTTAATTAGTTATGTTTTATTGTAATGTTTCATTATATTTGAATATAGTTGAATTTTTTGGGATTTTTTTTATTATATTTTTTTAAGTGTTATTATAAAGTATTTGATTTCTGAGAATTTAGTATTTATGTTTCAGCTATTTTATGTATTTTTTTGTTTTTATAATTTTTTTTTAACTCTTGGTAGTGTGAGCATTTGTATTAAATAAATTTCATGATCGGAAATATTTTGAACAATTATTTTATTATTACGAATTTTGTTTTTAGGAATTTTTGTTCAAAATTTGGTGTCCAACTCTTAATGTGTTGATAATTTTATGAAATTTCATTGGCAATTTTTTTTTTTTTGAAAATCTGATGTAAAATTTGATTTATTCTTCATTTAATTAAAAATTGGTTTTTCTTTAAATTGGAACGTGAGATTTAATTTAGTTTCTTGCAATTTTTTATATATGCCATCAAAGGTATAATTTAAAATGTTATTGAACATAATTTTTTCCAATTAAATTTCATAAAATTATTGAACATAATTTTTTTTATAAACATTGTGACCAAATTATTGAAATACTGTGTTTTATATATAGAGATAGAGAAATTGCTAGGACAAAATTTGTAGTTTGTAACAAATTTGCTACAGGTGGGGGCCATTCCATTTGACACCTTAATGGTTTGTAATAGAATCACCATTGTAATGTCACTACAGGTCCAACAAGATAAATGACAACAAAAATAAAAGAATGGAACACTTCCAAACTCCCAGCAGCCACAGATTGTCCTTCAAGAAAGTAGTTTTCATCAGTGTTCTGCTACCTTCCCAAATAGCTCCTATTTCTATTAGCACCCCAAAATAACATTCCCAACATTAAAAGCATTACAAACCCCAATCACTTGCAATCCTTGAGCATGTTCGAGACCAATAATAGTAGCAGCCACTTCTTACATTCATTAAAGAGAACATGAAGTACACATATATTAGGAGTAGAGTGCTAGTATACATATACACAAACATGTCTAGTTATAGTATATAATTATATATATATATATATATATGAGTAGACTATTAACATATATATATAGATATGTTTGTATATAACATCTAGTGACAGAATTAGATATCTTCTACTTGTCTGACAGTCCACTTGTTTGTCCCAGATGAGCTGCTACTTGTGGCTGGTGGAGTAAGCTTGATGTAAAATTCCTTTTCTTTGCAGTTGATATTCTTTTT
Organism: Camellia japonica; assembly: GCA_030407325.1. Classification (NCBI taxonomy): domain Eukaryota; kingdom Viridiplantae; phylum Streptophyta; class Magnoliopsida; order Ericales; family Theaceae; genus Camellia; species Camellia japonica. The sequence continues at coordinate 4,769,688 of JAPPVO010000016.1, forward strand.
CTGGTGGAGTAAGCTTGATGTAAAGAATTAAAATTCTTTTTATTGTGTTAGTTTACAATATGTTAAGTATGTGGATAATGTTTTCATGCTATTCATATTTGTGGGCGTTCTCATTTTGATAATAAGGATAGTAAAATATTTGCCTTTGCGCTAAGTTGGCTTAAATTTTTTGCGGAATGGCCTGTTAGTTTTTCTGCATAGGTGCCAAATATAGGGACTTGTAGAGTGCCACTGTTGTCTGTTATTTTTGTTCTTAAGATGCATCTATATCACATCAAGATATTTGAATCAAATTGTCACGACCCAAACCCACCCCTATAGGTTTAGCATCGTAACCGGCCAGTAATCCTGGGATTACCGAAGGCCTCTAAGACAGATTAACATAATATTAGGGGCTAGCGGAAGCAGATAGCAAATATACAACGTCCATTGAGCTGTGCAGACTTATATGAGACAGAAAAATTTTAAACTTTACATTCATGCATTTACACATCATCATATATATATAAGCTAGACAAAAAAGGACTTAGCCCTATTTACAAAATAAACAAAAACTTGTTTAACCAATCAAGAAAACAAAACTTCAACTTTAATCACATAGCCATAACCATTTGACATATCCGGAACCTCCACGGGAGGCACATAGGTTGGCTAACAAAAACAGATTCCAGGTAGACGCCTCTAAGCCTGGTCACGTGCCTGATCACCTACATATATAAATAATACAGTGAGCTGGAGCCTAGTGAATAATAACAAAGTAAAAGGTTTCAATGAATGATATCCATCACAAAGTCAGAAATCAGAGTTTATATCAAAAATAGATTCTTATCAGAAACAGAGTCTTATGCATATTCAGATTTTAATCAAAAACAGATTCATATTCATATTCTTATTCAAATCATATATAGAAATCAGAGTTCATACTTAATCTTACATAGTACATCTGTTAGCGCTAACAGATCACATACAGAGTATCAAAGATCATACTTGTCAATTCCATAGAGGAACCTCCGGCTGGGTACGGATAACTTGTCAGTTCCATAAAGGAACCTTCGGACTAGGAACAGATAACTTGTCAGTTTCATAAAGGAACCTCCACCCGGGTGCAGATAACTTGTCAGTTCCATAAAAGAACCTCCGGACTGGGAATGGATAACTTGTCAGTTCCATAAGGAACCTCCAGCTGGGTGCAGATAACTTGTCAGCTTCATAAAGGAACCTCCGGACCGGGAATAGATAACATACTTGTGTCACAAATACTTATCGAAAATTGGACATTCATTCATAGTACAGAACATAACATTTCACAAAACAGATCTTATTTCATATACAGAAAATAATTTAACTTGAATATAGCTTTACTAAGTTCTTACTCACAGATAGCTGCAGAAGCAGATCAGATAGATTGGACATATAAGATAAATCAGGCAGCGCATGACCTACACAAATACATAACATATACACATTGAAATGCAATATCAATTCCTTGATCAAACTTGACTTTTCTTGTCTTTTTCTATCTAAATATTCTTTCTTTATTCGAATGAATTGGGTTCTTATTTCACATATTCTTTCTTTACTAAGTCCTTCTTTTCCAAATAGACCAATTTCTTACTTAGCTTCTTAAATAATTACTACTAGATCAACGATTTATTCTTTAACTGACTAATTTATGTTGATTGGTAGCTTATTAATCTTTATTGAGTCATAAATTATGTCTAGAATGTAACGCCCTCAAAATAATACATAAAACCCATCATTTATACATGCAGTGATATAAGAAAATCAACCCCTTTTTATTCATCAGAGTAGTTCTTACAACAGTATTACATGTTAACAACTGTCACGACCCAAACCCGGCCCTATGGATTTAGCACCGTAACTGGCCAGTAATCCGAGATTACCGAAGGCCTGCTGAACAGTAACACAGTTAAACAGAGTACAGGGCCTGGCGGAAGCCAATACAGTAAGTAACTAGTGTCCATTGAGCTATGAAAACCTGTATGCCAAAAACATTTTTCATGCATTCATACAGTTCAGTACAGTACAGTCTATACATCGCATACAAACATTCAGTACGGGGACCTAATCCCTCGATAACAGTACAGTAAAACAGTAGACAGTCTATACAGTAGTACAAAACAGTAAGGAGACCGATGGGGACACAAAAACACCCCAAGCCATAGCATGGCAACTCGGAACCTCGCAGTGAGGCACATAGGCTGGCTTGACAAAACTGGGACCAACCCACGCTCCTAGCTCTGGTCTGGCTGCTGAGAACCTACATATATATATAAACAGTGAGCTAAAGCCCAGTGAATAACATAAAGCGTAAAGAGGTTATGAATGAATGTCCTTACAGTAATGAAAACAGTTCATTAAACAGTATTTCAGTCTTTCAGTATTTTAGTCAATCAGTCATATGTGGTACATCCATTAGCATAACAGTAGGTCCAAGGACCGGGTCTTAACAGACCCAACAGTAATGATGGCCAGTCATTCAGTAAACAGTATGGTTCCACAAGGGAACCGACAGAGCTCTGTAACAGTAACAGTAACAGTAGTGCTAAGGATGCCACATACAGTTCAGAATACAGGACATACATTCATTCAGTAAATAATATCAGTTCAATAAACAGTTCAGTTCAGTATTCAAAAGATAACCATTTTGAACATATCTTTACACAATCGTTACTCACAGAGATTGGGCTAATAGCAGCTAGAGCGCGTCCCCGAGAGCCAACCCTAAACAGTTAACAAATAGAACACACACTAAGTTTCACAGTCGGGAAGGATGATAATTAAATCCCTAAATTTCCTCGGTGTGGTTCTACGTCTAAATCCTCATTAAGATGTCTTAAACTAGGCCTAAGAATGCCTAGGATGGATGAGGATGCAAAAATACAGTTGGAAAATTTTTCAAAAGTTGCTGAAAATAGGCGCTTCGCTCGAGCGAGCCTTCCTTCGCTCGAGCGAGCTTACAAAATCAAAGGCTTCGCTCGAGCGAACAATCCTTCGCTCGAGCGGTCTGATGAACAGTAAAAGTACTGGATGCTCGATTTTTACGCGCGATACCACGCTCGATGCTCGCTCGAGCGGAGCCCTGAATAAAGGTGCTCGCTCGAGCGAGGAATCCTTCGCTCGAGCGAAGAAGCCAAATCTGGAATTTCCAGATTTGCCTTCCAAGCTCAAACCAAGCATTCTCAACTCAATTCTCGACCTCTTGGCCCAAATTCTGGAAAATACATCCCAAAACAATGAATAACAAGTTTCAAAAGCCAATTTGTACATGCAAGGGCCAAGAGTTGGTCAATTAAAGCCATTTTCAAACCCATTTCAAGAACAATTTCAAACATGCAATGCATGAACTTTAAACCAAAATCAAGCTTCAAATCTTGCTCTAATGAGCTCAATAGTTGGAAAACAAAATGAAAACATGGACTTTGATATAAACATGAGCATGCATGTACAATCCATCATGAATTCACTTCAAAATGCACCAAAATGGCCATGCATGCATGAATTCAAGCATAATTCAACCTCTATGCACTAAATCATGGCTTGATTCTACAATGGAGCCTAGAACATGCAAGATGAAGCTCAAGACAACAAGAAGAAGATGGATTTTCTTACCTAAGTCTCAATTACAAGTCTTGCAAGCTCAAATTAGCAATCTATGTTCAAATCTTCAAGTTCTTCTAGCAATTCACAAGATGAGCTCAATTCTCTCTTACTCTCCCTCTCTCTCACTCTATATTTCGGCTAAGACAAGGAGAATGGCTGAGGAATGTTTAATTGAAGTGTGATAAGTTCAACAATGTGAATAAACAAGGCCCCACTCAATGGCAAAGTGGTAATTAAGTCAAACTCTTTAATTGGCTCTATTTAATCTAATTTAATCATTCCTAAATCAATTTTCAGATAAATATACCATTAAATCACAAATATTCTACTGATCTCAAAACTCTAAACGGTTCCTAATTCGGCCGCCGATAAGGCCTTCAATTAGCAGTTTAAACATATGAATTCAAACAGATAATCAATCAATCAAACAGATGCAATATGCAATTCAATAAATAAACTTATTCAATTTCAGTTTCGATTTCAATCAGTCCATTCAGTACTTCAGTTAATTCAATTATCAGTCATTATCATTCAGTTTAGCAGTAATCAGTATGTAATTCAGTGGTTTATCGGTAATCAGTACGAGGGTTGTTACAGTCTCCCCTCCTTATAAGGAGTTTAGTCCTCTAAACTCGAGTTACCTTCATTCTGGAAGAAAACAGGTTCAGTGGGAACAAATCAGGATATCTTTTAGCCATGTCATCTTCCCTTTCCCAAGTGGCATACACACCACCATGGTTCTGCCAGTCAACTTTCACTAACGGGATCTCTTTGTTTCTCAGTTTCTTGATCCGTCGGTTCACAATCTGTATAGGCCGTTCCTCGTAAGTGTAGTCATCACTCAACACGATACGAGTAGGCTCAATCACATGAAACGGATCTCGAAGATAGTCTCTCAACATCGAAATGTGGAAGACGTTATGCATATGCTCCATTTCAGGAGGAAGTGCAACTTGATACGCCACCGGATTGATTTTCTCAATAACCTGATACGGTCCGACATATCGCGGCGCTAACTTGCCTTTGACTCCAAAACGAGTCTGGCCTTTCATTGGTGTCACTTTCACAAACACGTGATCACCCACTTCATACTCTCTGTCCCGTCTTCTGACATCCGCATAACTTTTCTGTCTACTCTGTGCAGTTTTCAGTCTCTGCTGTATCAGTTTCACTTTCTCAGTCGTTTCGTAGACAATCTCGGGCCCAAGCAAAGGCCCATCTCCAACTTCTGCCCAGCAAATTGGAGATCTACATTTTCTGCCATATAGTGCCTCGAAAGGTGCCATACCGATACTCGAATGGTAGCTGTTGTTGTAGGCGAGTTCGGCCAACGGCAAATGACTTTCCCAGTTTCCCTGAAAATCAAGGACACACATTCTCAGTAGATCCTCTAAAGTCTGGATGGTCCTTTCCGACTGTCCATCTGTCTGAGGATGATAGGCACTACTCAGCCTCAATTCAGTACCCAATGTAGTCTGTAGGCTTTGCCAGAACCTCGATGTAAACTTCGAATCCCTGTCAGAAACAATAGACACAGGCACTCCGTGCAGTCTAACAATTTCATCAATATAGATAACAGCCAGTTTGTCCGCATTATAAATTGTCTTGACAGGTAAGAAGTGAGCAGATTTGGTCAGTCTATCAACAATAACCCAAATAGAATCCATACCTTTCTGGAGCGAGGTAATCCAACGATAAAATCCATCGTGATATGCTCCCATTTCCACTCTGGTATGGGTAAGGGTTGCAGTAAGCCTGCGGGTCGCTGATGTTCGCTTTGACTTGTTGGCAATGAAGACACTTGGACACAAAGTCGGCAATTTCTTTCTTCATTCCCGGCCACCAGAAATTCTGTTTCAGATCTTGTACATTTTCGTATTCCCCGGGTGGATAGAAATTTTGAATTGTGGCCTTCTTGCAGAACTCTTCTTTTCAATTCAGTGTCATTTGGTACACACAGTCTTCTTGAAATTTCAGTACATTGTTGTCAAATTTGAACCCCGGTCTCGGTTTAGAATCTTTTCTTCGATGATCTTTTTCAAGAAATCATCCAGTTGTTGTTTCTCCTTAATTTCTTCAATCAATGCTGGTTGAGCAGTAATAGCAGCTAAGGTTCCACCTTGTTCTTCAAAACAATTTCAATTCAGACTTTTCAAGGTCACAAAGCAACTCTTTCTGTCCAGTCAGCAAACAGGCTAAGTTCCCAATCGATTTTCGGCTCAAAGCATCGGCAACGGTATTGGCTTTTCCCGGATGGTACAGAATCTGTAGGTCATAATCTTTGATCAGTTCAAGCCATCTCCGCTGTCTCATATTCAGTTCTTTCTGTGTGAAGAAGTATTTCAAACTCTTGTGGTCGGTATATACTTCACATGTTGCCCCATACAAATAGTGACGCCAAATTTTCAATGCAAAAACCACTGCAGCAAGTTCCAATCATGGGTTGGGTAATTCTTTTCATGCGGTCTCAACTGTCGGGAAGCATAAGCAATAACTCTCCCATTCTGCATTAAAACACATCCCAAACCCTTATGAGAAGCATCACTAAAAACAGTGTAACCATCTGTACCTGAAGGTAGAGTAAGGACCGGTGCAGTTACAAGTCGAGTTTTCAACTCTTGGAACGCTGATTCCCTCTGGTCAGTCCAGTCAAATGATATCCCCTTCTGTGTCAACTGAGTCAGTGGTAAGGCAATCTTGGAGAAATCTTTGACAAATCTTCTGTAATATCCAGCCAATCCCAAAAAGCTTCGGACTTCGGTTACATTCGTTGGTCTAGGCCAGTTCACTACAGCTTCAATTTTCTGCGGATCAACAGAAATTCCATCTTTGCTAATAACATGCCCCAAAAACATCACATGATCAAGCCAAAATTCACATTTAGACAGTTTAGCATACAGTTTCTGTTCTCTTAAGGTCTGTAGGGCAAGTCTTAGATGGTGTTCATGTTCTTCAACAGTCTTAGAATAAATCAGTATGTCATCAATAAATACCACAATGAAATCATCAAGGTATGGTTTAAAAATTCTGTTCATAAGGTCCATAAATGCAGCAGGGGCATTCGTGACTCCGAACGGCATAACTAAAAATTCATAATGGCCATACCTCGTTCTAAAAGCAGTTTTATCAATGTCTTCCGGTTTAACTTTCAGTTGATGATACCCCGATCTGAGATCAATCTTGGAAAACACTTGTGCACCCTGTAACTGATCAAATAAATCATCAATACGTGGCAATGGGTATTTATTTTTCACAGTTACCTTGTTCAATTCACGGTAATCAATGCACAGTCTCAGTGAGCCATCTTTCTTCTTCACAAACAAAACAGGTGCACCCCACGGTGAAGTACTGGGTCTGATAAACTTCTTGTCTAACAGTTCCTGCAATTGTACTTTCAATTCCTTCAGTTCAGTTGGAGCCATTCTGTAAGGAGCTTTAGATATTGGTTGTGTACCCGGAATTACATCAACGGTAAATTCAATCTCCCTGTCAATCAAATCCTCTGGTAGATCATCTGGAAATACATCTGGGAATTCTCTGACTATAGGAATACAATTCACATCAGTCTTAACACTATCATCAGCAGACACAGTCAGTACAGAGCACAGATACCCTTTACACCCCTTTCTAATCAGTTTAACAGCTTTCACAGAAGAAATCAGATACGGAGGGGGTACTACTCCAATCCCATTAAACACAAATTCAGGTAAACCCGGTGGACGGAAAACAACTTGCTTGGTCACACAATCGATAGTAGCATGATATTTTTGTAACCAATCCATCCCCAATATTACATCAAAATGATCAATATTCAATGGCAGTAAATCAATAAACAGATGCATATCCCCAACAATAATCTCACAAGCAGGATACATATATGCACATGTCATGGATCCCCCAATAGGTGATGATACAGCTAACAAGTAATTCATAGGTTCTAAGGGTCTATTCAATTTACGCGAAAAGACATGCGACACATAAGAATGTGTAGACCCCGAATCAATCAATACATATGCATTTTGAGCACAAATAGAGAGGATACCTGACACAACGGTCTCAGTATTCTGAACGTCTCCCGGTACTAGGGCAAACACTCGGCCCTGCCTCATAGGTTCTTTCCCGGTAGCTTTGGGGTTAGGCTTTGATGCTACATTTGATGCTGCTGCGCTCGGTGTAGCTTTACTACTAACTGGTGGAGCAGAAGGGCAGTCTTTAATTCTGTGGCCCACCTTGCCACATCTGAAACAAGCTCCAGAAATCTGATAGCAAACCCTTTGTGCTTGTTGCCACATATGGAGCAGGGTGGAGTAAATCCACTCCCTTGGCTGGGGCTAGTTCTGTTTCCGAGTTATGCTTGCCTTTCTTAAACTTGAACCCATGCCTTTTCCCATGCCATTCAGTTGTTGGTGTTTCAGTTTGTTTCAGTGCTTCAATATTTGATTCGGCCATCAAGGCCCTGTCAAGAACACCCACATAAGTTGGCAATTTCAACATGTTGACTCGGTCAAGGATAGCAACATTCAGGCCGCCTTCAAATCTCCTGGCCTTATTGTATTCAGTATCCACCATATGTGGTGCATATTGAGCAAGTCCGGTAAACTTTGTTTCATATTCCGCAACTGACATTGTGCCCTGTTTTAACTATTCAAATTCAGTGACCTTCCTGTCCCTAACACACTGAGGGAAGTACTTTTCGAAGAAGGCTACTTTAAACTGAGCCCAAGTCATAACTGTATTATCATCACGAGTAAGCATCTACCACCTTCTCGTCTCTTCTTGCAAGGTGAAGGTAGCTAACAGTACTTTGTTTGCCTCCGAACACGGAAACACTTCAAACAGTTTCTCAGTCTCCAAAACCCATGCTTCAGCCTTCAATGGTTCAAGGCCTCCCTGAAAGGATGACGGTTTCAACTTGCTGAATTTATGAGTCAGTGCAATAATGTCCATCTCATTAGCATTCACATTCTGTACATTCTGTTCCGGTTGCACTGGAGGAGGAAGAGGTGGGGGTTGTTGGTTCGGTTGTTGATCCAGTCTTTCAATTATCAGTCCCATCATTTGTTCAAGTCTGGCCATTCTAGCCTCAGAGGATGATGGTTCAGTTTCATTTGCAGTGTTTGAGTTATCCATTTCACTATAAGCAGTTATAACAGTTATCATGATAAGCGGTTATATAATTAAACAGTTTAACATTTTAACATATATTCAGTCAGTCATAAGCACACACTTTTCAAATTCATGAGATGCCCTAATTGCTTTTCTAGGACACCCTATAGCTCACTTGGACACGTGTGTGCGGTATAACTCGTGGTTAAGTATCGCTCTGATACCACTCTGTCACGACCCAAACCCGGCCCTATGGGTTTAGCACCGTAACTGGCCAGTAATCCGAGATTACCGAAGGCCTGCTGAACAGTAATACAGTTAAACAGAGTACAGGGCCTGGCGGAAGCCAATACAGTAAGTAACTAGTGTCCATTGAGCTGTGAAAATCTGTATGCCAAAAACATTTTTCATGCATTCATACAGTTCAGAACAGTACAGTCTATACAGTCGCATACAAACATTCAGTACGGGGACCTAATCCCTCGATAACAGTACAGTAAAACAGTAGACAGTCTATACAGTAGTACAAAACAGTAAGGAGACCGATGGGGGACACAAAAACACCCCAAGCCATAGCATGGCAACTCGGAACCTCGCAGTGAGGCACATAGGCTGGCTTGACAAAACTGGGACCAACCCACGCTCCTAGCTCTGGTCTGGCTGCTGAGAACCTACATATATATATAAACAGTGAGCTAAAGCCCAGTGAATAACATAAAGCGTAAAGAGGTTATGAATGAAATGTCCTTACAGTAATGAAAACAGTTCATTAAACAGTATTTCAGTCTTTCAGTATTTTAGTCAATCAGTCATATGTGGTACATCCATTAGCCTATATACAGTAGGTCCGAAAGGACCGGGTCTTAACAGACCCAACAGTAATGATGGCCAGTCATTCAGTAAACAGTATGGTTCCACAAGGGAACCGACAGAGCTCTGTAACAGTAACAGTAACAGTAAGTGCTAAGGATGCCACGATACAGTTCAGAATACAGGACATACATTCATTCGGTACATAATATCAGTTCAATAAACAGTCAGTTTAGTATTCAAAAGATAACCATTTTGAACATATCTTTACACAATCGTTACTCACAGAGATTGGGCTAATAGCAGCTAGAGCGCGTCCCCGAGAGCCAACCCTAAACAGTTAACAAATAGAACACACACTAAGTTTCACAGTCGGGAAGGATGATAATTAAATCCCTAAATTTCCTCGGTGTGGTTCTACGTCTAAATCCTCATTAAGATGCCTTAAACTAGGCCTAAGAATGCCTAGAATGGGATGAGGATGCAAAAATACACTTAGAAAATATTTTGCAAAGTTTGCTGAAAATAGGCGCTTCGCTCGAGCGAGACTTCCTGCGCTTCGAGCGAGCTTACAAAATCAAAGGCTTCGCTCGAGCGAACAATCCTTCGCTCGAGCGGTCTGATGAACAGTAAAAGTACTGGATGCTCGATTTTTACGCGCGATACCACGCTCGATGCTCGCTCGAGCGGAGCCCTGAATAAAGGTGCTCGCTCGAGCGAGGAATCCTTCGCTCGAGCGAAGAAGCCAAATCTGGAATTTCCAGATTTGCCTTCCAAGCTCAAACCAAGCATTCTCAACTCGATTCTCGACCTCTTAGGCCCAAATTCTGGAAAATACATCCCAAAACAATGAATAACAAGTTCCAAAAGCTAATTTGTACATGCAAGGGCCAAGAGTTGGTCAATTAAAGCCGTTTTTCAAACCCATTTCAAGAACAATTTCAAACATGCAATGCATGAACTTTAAACCAAAATCAAGCTTCAAATCTTGCTCCAATGAGCTCAATAGTTGGAAAACAAAATGAAAACATGGACTTTGATATAAACATGAGCATGCATGTACAATCCATCATGAATTTCACTTCAAAATGCACCAAAATGGCCATGCATGCATGAATTCAAGCATAAATCAACCTCTATGCACTAAATCATGGCTTGATTCTACAATGGAGCCTAGAACATGCAAGATGAAGCTCAAGACAAGAAGAAGAAGATGGATTTTCTTACCTAAGTCTCAATTACAAGTCTTGCAAGCTCAAATTAGCAATCTATGTTACAAATCTTCAAGTTCTTCTAGCAATTCACAAGATGAGCTCAATTCTCTCTTACTCTCCCTCTCTCTCACTCTATATTTCGGCTAAGACAAGGAGAATGGCTGAGGAATGTTTTAATTGAAGTGTGATGAAGTTCAACAATGTGAATAAACAAGGCCCCACTCAATGGCAAAGTGGTAATTACGTCAAACTCTTTAATTGGCTCTATTTAATCTAACTTAATCATTCCTAAACAATTTTCAGATAAATATACCATTAAATCACGAATATTCTACTGATCTCAAAACTCTAAACGGTTCCTAATTCGGCCGCCGATAAGGCCTTCAATTAGTAATTTAAACATATGAATTCAAACAGATAATCAATCAATCAAACAGAGGCAATATGCAATTCGGTAAATAAACTTATTCAATTTCAGTTTCGATTTCAATCAGTCCATTCAGTACTTCAGTTAATTCAATCATCAGTCATTATCAATTCAATTTAGCAGTAATCAGTATGTAATTCAGTGGTTCATCGGTAATCAGTACGAGGGTTGTTACAGTCTCCCCTCTTTATAAGGAGTTTAGTCCTCTAAACTCGAGTTACCTTCATTCTGGAAGAAAACAGGGTTCAGTGGGAACAAATCAGGATATCTTTTCGCCATGTCATCTTCCCTTTCCCAAGTGGCATACACACCACCATGATTCTGCCAATGCTCGAGCGCCAAGAACAAAAAACTAGGTCCGCTCGAGCGCAAGAAGGCCCGCTCGAGCGCCAAGACACAAGAATAAAGTACATCCGCTTGAGCACGAAAACCAGTCCGCTCGAGCGTAGATTCTCCTTTCCCAGAACTTACACCAAAAATGTACTACCCGCTCGAGCGCCAACAAGTCCGCTCGAGCGCGACACGCTCGAGCGCAGGAAACCCGCTCGAGCGTAGAAATCACACTTGCAGAAGTTTTGCAGGGCACAAAATACTAGGAGTGTGCAATCTCCGCTCGAGCGCTAAATGACCCGCTCGAGCAGAACGACCAAAAACCTGGCAACTAGATTTTAGACCAAGGCTTAACCCACCTGCTCGAAACATACCCAACACATCCTAAAACTCGAACATAAGGAATTAAAGGATGACAACAAGGTAATTACAACTATCAACTTCACGGAACCGAGTCCAGAATACAACTGAACAGTAAAGGGACAACCGGGATCACTATATAGAATGCTTGAGAAGAGATGAGAATAAAAATATGAACTAAATGTAATTTTTCAAAATATGCTAAAAATAGTTGTTCGCTTGAGCGAACCTTTAGTCGCTCGAGCGGTTTGTAAAAGACTGCAAAAGTACTGGAAGCCTTCAATGTGAGTTCGAGCGGTAATTAGTCCGCTCAAGCGGTCTGTAAAATTCCAGAATTCCGAATTTCTCAACAATGGTCTCCAAATGCATTTTTCAATCTTTAAACCCACATATCTTGATCAAAACATTGAAAACACTTTACAAGACATAACACTTATTTATTTATAAATCATTTGCTCAAAGTCTCATCAAGTTGTCAAAACTTAAATCAAACTCTATGCATTCAAATATTTTCAAACTTATTTTCCTTTGAAGAATAATCATGAGATTAAACATGAGACTCATGAATTTTTTGAAATAAAATTCAATACAAAATGCTTCATACAACAACACTTTAAAATCCAAACTCAAAATCATGAAACATAAATATTAATTAATTTATTTGAATCAAAACCCATGAACTCATGGTTTCTAAAACTCTTCTTCAAAATCAAATGCACAATAAAATTGCATGTAATTTATGGAGTTTAATTTAACTATAACTTTCAAAATCAAATTTAAAATAATTAATTTCTAAATTAATTGTCGTAAATTTGAGCTTAGCACCAATTCTTCATTTTCTTGTCAATTCTTTCTAATCACATAAAATTGATTTCTTACTCTTTTCTATTTCCTTTAAATTATGAAATTGAAGTTATAAAACTCTTAGAAAAGTATTTGCATGTGTGAAATTAGGATCAACATCAAACCATCGACATCAAAATCCCTTTAATTCAAAATTAAGCTCAAAATGTTCATGAATTTATAATTTACCAAAACTTGTTCTTCTTATACCCAAACATGAAATTAATTCTTCAAATCTCTTAAATATTCATTGATGCATGTAAAGATGAAGTCTAAATTCATGAGATAACACAAATTAAACTCACTTGATAAATTTTCCAAATTAATTTCTTAGTTCTTGACCTTAATTCTTTTCTTTTCATTATATGTAAAATTACATACAAGTGGATTTTATTTCTTCTTGATTTTCAAAACAAGAAATTAAATATGTGAGCCATGAATTTTTCTAAAAACATGCAAGATATATACTCTTTTGTATGCAAGACCTTCAAAACCAAGTTCAAAAATGATGAAACATGAGACATGCAACCTTGGATTTGAACTTAGTTTACTATTCATCATCTTCTTGACATTTCCTAACAAATTTCATGTAATTAATTCCAATTACTTCATGAATTCAACCTTTAGAGGAGTTTCCTACAAGATTTTAGCTTAAATTTCATACCTAGAGTTTAATTTGTTGAAATCCTTGGGCTTTTCTCTCTCTTTCTTTACTCCCCTTCTTGTATTCTTCTTTCCTTAACTCTTGGATTGAGTTCCAGCACAAAGTCTCTCTCTCTCTCCCTTTCTCTTTTCTCTCTCTCTCTCTCTACGTCCAGAATGGTTCTCCCACAAATGAATGGTTGAACAAAACAAAATATAGGCTTCAAAGGTTCTAGAATTTATTTCAATATACATTTCATTTTAATTAATTTGAGTAGGAGTAGATTAGTCACTAATTATCTATTAGTTTAATTAATCACCTCTTAATTTTAATTAATCTTGATTAATCAAAATTTAATTAATCATTACTAATCACAAGTCCCACATAATTTAATTAGTCCAATTGACTTCAATTAATGCCCAATTAATTATAATTAAATTTATCAATCTGAATCAGATTTTTAATCAACTCCCCAAAAGGCTCCATACCAAGTCAAACTTATTGCCATCATCAATTTTGGTTTTCCAAATCTTTAAGGTTTTCAATTTCAGATCAAACTCAAAATCTCCACCAATAAATTACATATTCAATTAAACACCTCTCCAATAAATTTAATTCAGAAGGACCACAATTCTCAATCATCATAATTAAATTAGCTTAATTAATTCTAACTCGAACCCAATTAGTCAAATCTTAATTTTACAAATCTGAATCGAATAATCAATTAAACTCTCATACGGTTCGATATTCGAAATTAAAATAATTCAATTCACCAATTATACTCTCTTGAGCCATTTAGGCTTCCTATTTCTAATTCCAAAATAAATCCTCGATAGAATCATATACGAATCAGTCTCCACAATTTTCATAAATCCCAAATTAAATTTGAATAATGGGCAATTAAAATTAAAATATCTTTAATTAATTAAATGCTAATTATTATATGTGGTGGGGTCCTCACACAAATAAGGAGAATAAGAAAAATGGAACTCATTTTCTAAGAAATTTGAAATCTACAATTCGAATGAAATAAAGTGAACCGAAAAATCAAACCGTTCAAGATTAATCATCCATTGCAAAACCAGTCATTGAAACGCACCAATCATAAATAAAACTTGAACAAATTTATTTATGCCTTGGTGTTGCTATGCATGCATCTGCATTGCATTCTAAGCAGTTGAATGTTGTTCCTATGGCGTCAATGGTGCTTCGATTGCATTTGTTGCAAGCAAGATACCAAGGCCGTTGTGTTAATGGATCTGCACTGATTTTGCCTTTGATCCAAACATTGCCCTATTTGTCATAAGAATAGTTGTACATTTAATGTGTATGTGTATGCATATGTGTATGAGTATGTGTGTATATATATATATATATTGGGGACACATAAACTTGTTTTCAATATTCGATAATGTGAAATGCATTCTGAATATACCTGTTGTGATGGCAAACTATTGATATCAACTATTTCAAAATTTTCAGAAGATGGTGTTGTGGAGGAAGGAAGAAGTATTTCTTTGCGGGCACAAATTTCTTCAATCTTCAGTCTGCTAGTTTCTTTCCTGCATGTATTAAATGGTGTAGGTATTAGTGTTGGACAATCTTCACTGTAATTAATTATTTCAGTTTGTGTACTTAACAACAAACATAATATAAAAGAAATAAAGGAAATGAGAGAATTTGTTTGATTACAAAAATCAAACTCGAAATAAAAAAAATAAATAAAAATAGATTTTATTTTGTTACAAAAACAAAATTAAAATCTGATGTAAATAAATAATAAAACACCGAAAATAAATTAAATAACTTACTTGATTAATTTATTTGAATTATAATCTGATCAAGTCCAGTGTTTGACACTGTGTCTTTAAGACAGATTCGTCCTCTCCTCGGTACTTTCAGAATGTGGACGTCTATCTCCTAGGATGAAATGATCTATCAACGAATAAAAGCAGCACTATAATTTATTCGTTCGTCGAACACACTAAGTGTTTATACTCTCTCACAGAAGAAAATAATGCAGCAATATGAAAAGAATATTTGTAGAATTATGAAGGACGAAATTAGAGTTACAAAATCCAAATGAGGGCTGTCCTATTTATAGATAGATTGGTGGCTGCAGATTTTGAATTAATAGGTGCAAACCTATTTGAACAGGTATGGTTTTGAATTTAAACAGATTTGAATCTGTTGGGTTCATAATTCAAATAGATAAAAACGGGAAGGGCCCTATTTGGATTTAGTAAAACCGGACCAGTTTATTAAAAAAATAAAATAAAATTCAAATTTTTGGTCCAAAAAGATTAGTATTGGGCCGAACAAGCCCAACCCAACCACACACCATGCACCCGTGCCCAAGCCCAGGCCTAGCCCAGCCTGCCCAACCGACCGGACGGCAGCGGCGCGCGCGCGCGTGTGGTGATTTTTGAGTCCAATGGGTCTAGCCCATTTTGCCCATAACCTCTCTCTCTAAAACACTTGGTACCCCTTGGGGCACACCCCAAGTACCAAACCCATGCCTTATAAACCCATTCAAAACTTCCTACCAAATCAATGTGGGACAAGCCTTATTCAAACCTTTAAGGATTTTCCACCAAAACTCCATTTCCATGGAGCACACTTTGGCTTCAATTTCCCATTCTTTCGGTAATGGTTTTGAGCAACCAAATATACCACGTGAATCACAACGCGGCATAGAACGCGTTACCACTTTGACCCGCGAAAATCGACGTACGGGGCCCACCTAAAAAATAGACCAAACTTAGGAAAAAATTCTGGTTTTACCGAGAATTTTATAACCATTTCCAACAATCCCCTACATGAATGGAATTTGATGACAACGGAAATGCAACAATATGCAGACTTTATCGAAAGAGTATAAGTCGAAAATATCTTGCATCAGGATAAGTAGCTTTCGGCCTTGAACATTCCCTAGTGATAACCTATCGGACTTACTGGCTAACCAATGGACACGATGCCTTGAATTGTTCAGCCGTTTGTGTAAGCCAAGACAACAGATTTCACACAAAATATCTTCTAACACATCGTGGTTCTCACTGTTGTGTTCATTTTGGCCTTGAATGCGCCTGGTTTTCATGAGTGTTTCTAGAGAATTTAGCCTATTGCATTCTCATAGAACCGGCCCCAGTTCGACACTCATATGGGTGATTCTTATTATGAGTATCTCCTTATACTCGTTTTGATTTTATGCCTCAATCAAGATATAAGTAATCATTAAAAGCAAAGCTTATCCTTATGCCCCTGCATACAACATATGTTGCAGATATCACACTCTCACCATAGGAATGGGTAGGGAATTTTAATCCCTTGGTGATTTCTGGTGAGCCATACATAACTTAGTTGTCCCTTTGAACTTAGTTCTTGGGATCTCCAGTCATATAAGTAGGGTTACCATTATGACGACTCTTATGTAATAGGCTTTAATCTCATCCCCTTTGATGAACTATACACTAGCTCTTTTGTCAAACCTTTTATTAACGGATCCGCAATATTCTCTTTAGATTTTATATAGTCTATTGAGATTATTCCATTTGACAACAACTGCCTAACGGTATTATGTCGACGACGAATATGTCGTGACTTACCGTTATACATATGATTCTGTGCCCTGCCTATTGCAGATTGACTATCATAATGAATGCAAATAGCTGGCACAGGTTTTGGTCACATTGGAATGTTTTCTAAGAAGTGACGAAGCCATTCTGCTTCTTCTCCTGCTTTGTCTAAAGCAATGAACTCGGATTCCATTGTGGATCGTGCGATGCATGTTTGTTTCGTGGATTTTCAAGAAACAGTAGCGCTTCCTAGAGTAAAGACATATCCACTTGTGGATTTTGAATCTTTAGTATCCGATATCCAATTTGCATCACAATAACCTTCAAGTACTGCTGGACATCGAGTAAAGTTCAAACCATGATCACGGGTGAATCTTAGATATCTAAGAACCCGAATGATTGCTTTCCAATGGTCTTCTCCGGGGTTACTAGTGTACCTACTCAATTTACTGATAGCATAAGCTATATCAGGACGAGTACAATTCATTAGGTACATTAGGCTTCCAATGATTTGGGAGTATTTTAACTGAGACACTACATCACCTTTATTTTTCGATAAATAAAGATTGACGTCTACAGGTGTTCTAGCTAAATTCATATCATCCTTGATAAATTTACCAAGAATTTTCTCAATATAATGTGATTGAGATAATGCATATCCGTCAGATGTTTTAGTAATTTTCATTCCTAATATAACATCTGCGACCCCCATATCTTTCATATCAAATCTTTTGTTAAGCATTTGCTTAGTTGATTTGATTATGTTTTGACTGCTTCCAATGATAAGCATGTCATCCACATAAAGACAAACTATGACATATCCTTGGTCAGTGTTTTTAACATAGACGCATTTGTCACATTCGTTTATCTTAAACCCATTAGTAAACATTGCATGATCAAATTTTTCATGCCATTGCTTAGGTGCTTGTTTTAATCCATAAAGGGATTTTACAAGTCGACAAACTTTCTTTTCTTGCCCTGATACTACAAACCCTTCGGGTTGCTCCATATAGATCTCTTCATTTAGATCACTGTTTAAGAAAGCTGTCTTAACATCCATTTGATGTATTTCTAAATTAAACAATGCTGCTATAGCAATAAGCATGCGAATGGATGTTATTCTTGTCACAGGGGAATATGTGTCAAAATAGTCCAGACCTTCCTTTTGTCTGTAACCTTTAACTACAAGTCTTGCTTTATACTTGTCAATTGAACCATCTGCTTTCATTTTTCTCTTGAATATCCACTTATATCCAAGAGGTTTAGAACCTGGTGGAAGATCCACCAATTCCCAAGTATGATTTTGCATAATGGATTCAATTTCATTATTAACAGCCTCTTTCCACAAAGGTGCTTCAGGACCTGTCATTGCTGCCTTAAAGCTTTGAGGTTCATTTTCTAACAGGTATGTCAGAAAATCTGGACCAAAGGATTTTGAAGTTCTCGCTCTCTTACTTCTTCTTGGTTCATCATCAGTTAAATCCTGTTGGTCGAGACCATTACTAGTCTCTTGTGTTTGATTGTCATTACTCTTTTGACTTTGTGTACAATCATAAGTTCTTTTCTGTGAACTTAATTCTTGTCCTTTCTTGTAAGGAAAGACATGTTCAAAAAACACAGCATTTCTTGACTCTATAATAGTGTTCACATTTATATCAGGTATTTCTGATTTATAAGTCAGAAACCGATAGACACTACTATTCTGAGCATAACCAATAAACACACAATCTACTGTTTTTGGTCCAATCTTAGTCTTTTTAGGAACAGGAACTTCAACTTTTTCCAAACCCCCACACTTTTAAGTATTTGTAGGAAGGTGGTCGACCTTTCCACAATTCATAAGGAGTGCTGTTGGTTTTCTTGTGGGGTATTCTATTAAGAACATAATTAGCAGACAATATTGCTTCCCCCCACAAGTTCTGTGGTAAACCTGAACTTAGTAACATGGCATTCATCATTTCTTTTAGGGTTCTATTATTCCTTTTAGCAATTCCATTTTGCTGTGGAGAATAAGGGGCTGTAGTTTGGTGAATAATGCCATGTTGTGCACAAAATTCATTTAATGGTGCATCATATTCACCACCCCTATCACTTCTAACCATTTTAATGGTTTTACCAAGTTGATTTTCAACTTCTGTTTTGTAGAGTTTAAACATTTCTAAGGCTTCATCTTTACTTCTAAGTAAATAAACATAACAATATCTTGTGCAATCATCAATAAATGTTATGAAATACTTTTTGCCTCCTCTAGTTTGAATAAATTTTAGATCACATACATTAGTATGAATTAATTCTAAAGGTTCGGTTTTCCTTTCAACCGATTTAAATGGAGCCTTAGTTAGTTTCACTTCTACACAAATTTCACATTTATGATTAGGATTAATTTCCAACTTTGGTATATAATCTAAACCAATTAATCTACGCAAAGCATCAAAATTCACATGTCCTAATCTACCATGCCATAAATTTGACTTAAGAATATAAACAAAAGATGTGTTATTCTTATTCATAGCAACTTTCGGTATAACTGTCATTACATTCAACTTAAAGAGACCATCACTCATGTATCCCTTACCAACATACATACCACTCTTTGTTAATACAAATTTATCAGACTCAAAGACAAGCCTAAAACCATTTTTACTTAACAAAGAACCAGAAACTAAATTCTTCCGGATGTCAGGTACATGCAGTACGTTGTTGAGGGTCAGTTCTTTCCCTGATGTCATCTTTAAGATAACTTTTCCTTGTCCAGCCACAGTAGAAGTAGAAGAATTTCCCATGTCATTGTAGGTAGTGAACATCTTCTTATCCGCACATATGTGACGAGTTACTCCAGTGTCAACCCACCACTCTTTGGGATTTCCAACCAAGTTAGCCTCAGACACCACAGCAGAGAGGTTGATGTCATTCACTCCGTCAGAGATGTAATCCAATTCTGTTACATTGGCCTGATTGGTGGTCTTCTTACTTGTACTTCCATGATCCTTCTTAGGGCGGTGGCAGTCAGAAGCTCGATGTCCAGTCTTGCCACAGTTATAGCATTTTCCTTTGAACTTCTTGTTGCCATTGTTGTCGCCTTGTTTATGACCATCTCTAGTAAACTTCCCCTTTTTGTTATGTGGTTTATGAACTTGTTCAACCACATTAGCCTTGGACTCAATGGGATTTTTCCCATTCCTATTTTCACCCTTTCGGTTATCTTCCTCAATTCTTAATCGTACAATCAACTCATCCATGGTCATCTCTTTGCGTTTATATTTTAAATAATTTTTGAAATCTTTCCAAGCCGGTGGTAACTTTTCCACTAAAGCAGCGACTTGGAAAGACTCGCTTAGAGACATACCCTCAGAATGAATATCATGTAAAATTAATTGAAAACTTTGAACTTGAGAAATTACCGTTTGGGAGTCAACCATAACGAAGTCCAGAAATTTACCGACGACAAATTTCTTCGTACCGACGACAAATAGATTTTATTTTGTTACAAAAATAAAATTAAAATATGATTTAAATAAATAAAAAACACCGAAAATAAATTAAATAACTTACTTGATTAATTTCTTTGAATTATAATCTGATCAAGTCCAGTGTTTGACACTGTGTCCTTAAGACAGATTCGTCCTCTCCTCGGTGCTTTCAGAATGTGGACGTCTATCTCCCAGGATGAAATGATCTATCAACGAATAAAAGTAGCACTACAATTTATTCGTTCGTCGAACACACTAAGTGTTTATACTCTCTCACAGAAGAAAATAATGCAGCAATATGAAAAGAATATTTGTAGAATTATGAAGGACGAAATTAGAGTTACAAAATCCAAATGAGGGCTGTCCTATTTATAGATGGATTGATGGCTGCAGATTTTGAATTAAATAGGTGCAAACCTATTTGAACAGGTATGGTTTTGAATTTAAACAGATTTGAATCTGTTGGGTTCATAATTCAAACAGATAAAAACGGGAAGGGCCCTGTTTGGATGTACAGTAAAACCGGACCAGTTTATTTCCGGTTTAATTTGAATTCTGGATTTTATTTTACCAAAAATAAAATTAAATTCTAATGTTTTTGGTCCAAAAAGATTAGTATTGGGCCGAACAAGCCCAACCACAGGCCCAGCCCAGCCCGCCTAACCAGCGGCGCGCGCGCGCGTGTGTAGTGATTTTTGAGTCCAATGGGTCTAGCCCATTTTGTCCATAACCTCCCTCTCTAAAACACTTGGGTACCCCTTGGGGCACACCCCAAGTACCAAACCCATGCCTTATAAACCCATTCAAAACTTCCTATCAAATCAATGTGGGACAAGCCTTATTCAAACCTTTAAGGATTTTCCACCAAAACTCCATTTCCATGGAGCACACTTTGGCTTCAATTTCCCATTCACTCGGTAATGGTTTTGAGCAACCAAATATACCACGTGAATTACAACGCGGCATAGAACGCGTTACCACTTTGACCCGCGAAAATCGACGTATGGGGCCCACCTAAAAAATAGACCAAACTTAGAAAAAAATTCTGGTTTTACCCAGAATTTTATAACAATTTCCAACAATTAGTTTATGTAGCTTGAAATTGGAAACTTAGAAATATTGTTTTGAATATACTAGATTTGTAGAGCATGGAGTTCTAGAATGCTGGTGTCGAAAATGAAATTAGTTGCAGGAGTGGTTGATAGGGAGCAGCCTATAAGTAAGACAATTGTATTTGAAAAAATGAGTTTTATATAATGTTATGCTATTTAAAAGAACCTTATAATGGATTTATAAGTCAAATTGAAATTATATTATGAGGATTATGAACAAATTCACGATATAATGAGAAATTGAAATGTAAATAGAAATGTGAAAACTTCATGACATTTTGTATTTGAACTAATTTTATCTTATCTTAGTGTGACAATTGGTGAAATATATTATTAATCACAAACTAAGCAAACAATAATGTACACAAAGTTGTTGAGCAGAGAGGAAATGTTAAGTTACAGTTAAACTTTGCTGCTCTTAGCTTGGTCATGATAACAGTTGGCTACTGTATAATATTTGATGCAATTTGCTCACATTCATTGCTAGTAAATTCATCTCATGCTGATAGTTTAATAGGATGGAAGCTGCAAAGAAGAAAAAGAAACAACATAATACAAATATGTTATGCAATGCTTTTATTTTTGTTTTTTCTTTTTATATATTTAGTGGTGTAATAGTGTTCATTAAGATTTTAAAATTTATTTGAATTTGTATTCACTAACTTGTAATGAACTTACGAGTCATCAAGGAGTAGTAGATCTCGAACTCGAGTTGAGCTACCATCCATATGCTTTGTGATAGTTCGACTTGGTAGAACATGTATGACACTTGCAACTATAGCTGTCAAAATTGAGTACGAGGAATTAGTTTGTTTGCTTTTGTGAATATCCAATGAGATGATATCATTTTGCGTAAATCATTTATGTGGACATGTTATCTTTTTCCTACCGAAATGGATGCTTGCCTCTAAAAATCTTGATGTACTTGATATTTTGGTGAAATTATATGGTTCCTCAGTTGGTGCCTTGGCTGGCTCACTGATCTCCTCAATTGATAATCTTGAATTCAATATGATCTGAATGTTGTTATCGACAATTCTATGTCGAGGTTCAATACGTCTGATGGCACCATTTGAAAAGTAATATGATTTATGCACATGTAATAGCGCATCAAATGTCGTAATGTCATCTCCAAAACAACTTGCTTGGATTCTAAAGCCCTGAGATTGAATAGTTACATAATTAGTAAGTAAATATTTGTACTTCAAATTGTATTTTAGGTAATCCAATTTGATTATACTATAAAAAATGTACCTTAGTGTCAGCCAGAATGAGTCGCTGAATTGTTGTGCCAGAGTTAAGAGTATGAAGTGCTTGCTTTTCTACCACACGAAGTTGAGCTTTCCAAGTTCTTGTACGATCTATCAACTGGTCTATTGTCAGGATGTTGTTTGCCATTTCTGTTGGAGAAAGATAATGAATTAGTAATTTCTTTTGAGCCATATTTGTGTGCAATGCAGTGTGTATACCTGTAATTTTTTTTAAGGAAATCTTTGTACACAACATTTCTTGTTTGGTTATGTGAATGAATTCTTTGGTTAAGAGATTTGATTAGAACAGTTACGTTGGTACTACGTTGTGCTCGAGAAAGTGCGACATATAATTGGCCATGTGAAAAAATAGGTTGAGGAAGATATATGCCAACATTACTTAATGTTTGTCCTTGAGATTTGTTAATTGTCATTACAAAGCAAGATCGCACTGGAAATTGTTTACGTTCGAATGGGAATGGGAAGTTGTCTATTTTTGCTAGTTGTAGTGGGTTTCTAGGAATGAAAACAGGGCGGCTTTTGTAATGGCCTGTTGCAATTTCTGCATGGATGACATTAGATTTTAGGGCTTTGCATATGAGCCAGATACCATTGCACATTCCAGCAGATGGATTTATCTTTCGAAGGAGCATAATTGGACAATGTTCTTTTAAATGTAATTCATGAGGTGGCATCCCATTTGGGGTTAAGGTATGAAGGAATTCTGGTTGACAACTGTGTTGGTTGTCTTGTGTTGGCTTGTCGAAGCTAGTATATGTGTGTAACTCGCCTGGAAATTTATTGATAAAAAATGAATTGATTTCGTCGACAAATTCATTTTTTGGAGTTAAAATAGCACATGATGTTAAGTATGTAGAGTTGGTAGCGTTTTTTTTCGAAATTTGTATAAACAGAATATATTAGATTTTGCGTAGGATTGGTTTCATCTTCAATGGTAGCAAGCATATCTTCAGGTATGGTAATAATTTCTTCATCTGTATTTGTTTCATTGCCATCGCATACTTGTAGAAGGAATTCACAAAATTGTGGG
The DNA here is from genome assembly GCA_030407325.1 of Camellia japonica. Classification (NCBI taxonomy): domain Eukaryota; kingdom Viridiplantae; phylum Streptophyta; class Magnoliopsida; order Ericales; family Theaceae; genus Camellia; species Camellia japonica. Next base: position 4,793,503 of record JAPPVO010000016.1, read on the forward strand.
TCATGCAAGGCTTGCATATTTTTTGTGAGATGAAGAATGTGAAAATTCAACCACAATATTGATTCCACTAAACTATTATTAATGCATTCTTCGCGTGTCGCTCGAGGAGTAACTGGTAAGATTTGGTGCAAATCGCCACCAAAAACTACAACTTTGTCAGCAAAATGGTTTTCATTAGAGCATATGTTACGAAGCATATTTTCAAAAGCTTCAATACTTTGTATTTTAGACATGGATGCTTCATCCCAAATAATCAATTTTGCTTTTCGAATAAGAGTGGCTAAAGAGCTTTGTTTGCTGACATTACAACCAAAGTAATTGTCTGCATCTAGAGGGATTTTAAAGCGAGAATGGGCAGTACGGCCACCTGGAAGCTTAGAAGCTACAATACTAGTACTTGCTGTTGCTAGCGCTATTAATCCTTTGGGTCGTAATGTAGTTAGTAGTGCTTTATATAAGAAAGTCTTTCCTGTACCACCAAGGCCATCAATAAAGAAACATCCACCAATTTTTTCAGTGATATGATGCATAATGATGTTATATGCTATTCGTTGTTCATTGTTTAATAGATTTATGGTGGCAAGATCTTCATCAGACATTGGTATGTTTAGTTCAGCTTTAATATCTTTGCTTGTTTTTTCTACAGTAATATAAGCTTTGTTATATGCTAGAAGATCATAATCACTAATTTTTTTGCCCATTGATTCAATGAAATTTGCAATGTGGTTAAGAGTGTAGCTTTGTATTTGATCATTTGTTAGATCTGGCATTTGCGTATAATCTTCTGATAAATTGTCATAAAATTTATCCCATAATGTTCTCGGGTTGTTAGGCTCACAGAAGACTAATAATGTGGCTAACAAGCCGCCCAAAGCGAATAGCATTTGGAAAGTGCTTGCTTCAATTAGGCATTCTTCAGTAGTATTATCTTTTTCAAGTAGGCTATATTTTTCAGCGACTTCTCTAAAGGAATTGTATGTTATTCTATTAATGGTATGCAAGTTTGTGAAACTGGTAGCTCCTTTAATATGTGTTAGAAGTATTCGTAAAAAATAACGTTCTCCTTCTGAAGGGTTAGCTGCTACAATTCGACCAATTGTTCTGTGTTTTTTCCTAAGTTTCCAATGTTTGCTTTGATTGTTCCAAACATAATGTTCAGGAAATTCGCAATATAATAATTGTCGAGCATGTGAGCTTGAACTATTTGTTGAGAAATATTCTGTGAGCATTGTTTTTGAGACATGTTCGGAATTTAAAATGTTGTATAGGTTTTCATGTTATTGAAAATTTATTAATTGCATGTTTGGTAAGTGCAATTGGAGGGCTATTACCGCCGGCTATTACCGTCGGCGAAATATCATTTAATGGAAATTTAAAAATACGCCATTTGGCTTCTGGTGGAGATATCCAACAACCATTTCGAAATGTGGTGATTTCATTAACTAAAGTTTCGATCTCATTTGTAACAAGTTAAAAAGCAACACGATCATGACCTTTGTATATATATATTTGTAAAGAAATTTTACTGCTTTTATTGTTGAGCAGATTTCGACATTAATATGGCAATCGAATTTGGCAAGTAAGTATGGATTATAAGGAACAACCCATCAATTATCTAGAAGAGATCCACGAACATTTACAACTATTCTAGAGTTTCTTTTACGATAACTTGGATAAGAGTTTTCGCCACTTTTGAAAATTCTTGAGGATATTTGTTCTTGCATTCATGTTTTTTGTTCATACATACATTGTGTGGATTTAGAATTCCACATGGGCTATGCATCATATGTTTTATAACTGCATTGTATAAATGTGGGTTTACGTTTTTGTCAGAATTTCAGCAGAGATATATTTGTTATATTCATCAAGATTTAATATCTTCGCATGTCTTTTTAGAATGATTAAAAAGTGAATGTGAGGAAGTCCACACTTTTGATACTTAATGACATATGTGTAAGCAATTAAAGGTCCAGAAAGTTGTTTTTCGATAATTTCAACTTTTAGCTCAGCTATTTTGGTACGAAAAATATGAGCAATAAGATCTGGTCTATTTTGAGCTTCTTCTATAGGTTTTAATTCAGCTTTGATTTTGGGCCAAGAAGGTGTAGACACCCCATTTTTGACCGACCTTAAGACTCAGACATCACCGATTGAGCGCTCGGTGATGTTGCATATCGTGCTCGTTCAGAGGTTTCAGAGTCTCGGCTGCCAGCCTTGCCTCCGAACTTCCGGGCTTTTCTGTGCTTTGCCTCGGTTTGCGAACCAGGCTCTGTTTTCTTTGTTTTCTCTTCCTGAAGGGAGAGAGAGGTCTCGTAGACCATCTCTCAGTGGCCGTAGGCTACGTTTCGTGGTCGTAGGCCATTTTTCCCGTTTGGAGCCCGATTTCTGGTTTTTCGGAGCCGTCGGCCGTGTGCCTCGGTTCGGGACCGCTTAACCACCTCCGTTTGCTCTGATTTTTGGCATACATCTTATTTCCTCCCTTTTGAGGGACACTGTGGCTCGAGAGACCAACTTCGTGGTCAAACGCCACCTCCGGTGCTTAACAGCTTGTTTTCGGGGCCCCGGGCCGCGCGTTTTGGCCCCCGAACCTTCGTTTTACATCGGTTTGAGTTCATTTTTGGCAGGGACCTCATTTTCATTGTTAGGAAGGTCGTAGAAGGGTGGGAGGCCAGCAATTGTTCTGAGGACCAGCTTTATCCCTTCATCGCTCTCCGTTGCCCGTTTTCCTCGCTAGAAAGCTGATGTTGACCATTCCCGGGCCACTTTCTTTGGCCCTCAACCACATATTTGTGATGTACACACCTGGGAGGCCACCAATATGGCATGGCCGGCCATTAACTCTTCCTGACCCTTTTGAACCCCTCTAAAAAGTTGGTTTTTCTCTCTCCTGGTTCACATTTTCAGGGTTTTCTCCACATATCTGTGTTGTGCACACATGGGAGGCCACCTTTTGGGGGTGGCCGGCCACTAATTCTCATTGACCCTTTTGACCCTGGCCGGCCAGCCAGGGGAGGTGGCCGGCCAGCCACCTGAACTCTCTGAACCTGGCCGGCCATATTCCTCACACTTGGTTCTTTACAGATGTACCCTCCTTTCTCCCCCAGATCCTGTATCCGAGGGGGGGTCTTTTGGGGGGGAAATTTGAATTTCATTTTCCCCCCTTTTCCTCCACTCCTTTGCCTATATAACCAGCACCCCCAGCTGCATTTGAGGAGGTTACAAAGTTGTTTAAGGCTCTTGCATATATCTCTCCATCTCCCTCTCTTCTAAGCCTCAAAACCCTAAAAGCCTTGCACCATTTCTACACCAATCCATAGCACAACACCTCCACACTCCATTCCAGCAACTTGAGGCTGTTTTTCAGAGGCTAGGAGCTCCTCTTCTTGGTTCAAAGGCTGCTGGTTCATTGCTCTTCAAGGGTAAGCACACTTCTCCCTTAAACTAGTCTTTTCTTGCTTCATTTATAAGCCTTGCTTGCAAGCTTTTTTGGGCTCCGACCCAAACTGTAAATAGTCATATTTTGAGCTCCTTTTCATGTTTGATCAAGGAACTCTTACTGTTTGAGGTCTCCTACTATCACTTGCCTCTTTAACTCTCTTTTAGGCTTTTTTTTGCATAGTATTTTAGGCTTATTTTTGAGTTGTTTTGGACTTGGTCATAAACTGAAAAATATCTTGTTTTGAGACCTTATTCAACATTGTTGAAGGGCTCTCCTCTGTTTGAGGCCAGCAGCTACCACTTGCCTCTTTATCCCTCTTTTAGGCATTTTTCTTGCATGATAGTTTTGCCTCACTTGTGTTCATTTTCATGGCTTGATGAAAACTGTAAAGTGCCTTGTTTTGAGCCCCTATTCAACTTTGTTGAAGGGATCCTTGCCATTTGGGGCCATCTTCTGTCCCTTATCTCTATTCTCTCTTTTAGGGCCATTTTTGCATGATAGATTAGCCCTACTTGTGTTCACTTTTGAGATTTGTCATAAACTGGAAAGAGGCTTTTTTTGATATCATCTTCATGTTTGATTAAGGGCATTTTCTTATTTGAAGTCACATGCTTCCTTGTATGCTTGATTCCTTCCTATTTTGAGCCTTACACCCTAGCCCTTGTTGCATGCCTTGTTTGAACTTCTAGACACTAGAATCCAGTGGATTTCCAGTGGCTTTGATGCTATTTTGAGCCTCCAAATCAGAGGGGGGTGACCCCCTCTCACCTTGACTTGTTTGGTGGCCATCTTGGCCTTCCAAAGAGACCCTATCTTGCATACTTCGAAGTCACATTTCAGGGTCAATTTGGTGAGTTTTGGGACTACCATATTTGATTTCCAGAGTTGATTTGGGGCTGCCACATGTCTATCTTGCATATGCTTAAGAATCCCTTGTATGCCCTTCCAAAGGAGCCCCTCATTTGTGCATGTGTTGGCTGTCTTTCCATGTGTATTTGGGCATATTTTGGCATGTTTAGTTCACTGATTTTTGCTGGTTTAGTGAGATTCCATGTGCTTCATATACGTGCCTTGTAATCCATGTTTGATAGTCAAAATCGCATGCTATTTTAAGCCATCTTGCTAGCACTTTTTGGCCACACTCTAAACTGGAAAAGTTCATGTTTTGGGACTTCCTTGACTCTGTCTTCATGCTTCATGTTCAAATAATGCATGCTTTGTATAGCTATAGGCCATTACGTATGCCTAGTTTTGAGTTTCGGGGTTCACCTCATGCATCGGGTGCCATATTGCCATGTTTCGGGTCTGTTTAGCATCATGTTTTAGTGCTGAAATTTGCTTTTTGCATATCATGTTCCATGCCTTACCATGCTTTGGTAGAGTGGCATTCGTGCCTTAGGTTCGGTCCTCGGTTTGCGTGCATGTGTGCACGCATCTCGAGTGTCTCATTTCCATCCTAATGGCCTCCTATGTGAGTGTGGCTGAGGTCCACTTGTGTTGGTGTAAGTCCATTATGCATTGTGTATGCCATTTCATTTCATAGCATTGTGTATGCTAGGTTGTATGTTAGCGCATTGTATATGCCATGTTACCTCGTGCATCGTGTATGCCATTCCATAGCATTGTGCATGTTAGGTTGTATCTTAGTTGCATTCATGCATGTCATGCATATTGCATTGTGTTTGGGATAGGAGTTAGACCGAGCACGGGAAACGAGGTACGTTTCGTACTCGGAGTGACGGAACGTGTCTCAATTCCCTGTCGCCGACACTCCGAATTATCCATGATGGAGTCTAGGTCTTGTTGTGTTTATGTGTGCATTCATTCCATATTGAGTCGTGCAATTCGACTCCTCGGCCATCATGCATCGAGATGCGCTATTGGTGGCACGAGGATCGAGGACTACACTCCCTGAAGAGTAGTCAAGCATACATATGTGAAAATACATTGCCATGCCCCTTTCCTACTCTTTGTTGCAGCAAATCAAAAACCGGCAATCTTTTGGGACTACGCGCAACATTCCAGGCTCAATTGTAAACAGAGGCTAATTGGGGCATCGCGATGGATTTCCGTGCCAAGCAACCCGAACATGCATCATTCATCATCCGGAGCAGAGTCGAGGCAGTCCCCCAGCTTGCATGCTAATTTACTGCTTTCCTAGATTAATTTGTTAATTAATTAGGGTTTTGTATCTATTCGGACTGTGCTATTCATTTGGACTGTAATCATTTATTCGGGACTGTATTATTTATTCGGACCCTCCGAGTGAGGGCAATGTTGTAATAAGTGTGTGTGAGTGTATTTACCAGCTTATGATGGTTAGATTAGGGCATGTTTCAATTAGCATACAGTATGATAGCATGTTTTGCATTCATTCATCTGTTTTGAATGCACCGGGCTCGGCGCATCATACTAACTGCATTTGTATTTCAATTCCGAGTTGAATACATGTTAGCTGTAGCATTCCATATGCCATGTTTAGAATAGCCGAGCCTGCTATAGTTGCATTTTTGCATGTGTTGCATTAGGCATTTCTGTATAGTTAGGATCATGCATGGATTTCTAACATAGCTTTTGTTTTGGCTTGGAGTACTCGGTAAGTTTTTATGCTTTAGCATCCTTGCATGTGTGTGAGTGACTGCCATGATAGCATGCTTACCATGAGGCTATTTGCTTATGTGATATAACTGCCTGAATGCCTGTGGGTGAAGGTTGGGTTATTTGGATTGGAACAATGCATTGACTGTGAGTTTTAAGCCCACTAGATAGTGGCAAAACCATCTTTTCTAAGCCCACCCGAGGGTGGCAAAATCTGCATTTTAAGCCTACTTGCGAGTAGCAAACCATCTTTCAAAAAAAACAAACATGAAATGTTTTGTTCCAATTCAGGCGACCCGGTCTATACTTGTATGCTGTGCGCATCACATAGTAAATCTAGGCTAATAACCGGAATAAGAACGCATAATTTTTCAAAACTAGATATCATGTTAGTAGAGGCCGATCTTTGATCGGGCGAGCGGGGGTGCTCACGAAGTGACCTTCCCCAATCGTACCCAAGTTCCCGAGCGGAGGCAACTTTGGTGATGACGGACACGTGGCCTTAGGCAAACGAGTCAGGGTTTCCTAAATTTCCCAAAAATAAAATATTTAGGTGGCGACTTTGTATCTGGCAAAGCAGTCCATGTTTGGCACTTCTTTCAAAAATCTGTTTTCTCAAAACGATTTGCCGGATTTGGACTCTTTGGTTCAGATTAAGAACCGTGACATTTGAGTCCTGAACTGTAGTGAGCCCAAAATGAACGGAACGGGGGACTCATCTCCTCCCGGGGCGTTCGGGGACGTCTACAGTTTCTGGCGACTCTGCTGGGGAGTTAGAGAACTTGACTCGAACTCATGATATCTTGTTTTGACTACACTTGTGTGTTTCTTTGCATTGCATTTGCATTGGTGCGCCTAGGACACCGTGTTTGCCATCTGCTATTCCTGAACGGTTTGCCGGAGGCTTGTCTTGTCAAGGCATGACCATAAGGCTGACCGGTTGTGGGCTCTGCCAGTATGGGAACACAAACCCCGGTTTTACCGGGGCACCCTTTTGACCATTCGACCTAGTGCATATCGAAATCCGTAGTGACCATTCCAAACTAGGACAGGTTGCTTACCCGATATAGGTTGTTTGAAACCGCTGCGTGCGTAGTGAAACCCTAGCTCCTGACAAAATAGGACAGGGAAACCCTACCCCAACATAGGGGTGTTTTGGCTCTCACTTATCTGTTATGTGCTGTTAGAGTGCGTCTCTACAGGGAATGCATGTATCAGTTTATGAGTTTGGGCATCAGGCCTGCGGGCATCAGTCAGTGTTTGAGAATCAGTTATCTGCGGGTATCAGATTCAGTTTTCAGGGACAGTGATTCAGGGATAATGATCAGTGTTTGAGGACAGTGTGTATTCAGCTTATCGACCGTGTGTTGTTATGCCCAGCTGTGTGTTGTGTATTTATTTTAAGCTGTTATGCTGTTCGTTTATCTGGTTATTTATTTCCTTTTTGCTTTATTTATCTTTTGCTAGGACAGTTTTAGCACAATTGCTTCCGACCCAGTAGATATTCCCCAAGCACTTTGGACAAGAGGTCGTCGGCTCAATCGATCTGAGGATCTGGTTGACGGACAGCCAGTGTTCCATTCTCTACCCCCGGTTGTCAGGAGAAGGCCGAGAAGGCGTAGTGTGTCTGAACAGAGGTTACCAGAGCAGTGGTCTACCCTAGCAGTAAACAGTCGGGTTGAGGTCCCAGTTTCTGCCATAGAGATACACATACCAGTCAGTCACCAGGATCAGCAGAACATAGCCGAGATGGAAGAAATGATGCGCCAAATCCAAGAGAGTATGAAGCAAATGCAGGAGGACGCTGTCCGCCAAGCGGAATTCTCTAAACAGCAGGCCACAATCATGGCCCAACAGGCGGAACTAATTACCCGGCTACAGCAACAAGCCGGAGCATCAGCCTCACATCCATTCCTCCCCCACCAGGGGTCCCAATACCCGAGCAGACACCAACTACCCAGAATGTCCTGCCAAATCCCCAGAACACTTGCCAAATGTCCAGCATCCAGGAGGACACAGACCTTCCAACGGGGCCGGCTCCGCCCCCGCTTCCACCTCAATCATCCAAAGTACATACACCCGTCAACCACCCGGACTCTCCCTTCGAGTTCGAAGTAGACCCTACAGCACTGAAATTGAGCAAGCTCGAGAAGCTATTCAAAAAATCCCAGGGGTAAAAGCTATCCCGGATATCGAGGACGGATATACCGATGTGGCTGTGACGCTGCCAGATAGATTCAAGATGCCGCAGATCGATCGCTTCGACGGATCCAGTGATCCCATGGTCTACCTCCGGTTATTCTCGGATATATTACGGCCAATGGGCCTCACCAGACCCTAGAAGCTTTCGCTATTCGGCCGGACCCTGTCAGGTGTGGCCGCTATCTGGTATGCGAAGTTGGAGGATGATGTCAAACGAAGTTGGGATGAAATGGCCGAGGCCTTTGTTGCGCAATACTCTTACAACACCCAGATCGAGATTACAACTCGTGATCTCGAAACAACAAGGCAGGAGCTCAAAGAGAGTTTCTCGGATTTTGTGACTTGGTGGAGGGCGAAGGCCTCGATGATGACTTTAAGGCCCACCGATAAGGACCAGATCAGGATGATTGTGCGCAATCTCCAACCAAAACTGATGCAAAAGATGATTGTACTCCCCTTCCCCACCTTTTCGGATCTGCACGAGATGGGGGTACAAATTGAAGATGCAATGAAACAGGGTCTGATTGACCAAGACAGGGAGCAACCCCGGAGAACCTTTAACCGTAACAACAATGCAGGCCCGAGTGGCGCTGCAACTGCAAGAACTTCGGAGGTGAACATGGTCGCCACCATTCCCCCTCCCCCTCCAAGGCCCATGGCAGCCACACCCTTCTCCGGTGCATCCGGAAGCAATACACAGACCACTAAATACCAACCCAGAGGCCAAAGAACCTTCACCCCATTGTACATGCCCCTGTCCAAGGCTCTAGGGGTCTTAATCAGAAAAGGGCATCTAAAACCCCTGGAGCCGAGGCCGTTACCAAATCCACTTCCCCCCACTCACAACCCAGCCAAATACTGTGCATATCACCAGCAACACGGTCATGACACCGACCAATGCTTCAGACTGCGTCACGAGATTCAGGATCTCGTTGACAAACAGGTGATTTTGCCACCAGAAAGACCTAATGTCACAACCAACCCACTCCCTACACACAACCAAGCTCCACCTCCCAAAAGAATTAACTTTATCCAGACTGGGGTCGTGTCTTACGATCCTAGCATCTATATCACTCCTTCCCATCTACCTAAGCCGGAGGTGTTCCTTCCCGACTGCACTGACCTTTTGTGCATGTTGGACATCTCTACAACCCAACCTGAGCCAATGGTGGTGGCTTGAAGAGAGTACAGGGGAATTGCAGAGGAGGATGGAACTGTTGAGTTTGGGTTTGAGCAGTCTGGGAATTTTGCTGGAGAAGCCTACAATCCGAGTGAGTACATCCTGTCAGTGGCCAGTCTGAGCCAAGTATAGATTGCCAGAAAGAGCAGAACTGTGTGTGATCCAGGGGGATAGATTTGAGCAGGGAACGGATGATTTAACAGCTATAGAAAAGGGCTTGGCCAACCTCCAGTTTTTCAATGACCAAGAATCAGGGGACGCAACAGCCAACTGGTTTGAGTATGAGGAATCAACAGAGGCTACCGGATGGCTGGATGATCAACCGGATGTTGTAGAGTTCCAACAGAGCCCGGCAGGGGCGAGGGTATCAATTGTGGCCGGAAGGGCCGAAAGTCAGAGTACATTGCCGGAGAGCGCCGGTACAAAGAATTTCGCTCAGGACAGAAGCATTGTGAATGCAGGGAAAGCTGAACAACAAACTGCGCTGACGCAGGTGGAACAACAGGGTTTCTGAGAGAACCGGGAAAGCCAAAACCCATGAGGGGATTGAAAATGCTGTGGGCACAGGGACAGAAGATGCTGTGAGCATGTGGGCTGAGAGTGCTGCGAGTACAATCTTGCCGGAGCCAGACAGGTGCCTTTTGAATGCCAACGGAATGTGGTGGGAAGACGATGACTTGTGTCTTGCCCACACAGACGAGGATTGGGGGAGCAATCAACCTGACGACACCTGGTATCTCGATGAAGTTGATCACATGACAAGAAGTGGGCGGTATTTCAAACCCCCGCACCTAGACCAACCAGAAGCATCTGGGAAGGACAAGGAAACTGAAAAGCAGAAAGAGAAGCAGATTGAGGAGGAAGCTGTATTGAAGCAGCTGAAGAAGATACAAGCAGACATCTCCATCTGGGGACTGCTGATGGCGTCACGAGTGCACAGACAGGCTGTCCTGTCTGCTATGGACAAGGCTAAACTTTCTATAGATACCACACCAGAGCAGCTGGTTGGACTGGTCTTTCCGGGAGGAGGTTCCCCGATGTTAACCTTTTCAGACAAAGAACTGCCGCCTGAGGGCGCAAATCATAACAAACCCCTCTACATCTCTGTGGAATGTAGAGACAAGTGGGTGCCAGTGGTTCTTGTCGACACGGGATCCGCCATTAATGTGTGCCCGTCAAGGACGGCATATGCAATCGGGTTAAAGCCCGCGGACTTCGTGCCAACTACTCAAGTGATCAGAGCCTATGATAACACCAGCAGGGAGGTGATGGGGACTGTCAAAATTCAGACCCAGGTTGGTCCAGGACAACACAACATTGAATTCCATGTCTTGGACGTTCCTGCAACCTTTAATCTACTCTTGGGGCGGCCGTGGTTGCACCAAGTGAAGGCAGTCTCTTCCACTCTACATCAGATGGTGAAATACCCCTATGGAAAGGGAGTAGCCATTGTTTTCGGGAATTCATCAATCCATCCACCTCCGGAGGTATCTACACCAGTCTTGGAAATCGAGCACGGCACGGAGGATGTGTTCTTATCAGGGTTTACTCTGGCTGAGGCTCGAGTTGTGCAGAATATCATGGCTGTTAATGAGGGAGTGTACGTCAGTGCTCAATCTGTATACCTCATGAACAAGCTACAACACATCCCCGGGATGGGATTGGGAAGGAGCGGCCGGAAGGGCGTCGCAGCATTGGCCGAAGTGCCACACAACCCTCATACCTTTGGCTTGGGTTATCTGCCCACCAAAGAGGACTGGATAAGAAAGGGGAAGGAAATGGCTGGAAGAGCCAAAGCAAAGAAGGCGAGGAAGCCTTTTGACTTAATACACCGGCCCATTCAGGGTACCCTAAACGGACGTTTCGTCCGGGAGGGGGAGGACTTTCCGTTTTGTGGCTTCCCCGAGCCGTGGCTGAACGCGGAGAAGAAGCGCGTGCCAGGCTTCGAGATTTTCTTTGACCTACAATTACCTGGGGATGACGTTGCCGAAGAGCAGACAGACCCATCAGCTGAGGTTGAGCAGTGTAAAGCAGTGGACGCCGAGGGCGCTGAAATTGAAATGGGGGTAGCACTGGCAAGTCTACTCTCAGATCCTCCGATCGACCATAAGTGCTTGGGGGATAACTTCTCGGTTTCCATGATTGGGGATGAAACGGCTGTGGGCCTATCAGCAACTATTTTGGATGCATCTATCGCACCCTCTCTCACTTGGCAATACGAAGAGGGATTTTTGTCCAGCAGCACCGGGTCAGGTAGTGAGCCGGAATCTGATTCCACCGAGTCTTGTGAGTCGGAATCAGGTTCCAGCTCGACTGAGTCTGAGTCTGGTAATCCTGGGGATGATAACCCGGATGCCACAGTTTTGTCCAGGTCGTCTTTTTCTTTCTCATTTGAGTCTGTTGTAACCGAGAATTCGGACGATTTGGATGTGCTTAATGAGAATCAAGTAACTGTGGTTTCTGAGTACTTTTCTGTGCCCTTGATTTATTGCATAAACTCAGACTTTCAAAATTTTGATGAAAACGACGAGGACGAAATTCCTCCGGTTTTGCAACGCTTAATTGAACAAGAGCAGGAGAGGTTTGTCAAACCCTTAATGGATGAAATCATTACTGTGAATATTGGTACTGAGGAGGACCCGCGGCTGGTCCAGATCGGGTCCACGTTGTCTTCGGAGGAACGCGAGCGCTTAGTCGCTTTATTAAAAGATTTCAAAGATGTTTTCGCGTGGTCCTACGAAGACATGCCTGGAATCGATCCTGAGATTGTACAGCATCGGATCCCCTTGACCCCGAGGCCCGACCCGTCAAACAGAAACTCAGGAGGATCCGCCCGGACTGGGCTCTCAAGATTAAGGAAGAGGTCACCAAGCAAATCGACGCAGGCTTCCTGCTGGTATCCGAATACCCGACTTGGTTGGCCAACATTGTTCCGGTGCCGAAGAAGGATGGCAGGATCCGAGTATGCGTGGATTTCAGGGATTTGAACAGAGCTAGTCCGAAGGACGACTTTCCCTTGCCGCATATCGATGAGTTAGTGGACTTCACAGCGGGGCATGCTTTGCTTTCGTTCATGGATGGCTTCTCAGGGTACAATCAGATAGTGATGGCACCTGAAGACCGAGAAAAGACTGCATTCACCACCCCGTGGGGGACATACTGCTACAGAGTAATGCCGTTTGGGTTGAAGAATGCTGGAGCTACTTATCAACGGGCCGCGACCACAATATTGCATGACATGATCCACAAAGAGGTTGAGGTGTATGTGGACGACATGATTGTCAAGTCCAAAGAAAGAGAGGGCCACTACACCGCCTTGCAAAAGTTCTTCCAAAGGATCAGAGAATTCCGGTTGCGGCTGAATCCTCAGAAATGTACGTTCGGTGTTACAGCGGGAAAAATGCTGGGGTTTCTGATTACACAGAGAGGTATCGAAGTCGACCCTTCCAAAATCAAGGCCATCTTAGAAATGCCCCCACCAAGGACTGAAAAGGAGGTGCGAGGCTTTCTGGGTAAAGTGCAATTCATAAGACGGTTTATCTCAAAATTAACCTTGACTTGTGAACCACTTTTTGGTCTCCTGAAGAAAGGCAAGAAATTCCAATGGGACGGCCGATGCCAAGCTGCTTTTGAACAAATCAAGGAATACTTACAGAACCCGCCCGTGTTGTCACCGCCAGAGCCGGGGAAACCGTTGATATTGTACCTTTCAGTGACTGAGACTACAATGGGCTGTATGCTCGCACAAGAATCAGAGGACAAAGCGGAGAAAGCCATCTACTATCTGAGCAAGAAGATGCTAGAGTATGAGACTCGCTACACACCGTTGGAGAAGGCTTGCTTAGCTTTGGTATGGGCTACCAGGAAGCTGCGGCACTACCTGTTAGCTCACTCCGTAATGTTGGTTTCACGACTCGATCCCATCAAATATCTTTTCGAGAAACCAGCACTTACGGGTAGGCTAGCTCGTTGGTTGCTGTTGCTCTCCGAATTTGATCTGAAATATGTAACACGCAAGTCAGTCAAGGGAAGAGCAGTAGCAGAATTCTTAGCCGACCATCCAGTGGAAGGGGGTGAAGCAGTCGAGTACTTATTCCCAGATGAAGCCATTTTGCACATCGACGATGAAACTTGGACGATGTACTTTGACGGAGCGTCAAATCAATACGGGTATGGGATAGGAGTGTTGCTGATAGCACCCGACAATTCCCGTATCCCTCTAGCCTTCAAACTCCGGTTCAAAGTCTCGAACAACGAAGCAGAATATGAGGCATGCATTGCCGGTCTAGAAGCAGCCCTGGAACTAGGGGCAAGACGGTTGGACGTCATCGGGGACTCGAACCTTGTTGTGTCTCAAGCAAAAGGAGACTGGAAAGTCAAAGAAGAGAAGATGATGATGTATCACCAGACCTTGGACTTGTTAATTCCTCGGTTTGAGAAGCTAAACTTTACTCATCTACTAAGAGAGAACAACAGGTTCGCAGATTCTTTAGCAACTCTATCTTCCATGATAGACATCCCGTACGGAGTCCGGATGCGTCCAGTCATCATTGACCAGAAATTTGCGCCAGCCTACGAGTCGATTGCTGCCATAGATGAGGTTCAGGACAAAAACCCCTGGTACCACGACATTTGGAATTTCCTGGAGAAGGAAGCATACCCGCCAGGGGTAAATGCCAAGGATAAAGGGCAATCAGAAGAATGGCCGTTCAGTTCATCATCTGTGGGGGTAAGCTGTATAAAAGAGGTCATCTGGGAATGCATAAGCTGTGTGTCGATGCCGAAGAATCAAAGCGTCTAATGGAAGCCATCCATGGGGGGAATGTGGTGCGCACATGAATGGAGTAATGCTAGCACGGAAGATCCTCAGACAGGGTTACTATTAGTCTACCATGGAGGAGGACTGTATCAGTTTTGTTCGGCGATGCCACAAATGTCAAATTCATGCAAATCGCATGAACATTCCGCCGTCAAAGCTGTACAATATGACTTCGCCATGGCCATTTTCAGTCTGGGGAATTGATGTGATCGGGGCTGTCACTCCGAAGGGGTCAAACGGGCATGAGTTCATCCTGGTCGCGATAGATAACTTCATGAAGTGGGTTGAGGCCCAATCCTATGCGGTGTTGAAAGCTTCACATGTTGCAAAGTTTATCAGAAACATCTGTCGCTACGGAGTCCCAAACGAGATAATTTCAAATAACGGTTCCCACTTCAAGAAGGAAGTGATTGACTTGTTGGAAAAATACGTGGCTTTTCATAAGTCATCTACCTATCGGCCGCAAACCAATGGAGCGGTTGAGGCCGCCAACAAGAATATCAAACACATTGCAGAAGATGGTGGAAACCTACCGGGATTGGCCAGATAAGCTACCGTTTGCTCTGTGAGGCTACCGGACTTCAATCAGAACTTCTACTGGGGCGACTCCGTATTCATTAGTTTATGGGATGGAGGCCGTTCTACCTATCGAAATTGAGGTTCCGTCTTTGCGAGTATTGGCTGAGTGTCAAATAGCCGAAGCAGATTGGCAGCAGAGCAGGTTTGAGGAACTCATGCTCTTTGATGAGAGAAGACTGAAAGCACTGTACCATGTTCAAGGTTATCAGCGCAGAATTGCCCGGGCTTTCAACAAGAAAGTGAAGTCCAGGAATTTAAAGGAAGGAGATTTGGTACTCAAGGATAACCGAGCTCCCATCCACGACCCAAGGGGCAAGTTCAGACCTAATTGGACTGGCCCCTACATCATTAAGTCTATCTGGTCAGGTGGAGCTGTGGTTCTGATGGATCTAGATGGCTTGGAGTTTTCACAACCGATCAATATGGACAAGTTGAAGAAATATTACCCTTGAGAGGCTCGCTAGGCCGAAAACCCGAAAGGGCGACCTAGGCAAAACTCAGAGCACAAAAAATTTGAAATTATAAAAACTGAGCTCGCAAGGTTGAAAACCCGCAAAGGGCGGCCTTGGCAAAAGTTAGAGCGTAAAAGGAGAGTGAAAATACTCGAGTGAACCCGAGCCTGAACTACGTAAGGCTTGATTCCCATCTTTGGGATACGTAGGCAACTTCATCCTGAAGTTCAGCCATAATCTTTTCCCCGATCAACTTTGTCCATTTGATCATCTCAGTCATCTTTGTCTATCAGCATTCATCGTAATCTCCGGTGCAGTGCTTTTCAGACTAGGGGCAACTTTCCGTTGCTGTGCAGTGCCGCGGTACTATTCAGACTAGGGGCAACTTTCCAGTTGCTAGGATCCGGGTTGTGCATCTCAGTGACAGATCTCAGGCGTGTCCAGTTCTGATCCATATCAAAAATGGTTTTGAAAAGTTTTAATGAAAGTTGACTTTGTTCAAATTAATCTTTTTACAACTTAGACCATTTTTGGACCAAAGCGGAAAATTTTCAGTACCACAACCTTCAATTTCATTGATTTCAATACAGAGTTCTCCTGCTCTTGCATACAAATTGAAGTTGCTTTTTATTACAATCATAAAGAAAACTTGAAAGTACTAATAAAGCAATAAATCCGGGGCATAGTCAAGTCAGGTGTCCCTGCGCCCCCTCCCAGAGCTGGTCGAAGCCTCTGATGCCAAGCTGGGCCCAATCTGTGCCTCTTCATTGAGCCAATCCAAGCACTCATCAGACAAAGTGCAACTGAAAGTGGGAGCGGGGGCCAGGAGCTCTCTAGTCCTCCATGCTGTGGCATACCGGGCAAGCTGTGCGCCTCGAACCGGGAAAGCAGCCGGGTACTCAATCCCCTCTGGCGGGCAAGTCTGATCATGACCGAACTGGCGTAGGAACCGGAACGGAAAGTAGAACACACAGTGAGTCAGACCAATCAACTGGATCCCGATCAGCCGGGACATGCTATAACTCATTGCCGGGAGATTGAGCCAAGGCAGCGCCAAGCAATGCGATCTGCAGACAAATTGCACATCCAGTCGAACCACCATCCCTCATCAAGGGCATCGACTAGGCGTTGTCGAAAGAAGTAGCCGCGGGCTGAGTAGGCTGGGCAAGAGTCCACAACCTGCAATTTATCCATCAACCATACCTGGGGAGGGATGAAAAATGAGAGAATAAAGAATAGAGAGATGTACGATGAGAAAAAAGTAAGAAAAGGGTTTTGTGAGAAAAACCGAGCCTGAGGGCCGAGTGATGTGAGCAATACATATGTGAGACTGGGTGGGAAACATTACCTGCAGCAGTAGTGGACTCCCCGCAAATCTGGTCGTCTCCCGGCGATAGAAAGCATCTAAGCCCATCAGTGTCTCGGCCAATGTCATGGCGATGCAGCTCTTTCCTTCTTTCAAGCCTTGAGCAACTTCAATCAGACGAATGCTAGATCCACCGAAGCCCGGGGCAAGCAGAAAGTGAGACAGCATGCACAAGCAGAGGGCATGTTGTCGGAAACCTTGCCAATAATGGTCGCCGCGGTCACCGGCCTCAGAAAAGCGATGAATCAAGCCGAGGATGTCCAGTTCCCCATTACAGATCAGAGACCGAGCGTCATGAATGGTGAGTCCACACATTCGCCCTAAAGCTTGGGCGTGGCCAAAGCGAAACTGAGGCAAAATTTCTTCATAGCATTCAGATTCCATCAAAACTTGAAAATCTTCGAAAGTTGGACATACCTCTTGCCCGCCAAAGCTAAACACATGTGTTACCGGGTTCCAAAACCTCGCCGCGGCATGAAGGAAGGGAAGGTGCAGCGGAGTGCGGCTCAGCGTGAATAGTGCATTCAAGCCGAAACCCCGGAAGTTCAACTTTTCCGAGCCATCTAGAGAAGCGATCCAAGCTGCGAGATTTTCGATGAGAAACGCCTCCATTTTGATGCAAAACTGAGATGGAATGAATGAACCACGGAGCTAGGACTTTTAAAGAGGATAAGGCACTGTTCGGGGGGACACGTGTCAAAAATTTGATGGTTGCTGGGCTAAGTGGCCGGCCGGCCACCTTTCCTAGCAGGCCGGCCACCTTTCTCCCTTCAAATGCAAAAAGCTGGCCGGCCAGCTCCCAAAGGTGGCCGGCCATGCTCCAATATGTGCCTTTGGTCCTGTTTTACCCTCTAGAAGGAAGTTCCAAGCATTTCCATGCATCGGGAGTGTCGAAGGCCTCCATTTCCCTCAGTTTCGGATGCGTTCCGTCACCCAGATCGTCCGAAATACACTTTGTTTATAGAGTTGTTGTTAAGTCTTGCTTATCGAGTTGTTGTCTTGCTTATCGAGTTGTTATTTGCTTATCGAGTTGTTAAGTTTGTCGAGCTGTCGAGTTTCATGCGTTGAGTTGTTACCTTTTGTTTAAACAATTTTTGTTGTGCCTTATTTATCGAGTCATCAACTTTGTTGTGTTTTGCTTATCGAGTTGTAAACTTGCTAAGATTCTGTTATCTTCTTAGTGAGTTGAGTTGTTTAGTTTGTTGCGTCAGTTCACTACCTGACTTGGCAAATACACCATGCACATTTCCATTCAATCTCATTTTGGTGCAAAATGATGCGATATGATGCTAAGAGTTTAAAATACAACACTTTTTCAAAAGCTGTTTCATTCCATCATGTTTTACAACAAGGGTACAAGTTTTACAGAAAATAAAACTGCCTAACAATATACAATGTGCTACAACTACTAGCAAAAAGGTAAATAAAACAGGGAACAGCTGCATCAATGCTCTCAAGAGCAGGAATAAGAGGCCCTCTTCATCCTCTTCTGCGAAGCAGCCTCTGCACCACCGGCATCATCGTCTGAGTCGGAGCTGTCGCCCTCAAGATCCTCCTCGGCCTCACCTCCACTACCGGAACCGGGATCAGAGCCACCCTCTCTGTCAGCAGATGTCTCTGACTGGGATCTGCAGCCTCCTCCTCCTCCTCGGGCTCCTCCTCTATGATGTGTGCCCTGCGTCTGCCTCGTCCGCGAGACGACTCCCCTCTCCCTGCTCCTCGAGAAGGCCTAGATGGCCCAGCTCCTCGGGAAGACCAGATGGCCCGGCCTGTGACTGAGCATACACTGGAGGCATCTGAAAATGAAGAATGCAATTTGAATACATCAGCCAAAACATGTATATCAGATATAGATGCAAGCGAACTACACAGAGTGGGTGCATGCAGGTACAATATGTAAATGTGGTGTGTGTCAGATGTGCTCTACACAGGCAACCTATCAATGCAGTAAAATGTCCAAGATCAGCATGTCATCAGAAGTATGATAAATGCCAGAAAACTAAAGGGTACCTGGAAACCCATGATGGACAACTGCGCCTCTCTCCGCAGGACCATGCCCTCAAGCGAGGCTACCATCCCGAGCACCTCATCCATGTACTCCCTGGATGGCTGCAGAAACAAGCTCAAGTCATCAATGAATAAACAAATGCCAAAGTATCTGTGTGATAAACGGAAAACAGCGGAACATACCGGTGGTGAGTCAGGGTCACTGACATATCGGTGGCCAGGCATCGGAGGCTCTATCGGAATCGGAATCGGGGAGGTGGTCCCATATTGCCATCCCATCAACTCAGTCGGCATATCTGGCCATCCAGGATGATGATGAGTCGGAGGAATCGGGGGAACCAGTCCACCCCCACCTCTAGATGTACCAGCCCTGCTGGTGGAAGGGGCACCTGCAGCCCGAGCCCGGCTCGATGAAGGCATACCAGCAGATCTCCTCGTCGGAGTACGGACTCCTGTCAGCGGAGGCATCAAGTAGGTGTGGCGGTAGGTCGCATACTCCCCCTGCTCCAGATGTAGGAAGGCATCGGTACCTAGCATAGCATCAACGACCTCCTGGGGAGAGAGCCTATCGGCGGTCCGCATATCGTCTGGAGGCGCTGAAGGAATGTCCTGCTCAGGGTGGCCCCATACCTGACGCAAGAAGCGATCTCCCAAAAACCAGGCCCTCCCAACTGGCCCCTCGAACAAGATCCTATACCGAGAGGCCCCCCACGCTCCGGCAAAATGGAATCGGAGGTCTCTGCCCAAAGGAGCCCAAGGCTGCCATGTGATCTGCGGATAACCAATGCATAAGCTGATCAGAAATTGTGAATGTGCAAGAAAAATCAAAGCCATAAAAACATGGAGAACTGAGAGTTCTGAAATACCTCCGGTGACCGCACTGTATCAAAGTACTGCCGTAAATAGAGAAGAGACTCCCGAGGTCTCGGCCGGTACTGGCCCTCGAATACGAGTGAATACGGGGTCGTGAGGGGCACCTCCACTATAAGCTCGGAGCTAGTGTCGGGAAGTATGCGTAGACCCATAACTGTGAGAAACAGAGCAATAGCCATCAGAATACAGAATGCTGAGTGCAGAATGTAAATACAACATGCTGAGAGCAAAGTGCAGAATGTAAAGTGCGCCGTGTGTGCCATGTACAAATAATGAGAAGCAGAAATGTAAATCAAGAGGGCAGAAAGTACCTCCCAGGCCCTCCAATAGCCGCCAACCATGTTCCCCCGTCCGCGGGAGGTCGCGCTCATATAGCATAAAGGGTAGCCAAGCTGGCGCCGCCCCAATCATACCGGCTAACCTGTGAAAGGTCCACTAGAGCGCTCAGCAGATAAAGCCCGACGGTGTTCCCCCTATCGGCAAACAGAGTGGTGCCAAAGAGGAACATCAGGAATCCGCGAGTATAGTGTGCCACCTCCCCAGGAGTCTTAGGCTCCATCTCCGGCCTCCTGAAATGGGAAGAGAACCAGGTGTATCGGACTCTGCCCGAAGATCGATCAACCGGTGGGCGAGCCCCCAATAAGTATAACCAAGCGGCCTCCCACTCGCCCATATCCTCGTCGTATGGAATGGCCCAGCCTCCCACATCAAGGCCCGTCAGTATGGCGAAGTCAAACGGGGTCATGGTCATGTCCCCGGTGGCAGAAAAATGAAAGGAGTTGGTGGTGTCCCACCATCTCTCTACCAAAGCGCCCATCAGAGTCCTGCTAGCGGGACAGCGAGAGATCCCAGTGCAAAAGGTCCCGAACCCTGCCACATCAACCAAATCCCGGACAGCCTCCGGGAGCTCGGCGTACCACTCTCTCGCCGTGATAGAGCCGTATCCTCGCACAGTCCGAGCAGTCACCTGCGTTCAAGAGAAACATATGTATTCAGTTTCAGAAAGAAATGAATAAGCTGTGTGCAAGAAAAATGAATAAGCTGTGTGCAAGTGAAATGGATAAGCTGCGTGCAAGTGAAATGTATGAGCTGTGTGCAAAATCAGATCAAATACAGAATCTGGGCTGCGTGTTCAGAAAATTCAACAACGGACTGTGTGTTCATCTTAATCAGTTTGGGCTGCGTGTTCAACTCTCAATCAGTGGTGCTGTGTGTTCACCTCAACAATGAGCTGTGTGTTCAGAATTAAGTGTTTGGCTGCGTGTTCAACTCTCAATCAGTGTGTGCTGTGTGTTCACCTCAACAACGGGCTGTGTGTTCACCTCAATCAGTTTGGGCTGCGTGTTCAACTCTCAATCAGTGTGTGCTGCGTGTTCACCTCAACAATGAGCTGTGTGTTCAGAATTTAAGTGTTTGGGCTGCGTGTTCAACTCTCAATCAGTGTGGGCTGTGTGTTCATTCAAGTTCGAGCTGTGTGTTCAACATCAAGTATTTGAGCTGTGTGTTCAGATTTCAGAATCAATGGGCTGTGTGTTCACCTCAAAGTTTGGGCTGCGTGTTCAACCTCAATCAGTGTGTGCTGTGTGTTCACCTCAACAACGGACTGTGTGTTCATCTCATCAGGTTGGGCTGCGTGTTCAACTCTCAATCAGTGTGTGCTGCGTGTTCACCGTCAATTCGGGCTGTGTGTTCAGAAAATTAGAGTTTGGGCTGCGTGTTCTACTCTCGATCAGTGTGTGCTGCGTGTGTTCACCTCAAATTGGGCTGCGTGTGTCAGAAAATCAGAGTTTGGGCTGCTGTGTTTACCCTCAATCTCTGTACAGTGTGTGCCGTGTGTTCACAATTAATTTATGGGTTGCGTGTTCAGAAATTCAAAGTGATTGAACTGTGTGTTCAAGATGCAAATAGAATATGGTGTCATAGACTAACATTCTAAACAAGCTGTGTGCTTGAGTGAGCAGATAAACATAGCAAAAGCACAAAATGCGCGGGAAATGCAGAATACATTGGGAAAATGTAAAAGTGAAGTAAATACCTCTCGTGCCTGAGAGAGAGAGGTGGGACTCTGGCTCCCGCAAAATCAGATCCCTAGGCGCTCGATCATCAAAGTCAGTGAAATGGTAGAAAACCGCCTGCGGGAGGATGTGCTCCGAGGATGATACCTCTCGGGATCGAACGGCCGAACTCTCGGGGCAAAGCCATAATATCCGGATCACCCCCGGCACCTGGAGGACCTCCGCCATGTGGAAAATGACCCGCCATTTCGAAAAATCTGCAAAAAGGAGCAAAAATGAGCAAAATGAGCCAAAAGTCAACAAAAGTCAACTCTCGGGAAATGAAAAAGTCAACAAAAGTCAACTCCGAGAAAATCTTCCAAATGTTGAGACAAACTTACCTCAAGTGGTGAAAATGAGAAAAGAAGCACCGAAATCAAAATTTAATCGGTTCAAAGTGACGAAAACTGAAAGATTTCGCGAAAACAACTTGCGTGGGGCGTTGGAAAACGCGTATAGAGCACAGATCTGAGAGAAAAATGGTTTGGGAAGGAGGAGGAGAGAGCAATTCGGAGCTGCACTTGTGAGGAAAAGTGCTTTGGATGAGCACATTTAAAGAAAAGAGGGTGAAAGGACCAAACTGCCCCGAATCTGGGCTAGGTGGCCGGCCGGCCACCTTTTCTGGCAGGCCGGCCACCCTCTCTTTCAAACATGGCCGGCAGCCTCCCCTTGAACCATACATGGCGGCAGCCTTCCCAACATGGTCTCCAAGCTCTCTGCAAATTTTGGTGATGATTGGAGTCCCCGGGACTTGAAAAAGTACAAGAGAAGTGCACTTTCCGACGCGAAATCGCTCCGCCGGAACTTCAACTTCAACTTTCGATGCGTGTCTCATCATTACTCATCAAAAGCAAGGTGTATCCTTTTTGAATATGTTGTGACCCTTCCGGGGGGTGAACCGGAGGTCGCGATCGAGTCACCCTCGCCGAAACGCGCATTTCTTCGCTCATTGTTTTGTGACAAACGTGCATCCTAGTTTACACTTGTTCTGCATTGTTATGCACATCACTTGCATTCTCATGCATATACTTGCATTGTTATGCACGTTTCCTTGGTATTACCATGCCTCCGTGCTTAAACTTGCGTTGTCACGCGCGTTCTTCTCGCATTGCGATGCACTCACCCATCGACACCACATTTGTCGGCATTTCGATATCACATTGAACATATGTTGTTAAAATGTTGTGCTTGTTGAGTTTCTTTCTTTTACAGGCACGATATTGTATGTACGGTTCATTTGAGGCTGGTGCGACCAGACGAATCGCGCAGGTATCGTATCTTCTCCGTGTGAGACGTGGCGAGAGTTGAACAATTCTCCGCATTCTTAACTGCATGAAATGTAGTTGTTGCTTTGCATCCTTGCTTAAAACTGTTGCATCTATTTGTGAATACTTGCTTCATTACAGCTTGCTGCATTTGCATGATCATTGAGTTACATCCGGCTTGTGCATATCGCTTTGCATTTTGCCCCCTGCCTGCGGGCACATCTTGTTTATCTTGCCTGTTTGTCTAAGTCTTCGGCCTTGTCAAAAATGGGTCGTCTCTGGGCTTTGACATTCACTCCCGTCACTTATGACTTCCGAGTTCTGTCAAAGAGGGGCAACTGTAGACACCCCATTTTTGACCGACCTTAAGACTCAGACGTCACCGATTGAGCGCTTGGTGATGTTGCATATCGTGCTCGTTCAGAGGTTTCAGAGTCTCGGCTGCGAGCCTTGCCTCCGAACTTCCGGCTTTCTGTGCTTTGCCTCGGTTTGCGAACCAGGCTCTGTTTTCTCTGTTTTCTCTTCCCGAAGGGAGGAGAGAGGTCTCGTAGATCATCTCTCAGTGGCCGTAGGCTACGTTTCGTGGTCGTAGGCCATTTTTTCCGTTTGGAGCCCGGTTCCGGTTTTTCGGAGCCGTCGGCCGTGTGCCTCGGTTCGGGACCGCTTAACCACCTCCGTTTGCTCCGGTTTTTGGCATACATCTTATTTCCTCCCTTTTGAGGGACACTGTGGCTCGAGAGACCAACTTCGTGGTCGAACGCCACCTCCGGTGCTTAACAGCTTGTTTTCGGGCCCCGGGCCGCGCGTTTTGGCCCCCGAACCTTCGTTTTACATCGGTTTGAGTTCATTTGGCGGAGGGACCTTATTTTCATTGTTAGGAAGGTCGTAGAAGGGTGGGAGGCCAGCAATTGTTCTGAGGACCAGCTTTATTCCTTCATCGCTCTCCGTCGCCCGTTTTCCTCGCTAGAAAGCTGATGTTGACCATTCCCGGGCCACTTTCTTTGGCCCTCAACCACATATTTGTGTTGTACACACCTGGGAGGCCACCAATATGTCATGGCCGGCCAGCAATTCTTCCTGACCCTTTTGAACCCCTCTAAAAAGTTGGTTTTTCTCTCTCCTGGTTCACATTTTCAGGGTTTTGACCACATATCTGTGTTGTGCACACATGGGAGGCCACCTTTTGGGGGTGGCCGCCACTAATTGATTGACCCTTTTGACCCTGGCCGGCCGGCCAGGGGAGGTGGCCGGCCGGCCACCTGAACTCTCTGAACCTGGCCGGCCATTCCTCACACCTGGTTCCTTACAGTGTACCCTCCTTTCCCCCCCAGATCTTGTATCCGAGGGGGGTCTTTTGGGGGGAAATTTGAATTTCATTTTCCCCCCTTTCCTCCACTCCTTGCCTATATAACCAGCCCCCAGCTCCATTTGAGAGGTTACAAAATGTGTTGAGGCTCTTGCATATATCTCTCCCTCTCCTCTCTTCCAAGCCTCAAAACCCTAAAAGCTTGCACCATTTACACCAATCCATAGCACAACACCTCCACACTCCATTCCAGCAACTTGAGGCTGTTTTCAGAGGCTAGAGCTCATTTCTTGGTCCAAAGGCTGCTGTTTCATTGCTCTTCAAGGGTAAGCTCACTTCTCCCTTTTTCTAGTCTTTCTTGCTTCATTTATAAGCCTTGCTTTGCAAGCATTTTTGGGCTCCGACCAAAACTGTAAATAGTCATATTTTGAGCTCCTTTTCATGTTTGATCAAGGACCTCTTGCTGTTTGAGGTCTCCTACTATCACTTGCCTCTTTAACTCTTTTAGGCCTTTTTTTGCATAGTATTTTAGGCTTATTTTGAGCTGTTTTGGACTTGGTCATAAACTGAAAAATATCTTGTTTTGAGCCCCTCTTCAACATTTTTGAAGGGCTCTCCTCTGTTTGAGGCCAGCAGCTACCACTTGCCTTTATCCCTCTTTTAGGCCTTTTTCTTGCATGATAGTTTAGCCTCACTTGTGTTTATTTTCGTGGCTTGATGTAAACTGTAAAGTGCCTGTTTTGAGCCCCTATTCAACTTTGTTGAAGGGCTCTTGCCATTTGGGGCCAGCTGCTGTCCCTTATCTCTATTCTCTCTTTTAGGGCCATTTTTGCATGATAGATTAGCCCTACTTGTGTTCACTTTTGAGATTTGTCATAAACTGAAAAAGGCTTTGTTTTGACATCATCTTCATGTTTGATTAAGGGCATTTTCTTATTTGAGGTCACATGCTTCCTTGTATGCTTGATTCCTTCTATTTTGAGCCTTACACCCTAGCCCTTGTTGCATGCTTGTTAACCCACTGGTCCGCGGGGGACTACGCTACAGTTCGGACTCCTCTCGTTTTTGTTTGGATGCGGTTCGTAATACCTAAGAGAACCAAAGAGGAGTCAATTCTGGTAAACGTTTTGAGACAAAAAAGATTTTGGAAAAAGTGTGACAACATGGATGCTTTGCCAGATACAGAGTCGCCACCTAAATATTTTTAAATGGGGATTTAGGAAACCCTGTATCGGCGCCGAAGGGCCACATGTCCGCATCACCAAAGTGACTTGGCTCGGAGCTTGGGTACGATCGGGGAAGGTCAGCTATGAGCACCCCCTTTCGCCCGGTCCGAAGACTGGCCTCTACTAACCATGATATCCGTTTTTGAAAACTTTATGCGTTCTTATTCCGGTATTAACCTAGAATTACTATGTGATGCGCACAACACAAAAGTATAGACTAGATTAAATAACTTGGAAATAAAACATTGCATACCTGTTTTGTCTCGAAAAACGTTATGTTGGTTTTTGCTACTCGCAAGTAGGTTAAAATACGGATTTCAACGAGTGTTCCAACTTAGGCAATCCAACTTCACCACAGGCATTCAAACAGTTTATCTCATATAAGCACTTAGCCGCATGGTAAGCATACTGTCATGTTAACATTCACACGCGTGCGAGATGCTAAAGCATAAAATACTTACCTCGTACTCCGCGTGCCAACAAAGAACTAGTTAGCCAACATGCATGACCTAGCTCATGTCAAGATGGCTAATGCGACGCATACAGAGTGCAATGGGACAGGCTCGGCTATCCTAAACATGGCATGTGAAATGCACGAGTAACACGTATTCAAGTTGGAATTGAAAATTGCAATGCAGTTTGTATGATGTACCGAGCCCGGTGCATGTAAACAAATGCATGAATGCACGCATGCATTGCATAAGGTATGCTAATTTCAAATATGCCCTAATCTACCATCATAAGCAGGTAAATAAAAGGGAAGAAAGAAATGGGGATTGGAAAGACATACACCCACTCAACACACACTTATTACAAATTTGCCCTCACTCGGAGGGCCGAATAATAATACAGTCCAAAAGGAATAAATGAATAAATTATTACAAAATTCTAATTATTAAAATTAAATCAAATAAATAAAAGAAATGGGGCCTCAGCCCTGCCTCGGGATGCGCGAATGATGCATGCTCGATCCAACTTGCCCGGAAAACCCGCACCATGCCACTGCTGCTTCTGTTTCTACTGCCCTGCCTCTCCAAAAATTACCAAAGTCTCAGAATACCTTCTACATGAACTGCAGTATCCCACCGGCCGGAGGAGGTGACCACCGGCTGCTTAAATTGGCCACCGGCTTCTTGTAGGGTTATCGGCACAAAAAGTGTGCCGGTCGGCACATTGTTCTGCCGGTCGGCAGAAAGTTCCTGCAGAGGACAGTTGACAGCAGTAGTAGCAAACCAGCAGTGCATTGATATGGATTTTGAGCATATGTAAGCATGGCCAATGCCTCCTATCATGCTTGGGGACTCAAGGAGACATGACTCTTGGTTCTTGGGCCATCAATTATGCATCTTGATGCATGATGGCCTAAGGAACCAAGGTTGCATTTTAATGGTAATGCATGCAAACAAACAAATGAAATCCAAGGCCTTATCATGAGCTAGTCAAGGTTGGTGACCAAGAATTGAGACGAGTTGCACCACTCGAAGTGTGAACTCCTCTCAACCCCATGCTTGGCTTGACAATCCCCAAGCCAAGCCATGAAATGCATGTATGCAACATGGCTCAAATGATGCAACAATGAGACTAAGATGCAAGGCATATCAAGTGTCATGCAACTATCACAAAGGCATGCAAAATGCTAGAGCATGCAAGGTATAAGTGGCATGCAAAAAGGGCCAATCAAGCAATGGGACCAACCTACTACAACGTTCGATGAACTGAGCATGCATCAAGCATGTAATGAACATACAATGGTGGCCTTAACTTCAATGGGGCAGCCCTCAAACCACCCCAAAACAGTGGCAAAACAAGCCCTAAATGATGACCCAAAATGCTATACAAACATGCAAGTTCATGGGCCCAAACCTAAGGCACCAAAAAGAGCATTTTACTACCACTTACACAACCACTCATGGCATGATTCTAACAACCAAAAACAGATTTTTGTCATGCAAAATGACACCCCAATCCCCTTGATGACAACCCCAAAAAGCACTAAATAAACAAGCATGCATGAAGCCTATCCTAGGCATAAAAAGGGACACACCCTTGGAGCATGAAAATGGTCACATATGTAAACATTACACACATGATTTTATGGACTGAAATAAGGTCACAAATGATGCCAAATCAGAGGATGATCAATGTTGAACATGCTAGGGGCCAAAACACACAAGGCTTACAAGCCTAAAATGCAAAGCAACTATGTCAAGCACATTATACATGGCAAAATCAGTGGCTCACAGCCCTTATACATGGTAATATGATGCTAATATCCTCATGGAACCAAGCTAAATCATGCAAAGAACATGGCCTAGATACATGGCATGCTTCTAGGCATAAGAGAGCATTTCAAAGCAAACATAAGAGGCATGTTAGGACCATAAAACGACCAAAAAACAGAGGTTAACACATGCTCCAAAACACTCAAAAAAACTCTGAAATGAAGCTAAAAATAACCATGCACCACATGCTACTCTTTAGGTCAAAAACAAGGCAAACAAGGGACAAGGGGAGAGAGGTGTGTCTCTCCCCTATATGAGATGAAACCATCTTCCTCACCACTGAAAACCCACTAGTTTTCAGTGGTGAGAAGACCAAAAACACCAAGTAAAGAAAAGCCTTAGGAAAAGGCACCAAAAATGGCCAAATAGGGCCTAATAGGATGAGCCTCTACCCAAACCACAAAATGACCTTAAATGAAGGTTCAAGATCAAGTAAAACAAGAGTTTTTTTATGTTATAGACAAAGCTCAAAACACAAAGCAAAAGGGGGTAGAAACTTGTTGCAAGAATGGGGAATATAAAGTAATAAGCTCACCCTTGAAGATCCTTTGAAGAACAGGGGAGCAGCCCTCCTTTAGTGATCAAAACCAGTCCAAGATCACACAAAACAAAACCTCCAAGCCTCCTAATCTCGGATTAAGGTGTAGTAGTGTGTGTAATGGTGCAAAAGTAAGGTAAAACCACACTTTTTGGGCCTAAAAACACACACAAAGATGATAGATATAGAAGAATAGATTATATGGATGTATATCAGAGATATATGTATAAGCTCTGGTTTTTTAGGTCTAAAATGGCTAACCCTTGTAAAGGGAGATGAATGGATGTATATATAGGCAAGAATACTTAGTGGCTAAGCAAGAGGGGGGGGTTCAGGGGTTCAGGTTTCAAGGGATTCAAGGAGTCAAGTGAGTCAAGGCTTCTTGGAGAAGCTAAGACAGCTGGCCAAGCTTCTCCAAGAAGCTTGGCCAAGGGTTCAAGCTCCTAGAGGAGAGAGGGGGTCAAAGGGACCAAAGGATGCAAACCCGGGGTATGGGGAGTGGTGATAGTGCATTCCAGCTGTCACAGCTGGCATGCACCATCCCTGGGGTGCAAAGGGGTCACACCGACCAGCCAAAACAGTCACCGGCACAAAAGAGTGCCGGTCGGCATCATACAATGCCGACCGGCCAAAGGTTTTGAGAAATAAGTGCCGGTGGCCACTAGGAGGGGCCGGTGGAGGTGTGGGGCAGCCGGTGGGCTTCAGGGATGGCTAACAAGCCTCCCCCTACCCTCAGAGGCAAAAACACCACAAGTCTTGGTACAAAACCAAGCACAGAATAAACCGATTGAGAGGTCCTGAGGCACGACGCGTAGCCGGGACCTCCGGGAACTCAAAACAAACACCATATGGATAATCACCGAGTGTTCCAATGGTGACGTCCAAGTCTTGAGTATGGTCAAAAATGGGGTGTCTACAGTTGCCCCTCTTTGACAGAACTCGGAAGTCATAACAATGACGGGAGTGAAGTGATGTCAAAGCCCAGAGACGACCCATTTTTGACAGGGCCGAAGACTTAGACCAAACATACAAGACAAACAAGGTATGCGCCCGAAGGCAGGGGCAAAATGCAACTGAAAATGCAAGAAGCCGAACATAACTTATGATCATGCAAAGGAAGCTGTAATGAAGACACACATGCGACAGTTATAAGCTAGCATACCAAACTACACCACAACCAGCAATGCAGAAAGGATGTAAGAGAATTATGGAATTCTCAATACGTCTCACTCGGGAGATACAATACCTGCGCGGTTCGTCCGGTTTCACCGGCCTCAAATGAGCCGTACATACAATATCGTGCCTGCAAAGAAAGCAAACTTAACAGGTATGATACTGTTAGCAACATGCGTGATAATGCGATCGAAAGTGCGTGGCAATGTATGCAATATGTATAGCAAGATAGTGGGATTGAACACATGTGAGTAAAGTCATGCACACGTGCACGCAATGTGTGTGGAAAGAAAATTCGAACACATATCGGTAAAGCGAGGCACGCATCATGCAATGTGTATATAGGGGGCTTTGAACACATATTAGTAAAGCAGTGCACGCATACAATGCAATGTGTATATAGGGGAACTTGAACACATATCAGTAAAGCAAGGCACGCATACCATGCAATGTGTATAAAAAGGAATTTGAACACATATCAGTAAAGCAAGGCACGCATACCATGCAATGTGTATAAAAAGGGTTTGAACACATATCAGCAAAGCAATGCACGCATACAATGCAATGTGTATAAAAAGGAATTTGAACACATATCAGTAAAGCAAGGCACGCATACCATGCAATGTGTATAAAAAGGATTTGAACACATATCAGTAAAGCAATGCACGCATACAATGCAATGTGTACGTAAGAAGAGGAACTTGAACACATATCAGTAAAGCAAGGCACGCGTACCATGCAATGTGTATAAAAAGAAACTTGAACACATATCAGTTAAAGCAAGGCACGCATACCATGCAATGTGTATATAAAAAAGAAACTTGAAACATATCAGTAAAGCAGTGCACGCATACAATGCAAGGTGTATACAAAAGAAAACTTGAACACATATCAGTAAAGCAAGGCACGCGTTACAATGCAATGTGTTAAAAAGAAACTTGAACACATATCAGTAAAGCAAGGCACGCGTACCATGCAATGTGTATATAAAAAGAAACTTGAACACATATCAGTAAAGCAGGGCACGCATACCATGCAATGTGTATAAAAAGAAACTTGAACACATATTAGTAAAGCAAGGCACGCGTACCATGCAATGTGTATATAAAAAAAGAAACTTGAACACATATCAGTAAAGCAGGGCACGCATACCATGCAATGTGTATATAAAAAAAGAAAACTTGAACACATATCAGTAATGCAAAGCACGCATACAATGCAATGTGTATATAAAGGAATTTGAACCCATATCAGTAAAGCAGGGCACGCATACCATGCAATGTGTATAAAAAAAGAAACTTGAACACATATCAGTAAAGCAAAGCACGCATACAATGCAATGTGTTATAAAGGAATTTGAACACATATCAGTAAAGCAGGGCACGCATACCATGCAATGTGTATAAAAAAAAAAGAACTTGAACACATATCAGTAAAGCAAAGCACGCAGACAATGCAATGTGTATATAAAGGAATTTGAAACTGATCATGTTAGACATGATGCTGGAGTGCTTTCAGTTTCTTTCATCAAAGAGCATGAGTTCCTCAAATCTGCTCTGCTGCCAATCCGCTTCGGCTATTTGACACTCAGCCAATACTCGCAATGACGGAACCTCAATCTCGATGGGTAGAACGGCCTCCATCCCATAAACCAGAGAATACGGAGTCGCCCCAGTAGAAGTTCTGATTGAAGTCCGGTAGCCCCACAGAGCAAACGGCAGCTTATCTGGCCAGTCCTGGTAGGTTTCCACCATCTTCTGTAGTATGTGCTTGATATTCTTGTTGGCGGCCTCAACCGCTCCGTTGGTTTGCGGCCGATAGGTAGACGACTTATGAAAAGCCACATTGTATTTTTCCAACAAATCAACACCTCTTTCTTGAAGTGGGAACCATTGTCTGAAAATTTCATTTGGGACTCCGTAGCGACAGATGATGTTGTTTCTGATAAATTTTGCGACGTGCGAAGCCTTCAACACCGCATAAGATTGGGCCTCGACCCACTTTGTGAAATAATCTATCGCTACCAAGATGAACTCATGCCCATTCGACCCCTTCGGCGTGACAGCTCCGATTACATCAATTCCCCAGACTGAAAATGGCCATGGCGAAGTCATGTTGTACAGTTTAGACGGCGGAATGTTCATGCGATTTGCATGAATCTGACATTTGTGGCATCGCCGGACAAAACCGATACAATCCTCCTCCATGGTGGACCAGTAATAACCCTGTCTGAGGATCTTTCCGTGCAGCATTACCCCATTCATGTGCGCACCACATTCTCCTCCGTGGATGGCTTCCATCAGACGCTTTGACTCTTCGGCATCAACACACAGTTTATGCATTCCCAGATGACCCCTTTTATACAGTTTACCCCCACAGATGATGAACTGAACGCCATTCTTCTGATTGCCCTTTTGTCCTTGGCATTACCCCTGGCGGGTATGCTTCTTTTCCAAGAAATTCCAGATGTCGTAATACCAGGGGTTTTCGTCCTGAACTTCATCTATAGCGGCAATCGACTCGTAGGCAGGTGCAAATTTCTGGTCGATGATGACTGGACGCATCCGGACTCCACACGGGATGTCTATCATGAAGATAGAGTTGCTAAAGAATCTGCGAACCTGTTGTTCTCTCTTAGTAGATGAGTAAAACTTAGCTTCTCAAACCGAGGAATCAGCAAGTCCAAGGTCTGGTGATACATCATCATCTTTTCCTCTTTACTTTCCAGTCTCCTTTAGCTTGAGACACAACAAGGTTCGAGTCCCCATGACGTCCAACCGTCTTGCCCCTAGTTCCAGGGCTGCTTCTAGACCAGCAATGCACGCCTCATATTCTGCTTCGTTGTTCGAGACTTTGAATCGGAGTTTGAAGGCTAGAGGGATACGGGAATTGTCGGGTGCTATCAGCAACACTCCTATCCCATACCCGTATTGATTTGACGCTCCGTCAAAGTACATCGTCCAAGTTTCGTCGTCGATGTGCAAAATGGCCTCATCTGGGAATAAGTACTCGACTGCTTCACCCCCTTCCACTGGATGGTCGGCTAAGAACTCTGCCACTGCTCTTCCTTTGACCGACTTGCGTGTTACATATTTAGATAATCAATTCGGAGAGCAACAGCAACCAACGAGCTAGCCTACCCGTAAGTGCTGGTTTCTCGAAAAGATATTTGATGGGATCAAGTCGTGAAACCAACATTACAGAGTGAGCTAACAGGTAGTGCCGCAGCTTCCTGGTAGCCCATACCAAAGCTAAGCAAGCCTTTCCAGCGGAGTGTAGCGGGTTTCATACTCTAGCATCTTCTTGCTCAGATAGTAGATGGCTCTCTCCACCTTGTCTTCTGATTCTTGTGCAAGCATGCAGCCCATTGTAGTTTCAGTTACTGACAGATACAAAATCAACGGTTTCCCCGGTTCTGGCGGTGACAACACGGGCGGGTTCTGTAAATATTCTTTAATCTGTTCAAAAGCAGCTTGCATCGGCCGTCCCATTGGAATTTCTTGCCTTTCTTCAGGAGACCAAAAAGTGGTTCACAAGTCAAGGTTAATTTTGAGATAAACCGTCTTATGAATTGCACTTTACCCAGAAAGCCTCGCACCTCCTTTTCAGTCCTTGGTGGGGGCATTTCTAGGATGGCCTTGATTTTGGAAGGGTCGACTTCGATGCCTCTTTGTGTAATCAGAAACCCCAGCATTTTTCCCGCTGTAACACCGAATGTACATTTCTGAGGATTTAGCCGCAACCGGAATTCCCTGATCCTTTGGAAGAACTTTTGCAAGGCGGTGTAGTGGCCCTCTCTTTCTTTGGACTTGACAATCATGTCGTCCACATACACCTCAACCTCTTTGTGGATCATGTCGTGTAATATTGTGGTCGCGGCCCGTTGATAAGTAGCTCCAGCGTTCTTCAACCCAAAGGCATACTCTTAGCAGTATGTCCCCCACGGGGTGGTGAATGCAGTCTTTTCCCGGTCTTCTGGGCCATCACTATCTGGTTGTAGCCTGAGAAGCCATCCATGAATGAGAGCAAAGCATGCCCTGCTGTGAAATCCACCAACTCATCGATATGCGGTAAGGGAAAGTCGTCCTTCGGACTAGCTCTGTTCAAATCCCTGAAATCCACACATACCCGGATCCTGCCATCTTTCTTCGGCACCGGAACAATGTTGGCCAACCAAGTCGGGTATTCTGATACCAGCAGGAAGCCTGCGTCGATTTGCTTGGTGACCTCTTCCTTAATCTTGAGAGCCCAGTCCGGGCGGATCCTTCTGAGTTTCTGTTTGACAGGTCGGGCCTCGGGGTCAAGGGGGATCCGATGCTGTACAATCTCAGGATCGATTCCAGGCATGTCTTCGTAGGACCACGCGAAAACATCTTTGAAATCTTTTAATAAAGCGACTAAGCGCTCGCGTTCCTCCGAAGACAACGTGGACCCGATCTGGACCAGCCGCGGGTCCTCCTCAGTACCAATGTTCACGGTAGTGATTTCATCCATTAAAGGTTTGACAAATCTCTCTTGCTCTTGCTCAATTAAACGTTGCAAAACCGGAGGAACTTCGTCCTCGTCGTTTTCATCAAAGTTTTGAAAGTCTGAATTAATGCAATAAATCAAGGGCACAGAAAAGTACTCAGAAACCACAGTCACCTGATTCTCATTAAGCACATCCAAATCGTCCGATTCATTTACAACAGACTCAAATGAAAAGGAAAAAGACGACCTAGACAGGACTGTGGTATCCGGGTTATCATCCCCAGGATTACCAGACTCAGACTCAGTCGAGCTGGAACCTGATTCCGACTCACAAGACTCGGTGGAATCAGATTCCGGCTCACTACCTGACCCGGTGCTGCTGGACAAAAATCCTTCCTCGTATTGCCAAGTGAGAGAGGGTGCGATAGATGCATCCAAAATAGTAGCTGGCAGGCTCGCAGCCGTTTCATCCCCAATCATGGAAACCGAGAAGTTATCCCCCAAGCACTTATGGTCGATCGGAGGATAGGATCTGAGTAGACTTGCCAGTGCTACCCCCATTTCAATTTCAGCGCCCTCGGCATCCCCTGCTTTATACTGCTCAACCTCAGCTGATGGGTCTGTCTGCTCTGTGGCAACGTCATCCCCGGATAGTTGCAGGTCGAAGAAGATCTCGAAACCTGGCACGCGCTTCTTCTCCGCGTTTAGCCACGGCTCGGGAAGCCGCAAAATGGAAAGTCCTCCCCCTCCCGGACAAAGCGTCCGTTCAGGGTACCCTGGATGGGCCTATGCATTAATTCAAAAGGCTTCCCAGCCTGCTTTGCTCTGGCTCTTCCGGCCATTTCTTTTCCCTTCCTCACCCAGTCCTCTTTGGTGGGCAGATAACCCAAGCCAAAGGTATGAGGGTTGTGTGGCACTTCGGCCAATGCTGCGACGCCTTTTCGGCCGCTCCTTCCAATCCCATCCCGGGGATGTGTTGTAGCTTGTTCATGAGGTAGACGGATTGAGCACTGACGTACACCCCTCATTCACAGCCATAATATTCTGCACTACCCGGGCCTCAGCCAAAGTGAACCCTGATAAGAACACGTCTTCTGTGCCATGCTCGATTTCCAGGACTGGCGTAGATACCTCCGGAGGCGGATGGATTGATGAGTTCCGAACACAATGGCTACTCCCTTTCCATAGGGGTATTTCACCATCTGATGTAGAGTGGAAGAGACTGCCTTCACTTGGTGCAACCACGGCCGCCCCAAGAGTAGATTGAAGGTTGCGGGAACGTCCAAGACATGAAATTCGATGTGTGTTGTCCCGGACCAACCTGGGTCTGAACTTGACAGTCCCCATCACTTCCCTGCTAGTATTATCATATGCTCTGATCACCTGAGTAGTTGGTGTGAAGTCCGCGGGCTTCAACCCGATTGCATACGCTGTTCTGGCTGGGCAGACGTTGATGGCGGATCGGTATCAACAAGTACCACCGGTATCCACTTGTCTCTACATTCCACGGAAACGTAGAGGGGTTTGTTATGGTTTGTGCCCTCAGGCGGTAGTTCCTTGTCTGAAAAGGTTAATGCCGGGGAACCTCCTCCCGGAAAAACCAGCCAACCAGCTGCTCTGGTGTAGTATCTATAGAGAGTTTGGCCTTGTCCATGGCAGATAGGACGGCCTGTCTGTGCACCCGCGATGCCATAAGCAGTCCCCAGATGGAGATGTCTGCTTGTATCTCTTTAATTGCTTGAGCACAGCTTCTTCTTCAATCTGTTTCTCTCTCTGTTTCTCAGCTTCTTTGTCTTTCCCAGACGCCTCAGGTTGGTCTAAGTGTTGGGGCTTGAAATACCGCCCACTTCTTGTCATATGAGCGACCTCGTCAATATACCAGGTATCATCTGGTTGGTTACCTCCCCAGTCCTCATCTGTGTGGGCAAGACATAAGTCATCGTCTTCCCACCACATTCCGTCGGCAGCCGACAGACACCTGTCCGGCTCCGATATGATCGTACTCGCAGCACCTTCAGTCTTCATGCCCGCAGCATTTCCTGTTCCCGTGCACACAGCACTCTCGACCTCCACATGGGCCTTAGCTTTTCTGATTCTCTCGGAATCCTCAAATCTTTGTTGTTCCAACTGCGTCAGACAGCTGGTTGTTCAATATCCCTGCATTTACAATCCCCAAATTCTGAGCGAAATTCTTAGTGCCGGCGCTCTCCGGCGGTGTATTCTGACTCTCGGCCCTTCCGGCCACCATTGATACTCTCGCCCCTGCCGGGCCCTGTTCTGGTTGATATTCTACGACGTCTGGTTGATCATCTAACCATCCGGTAACTTCTGCCGACTCCTCATATTCGAACCAGTTGATTGCTGCATCCCTGATTCTTGGTCACTGAAGAACTGGAGGTTGGCAAAGTCCTCTCCCACAGCTGTTAGATCATCTGTTCCCCGTTCAAATCTGTCCCCCTGAATCACACATAACTCTGCTCTTTCTGGCAGCCCTATACTCAGCTCAGACTGGCCCACTGACTGGATGTATTCACTTGGATCATAGGCTCCTTCAGAAGATTCCCAGACTGTTCAATCTCAGACTCAGCAACCCCACTTTCCTCTGAAATCTGCCCTGTCCCATCTTCGGTGGTCACCACCATGGCTCAGATTGGGTTGTGGAGATGTCCATCATGCACAAGTCAGTGCAGACAGGAAGGATCACCTCCGGCTTAGGTAGGTGGGATGGGGTGATATAGATACTAGGATCGTAAGACACGACCCCAGTTTGGATGAAGTTGATTCTGTTGGGAGGAGGGGCTTGGTTATGTGGTGGGAGAGGATTTGTGTGACGTTGGGTTTTCGGGAGGCGCGATCACTTGCTTGTCAATAAGATCCTGGATCTCATGACGCAATCTAAACAACGGTCGGTGTCATGTCATGCTGTTGTGGTGATACGCGCATATTTTGCCGGGGTCATGAGGGGAGGGAGTGGATTTGGCAGTGGCCTCGGCTCTAGGGGCGTCAAATGCTTCTTCCTGATTAATACCCCCAGAGCTTTGGACAGGGGCATATATAGGGGTGTGAAGGTTCTTTGGCCTCTGGGTTGATATTTGGGTGTTTGGGTATTGCTTCCAGATGCGCCAGAGAAAGGCGTGGCTGTCATGGGTCTTGGGGGAGGGGGAATGGTGGTGACCATGCTCACCTCTGAAGCTCGTGCAGTTGCAGCGCCACTCGGGCCTGCGTTGTTGTTACGGTTGAAAGTCCTTCTAGGTTGCTCCCTATCCTGGTCGATCAGACCTTGTTTCATGGCATCCTCGATCTGAGAAAGTGGGAAGGGGAGTACAATCATCTTCTGCATCAATTTTGGTTGGAGATTGCGCACAATCATCCTGATTTGATCTTTGTCTGTAGGCCTCAAAGTCATCATCGATGCCTTCGCTCTCCATCGAGTTACGAAATCTGAGAAAGTTTCTTTAGGCTCCTGCCTCGTCGTTTCGAGATCACGAGTTGTAATCTCGATCTGGGTATTGTACGAGTACTGTGCAACAAAGGCCTCAGCCATTTCATCCCAGCTTTTTTTACCTCATCTTCTAACTTCGCGTACCAGATGGCGGCCACACCCGACAGGGTTCGGCCGAACAGCGAAAGCTTTTGTGGTCGGGTTAGGCCCATTGGCCGCAGGATGTCTGAGAATAGCCGAAGATGGACCATGGGGTCCCCGGACCCGTCGAAGCGGTCAATTTGTCGGCATCTTGAATCTGTCTGGCAATGTCACGGCCACATCGGTATATCCATCTTCGATGTCCGGAATTGCCTTACTCCTTGTGACTTCTTGAAAAGCTTCTCAAGCTTGCTCAGTTTCAGAGCTGTATGGTCTATTTCGAACTCGAAGGGAGAGTCCGGGTGGTTGGGTGTGTGGGTCTTGGACAGTTGAGGCGGAAGGGGGGCGGAGCTGGCCCCGTTGGAAGGTTCGTGTCCTCTTGGATGTTCTGGGTATTTGGCCACGGTGTTCTGGGTGTTTGGCAGAGCATTCTGGACAGTAGGTGCCTGTCTCGGGTAATGGGGCCCCTGGTGGAGGAGGAACCTGATGTGAAGCAGATGCTGCGCATTCTGCTGTTGCAGTCTGGTGATTAGCTCGGCCTGCTGGGCCATGATTGTGGCTTGTTGCTTGGAGAACTCCGCTTGGCGGCAGCGTCCTTTGCATCTGTTTCATGCTCTCTGCATTGGCGCATCAGGGCTTCTACCCCTGACGTATTTTGCTGATCCATCCGACTGACCGGTATGTCTATTTCTATAGCAACAATTGGATCTCAGTCCTACTGTCCTCTGATGGAGTAACCCACTGTTCTGGCAACCTCTGTTCTGACACACTCGCTTCCTTGGCTTTCTCCTGACAACGGGGGGTAAAGAATAGAACACTGGATGTCCGTCAACCAGATCCTCAGATCGATTGAGTCGGCGACCTCTTTCCAAAGTGCTTGGGGAATATCTACTGGGTTGGAAGCAATTGTGCTAAAACTGCCCTAGCAAAAGATAAATAAAGCGAAAAGGAAATAAATAACCAGATAAATGAACAGCATGACAGCTTAAAATAAATACACAACACACAGTCGGGCATACAACACACGGTTGATAAGCTGAAACACACTGTCCCCAAATACTGATCATCTGTCCCTGAATCACTGTTCCCCAAAGACTGAATCCGATACCCGCAGATAACTGATTCTCAAATACTGACTGATGCCCGCAGGCCTGATGCCCAAACTCATACACTGATACATGCATTCCTGTAGAGACGCACTCTAAAGCACATAACAGATAAGTGAGAGCCAAAACACCCCTATGTTGGGGTAGGGTTTCCCTGTCCTATTTTGTCAGGGACTAGGGTTTCACTACGCACGCAGCGGTTTCAAACAACCTATATCGGGTAAGCAACCTGTCCTAGTTTGGAATGGTCACTACGGATTCGATATGCACTAGGTCGAATGGTCAAAAAGGGTGCCCCGGTAAAACGGGGTTTGTGTTCCCATCTGGTCAGAGCCCATAACCGGTCAGCCTTATGGTCATGCCTTGACAAGACAAGCCTCCGGCAAACGTTCAGGAATAGCAGATGGCAAAACACGGTGTCCTAGGCGCACATCAATGCAATGCAATAAGCAAAGAAACACACAAGTGTAGTCAAAACCAGATATCATGAGTTCAAGTCAAGTTCTCTAATCCCCAGCAGAGTCGCCAGAAACTGTAGCAGCCCGCGGGGGACCTCGCTACAGCTCGGACTCGATTTGTTGTCACGGTCGTAATCTTGAACCAAAGAGTCCAAATCCGGCAAATCGTTTTGAGAAAACAGATTTTTTGAAAGAAAAGTGCCAAACATGGACTGCTTTGCCAGATACAGAGTCGCCACCTAAATATTTTATTTTTTGGGAAATTTAGGAAACCCTGACTCGTTGCCTAAGGCCACGTGTCCGTCATCACCAAAGTTGCCTCGGCTCGGGAACTTGGGTACGATTGGGGAAGGTCACTTCGTGAGCACCCCCGCTCGCCCGGTCAAAGATCGGCCTCTACTAACCATGATATCTAGTTTTGAAAACATTGTGTGTTCTTATTCCGGTTATTAGCCTAGATTTACTATGTGATGCGCACAGCATACAAGTATAGACCGGGTCGCCTGAATTGGAACAAAACATTTCATGTTTGTTTTTGAAAGATGGTTTGCTACCCGCAGGTAGGCTTAAAATGCAGATTTTGCCACCCTCAGGGGGCTTAGAAACATGGTTTGCCACTATCTAGTGGGCTTAAAACTCACAGTTGATGATTTGTTCCAATCCAAATAACCCAACTTCACCCACAGGCATTCAGGCAGTTATATCACATAAGCACATAGCCTCATGGTAAGCATGCTATTCATGGCAGTCACTCACACGCATGCAAGGATGATAAAGCATAAAACTCACCGAGTACTCCAAGCCAAAACAGAAATCGATTAGAAATCCATGCATGATCCTAATTATACGAGAAATGCCTAATGCAACACATGCAATAATGCAACTATAGCAGGCTCGGCTATTCTAAACATGCATATGAGATGCAACAGCTATCAAGTATTCAACTCGGAATTGAAATACAATGCAGTTAGTATGATGCGCCGAGCCCGGTGCATGCAAAACAGATGAATGAATGCAACATGCTATCATACTGTATGCTAATTAAACATGCCCTAATCTAACCATCATAAGCAGGTAAATAAAAGGGAAGAAAGACGTGGGTTGGAAGACATACATCACACACACGCACACTTATTACAACGTTGCCCTCGCGCGAGGGTCCGAATAAATAGTACAGTCCAAATAATACAGTCCAAATATGTACAAATTCCTAATAATTTACAAATTAACTAAGAAAATAATAAACTGGCATGCAAGCCAGGGACTGCCTTGATTCTGATGAATGATGTATGTTTAGGCTGCCTTGCGCGGAAATCCACTGGATGCCCCAATTAGCCTCTGTTTTGCAATTGTTCTTGGAAAGCGCGCCAAGCTCGGAAGACTGCTGATTCTTGATTTTGCTTGCAACAGAGAGCAGGAAGGGGCATAGCAATGTATTTTCACAAATGTATGCGATGCCTCGATCCTCGTGCCACCAATCACGCATCTCGATGCATGATGGCCGAGGAGTCGATTTGCACAATTCAATATGGAATGAATGCACATGAAAACACAACTAAAACCTAACTCCATCATGGATGATCCGGAGTGTCGGTGACTAGGGAATTGAGACACGTTCCGTCACTCGGAGTACGGAACGTACCTCGTTTCCCGTGCTCGGGCTAACTCCTATCCCGAACACAATGCAATATGCGTGACATGCATGAAATGCAACTAAGATACAA
Source organism: Camellia japonica (assembly GCA_030407325.1). NCBI lineage: Eukaryota > Viridiplantae > Streptophyta > Magnoliopsida > Ericales > Theaceae > Camellia > Camellia japonica. The sequence goes on from JAPPVO010000016.1 coordinate 4,834,203, forward strand.
CCTAACATGCACAATGTTATGAAATGGCATACACGATGCACGAGATAAATGGCATACACAATGCACTAACATACGACCTAGCATACACAATGCTATGGAATGAAATGGCATACACAATGCATAATGGGCTTACACTAATCATGAGTGGACCTCAGCCACACTCACACAAGAGGGCCATTAGATGAAAATGAGACAACTCGGATGCGCTGCACGCGTGCACGCAAACCGAGGACCGAACCTACGGCACGGAATGCCACTCTAACAAGACATAGCAAGACATGGAATATGGCATACTATCATGCAAATTTCAGAGGCAAAATGAGATGTAAAACAGCCCCCGAAAATGGCAAAATGACACCCGATGCATGGGACAAGTCCCGAAACATGAAATTTGGCGTATGAAATGGCCTATAGCTATGCAATGCAAGCATAATTTGAACATGAAGTGTAAAGACAGAAGCAAGGAAGCCCCAAAAAAAGCATTTTTACAGTTTAAGCAAGGCCAAACAGTGAGCACAAATGGGGCTAAACTAGCATGCAAAAAGGCCCCGAAAGCAAGATATGAAGCAACTCACAGATGCTGGCCCCAAAGAGAAGGGCCTTCTACAATGTTGAAGAGGGGCCAAAAATATGATGTTTTACAGTTTATGACAAACCAAAAACAGATACAAGTATGCTCAAAATGCTATGCAAAATAAGGGCCAAAATGGATAAAGAAGCAACTGATACATGCTGGCCCAAACAGGTAAGGGCCCTTCAACAATTGAAGAGGGGCCCAAAAATGACTTTTTACAGTTGATGGCCGAGCCCAAAACAGTGTACAACTATGCTCAAAATGCAATGCAAGATATGGCCTAAAAGAGAGGCTACAACACAAAGTATACAAATGATGCTCCAAACAGCAAAGACCCTTAATGAAACATGGAGAGGGGTCAAAAAAGGCCATTTTCAGTTCGGACCAAGTCCAAAAACAGAAGCTCAAAGGCTAATAAATCATGCAAAAATGGGGCCAAAAGATGGATATCAAAGCAAGTGACATGGAGGATCAAACAGTGATGAGCCCTTCTACAATGTTGAATAAGGGCTCAAAATAAGCCTATTTACAGTTTACAACATGCTTCAAAAAATTACATATAGGCCAAAACAACACAAGAAATGGCATACAGAGGGATAATGAAGCAAGTGCAAATGGGGCCTCAAACAGTGAGAGGCCCTTAATGAAAGATGAAATAGAGCTCAAAAAAACACTTTCAGTTATGGCCGGAGCTCAAATGTAAAAAGAAGGGCTAAGAAATATGCAAAAATGAGCTCAAAAGAGGGAGAAAGTCTCACCCTTGAGACCAATCTTTGCTGCCTTTGGACCAAGAAATGCTGCCTCCTAGCCTCTGAGACCCTCCAAGCTGCTGGAATGGAGTGGTGGTGTGGTGCTAGGTGGTGGTGTAGAAAGGTGTAGGACTTGGGTTTGAGGTTGGAGAGGGAGGAGGGGATGCATAGCTTAAGCAATTTTCAACCCAAAACCAGACTGGAGGCTGGTTATATAGGCAAAGAAGGGGGGGAAAAAAGGGGGGAAACACTCAAGTTTCCCCCAAAATGGCCCCCCGGATACAAATCTGGGGGGAAAAGTGATATTTGTGATGTACCATGCAAGGAGCAGGCCGGCTGGTATTGGGTTAGGTGGCCGGCTCCCCATGGCCGGCCGGCCAAGGGTCAAAAGGCCAAGTGAAATTAGTGGCCGGCCACCACAGATTGGTGGCCTCCCATGTGTCTCAACACAACCCTGTGGTCAAAAATTGGCAACTGTGAACCAGGAGAGAGAACAACCCACTTTTCAAAGGGGTTCAAAAGGTTCAAATGGAATTACTGGCCGGCCACCAATATTGGTGGCCTCCCAGATGTGTACATCACAAATATGGGGTTTAGGGTGGAAAGGCCCAAGGGTGGTCAACATTGGCTTTGAAGTGAGAAAAACGGGCCGGAGGGCGATGAAGGAATATAACTGGTTGCTGAACAATTACTGGCCTCCCACCCTTCTACGACCTTCCTGGTGATGAAACAGAGGTCCCTGCCAAAAATGAACGAAAACCGATGCAAAATGAAGGTTCGGGGGCCGAAACGCGCAGTCCGAGGCCCCGAAAACCGACTGTTAGGCACCGGGAGTGGTGTTCGACCACGAAGTTGGTCTCTCGGACCACAGTGTCCCTCAAAAGGGAGTAAATAAGATGCATGCCAAAACCGGGCAAACGGAGGTGGTTAGGCGGTCCCGAACCGAGGCACTCGGCCTGACGGCTCCGAAAACCGGAAACCGGGCTCCGAAATGGCCAAAATGGCCTACGACCATGAAACGTAGCCCACGGCCACTGAGAGATGATCTACAAGACCTCTCCCTCCCTCAGGGAAAAGAAACAGAGAAAACCGAACCTGGTTCGCAAACCGAGACAAAGCATAGAAAAGCCCGGAAGTCCGGAGGCAAGGCTCACGGCCGAGACTCTGAGACCTCTGAACGAGCACAATATGCAACATCACCGAGCGCTCAATCGGTGACGTCTGAGTCTTAAGGTCGGTCAAAAATGGGGTGTCTACAGGTAGATACCTTATTTGTGCATCGGCCAGGGTTTTGCTTACATAGTAAACAGCCCTTCGCTCCTCTTTTTCTTCTCGGACCACTGCACTTACTGCGTGTTCTGAAACTGCTAAGTACAAAAACAACTCCTCTCCAGGATCTGGATTTGAGAGAACTGGAGCCGTTGTTAAATACTTCTTTAAGTTGGCCAAGGCAGCTTCGCACTCCTCGGTCCATAAGAAGTCTGTGGCTTTCTTTACTAAGTTAAAGAAAGGTTTGCATTTGTCTGAGCTTCTGCTTATGAACCTATTCAGGGCTGCAGCCCTTCTAGTTAGCATCTGCACCTGTTTTGCCGATGTCAGGCTCTTCAACTCTAAAATGGCCTTGATCTGATCCGGGCTGGCCTCAATGCCCTTTCTGGTCACCAGGTATCCCAAGAACTTACCAGATCCAACTCCAAATGCACACTTCGATGCATTGAGTCGGAGCCGATATGTTTTAAGGATTTCAAATACTGTTTTGAGGTCGGTCAGATGACCTTCAGGTTCCTTGGTCTTCATGACCATGTCGTCGATGTAAACTTCCACCGTTCGGCCAATCAGGTGTCTGAATATCTTGGTTATCAATCTTTGGTAAGTTGCTCCTGCGTTTTTCAACCCAAAAGGCATCACTCTGTAGCAATACAGCCCTTTTGGGGTGATAAACGCAGTCTTCTCCTCATCTGGGGGATGCATGGCTATCTGATGGTATCCCCTGTAGGCATCCAGGAAGCTCATCCTTCCATGCCCCAAAGTGGCGTCTACCAGTTGGTCAATCTTGGGTAGAGGAAAACTGTCTTTGGGACAGGCCTTGTTCAGGCTGGTAAAGTCCACGCAAACTCTCTATTTACCATTCTTTTTCTTCACCACCACTGTATTTGATAGCCATGTCGGGTAATTTACCTCTCGAATGGCCCTGGCCTCCAGAAGTCTGTCTACTTCTTCTTCCACTGCTTCGACGTACATCAACGTCGGTCTTCTTGCTCGTTGAATTACAGGTTTGGCTGACCTGTCAACGTTCAGTTTATGGCAAGTGACCTCAAGGTCAATGCCAGGCATTTCGTAAGGCGTCCAAACAAACACCTCAATATTTGCTCTCAGGAACGCCTCAAACTCTTTTTTCTCTTCTTTGGCTAAGCACGAGCCAAGAAGAAAGAAGCGTTCTTCATCCCCCTCCTGGACGAGGATTTTCTTCAGTGCTTCTTCACTCTTCTCGGCTGGCTCTTTGCCGACATCCTCTAGGACTTCCACGTCTTCATCTTCGATCTCTGCCTTCTCTGGTTCTCGTATGCTGCAGGTGGATTTCATTGCTGCCATGGAGCAATTCTTTGCCTGCAGCTGATCTCCTTTGACCTCCTCTATCCCATGCTCTGTTGGGAACCGCAATAGTTGATGCAATGTTGAGGGAACAACCCTCATTGCATGCAACCATGGCCTTCCCAAGATAATGTTGTAAGGGGAGGGTGTATCGATTACGGTGAACTCTGTTGTTATCTTCTTCGTGCCTGCCTGCACATCTAAGCTTACTGCTCTCAGTGGCCATGTCGGCGTTCTATTGAACCCGACCATTGGGCCATTAGATTGTTCCATATCGTCTGGGTGAAGGCCCAGCTCCTTGTAACATCTAACATACATGATGTCGCAAGAGCTGCCTTGGTCAATCAGGATGCGCTTCATTTGGCACTCCGCAACCTGGAGGGATACTACCAAGGCATCGTTATATGGATGCTGCACCATCTCGAGGTCGGCTTTAGTAAAGGACACTACTGGTCCCTGGTACTCCTCTGCCCGATGTCTCTTCTCCCCGACTTGGTACACATGCTGCAAGTGCCTCACCTTCTGGGTCTCCCCCCGTATTTCATTTTCGTTGACCTTCGAGTGAATTACATTAATTACCCGAGGTCCTCCTGCCTGCGGTTGCTGTGCTGGGGGAGGTGGAGCTGCTGGTGCCTGAGGCAGTTTTGCCTACTCTTCCCTTGTCCTGGCCTCATCTACAAGGTCCCTCAAATGGCCTTGCCTTACCAGGTCTTCCAGGTGTGCCTTTAGGGCTCTGCAACCCTGGGTCATATGCCCATCTTCATTATGGTAAGCACAATGCTTACCAAGGCTTCGCCCCATAAACTCTCTTGGTACCCTTACTGGTGTTTTGAAATAGGGTTGGGTTTGGATTTTATCCAGGACTTTGTGAATGGGGATCCGGAACACAGTTGTGACTGCCTGTGCAGCCCTTAGTCCTGCCTCCTGCTTGTTGGTTCCGTTGTTACCTCGGCCTTGCTTCAGCGAGCCATTTCCTTTTACTTGCTTTATCCCCGTTGTTCCTAGCGTGTCTTCCTCGGCTCTGGCATATTTCTTGATTCTGGCCATGAGCTCTTCCATGTTTTTTGGCAATGTCTTTGCCAGTGATTTTCGGAGTAGGCAGCCATCTTTCAGGCCGTTTTTAAATGACACGACGGCCACTTTTTGGTTGCATTCTAGTATTCGGTTGAACACCTCATAATACCTCTTGGCGTAGGCCCTCAGGCTTTCGTCCTCGCCAATCTTCAGATCCATTAGCCTGTCTACCCTCAAGGGCTGTAGTTTGTTTGTCACGAACCTGGCCACGAACATCTCGGCCAGGCCTTCCCAAGTCTTCACACTTCCTTTCGGCAGTTTGTGGAACCAATCCGATGCAATCTTCCCAAATGATGAGGGGAACACTTTGCAGAGCAACGGCTCGTTCCCAGTGTACAACGCCATCGCGTTCAGGTATAATCCGACATGAAAGTTGGGGTCCGACTTCCCATCGTATATCTGGAACCTCGGCATACTGAATCTCTTCGGGACCTCAACTTTGTCTAGCTCTACCGAGAATGGTGTTCTCGGTTTAATAGTTGAGGTTACCTCGGCATGATCTTGCTTCCTTTTGAGGTAATCTCTTAAGTCCTCTTTGGTCCGCCTAGGAGCTCGGCTATCTCCTGATTTCAGTCTTTTAGGTGCACTACTTTCAGCCTCGTTGTGAGCCCTTTTTGACTTTTCTCCAATGGTCACATCGAAGCACAATTCCTGCCTTTGAACATGCCGATGTTCTCTGGGGTCTCTCTCCTTGGTGCGTTATGTCCTTTAAGATTCTTTCCTTCCTGGATCTCCACGCCCGACCTCCCTTGAAGGCCAGTGAGAATGTCTTTCACTTCTGGGGTGCTGGGGGGCTATAGGGATAGTTTTCTATCCTTTCTTCTGGGCATTAGCCGTTGGAATCGGAGTGTCCTACAGTGAGAATGGTGGCTGCATTACGTTGTTCTGCATCATGAAGTTGACGACCGATTGCAGGTCCGCCAACTTGTTCGCCATCTCTTTAACCTCTTCGTCCCTCCGTAGGTATCTGTCCTTCATACCTGAGGGTTATCTTCGTTATAGTACCCGCTTTGGTCTGTTGCTTTGGTATGCCGCCTTCCTGGCCGACGTTTTCACTCTGTAAGTCTGGTTTTCGTTGCAATTGTCCTTTTGACGTCAACGTCAACAGGTCTCCCACTCCCGTTCGAAGTGTCATCCTACCTTCTCTTCTGTCGTCGTTGGCCATGATTATCGTAGCCCAGCAGACGACGCCATGTGTGAGTGATTTTCTACCACACTGCCAATCGTTCAGTAATCACTGGAGAGTACTGGCAGAATAGATGACACCTGGCTGACCTGCAACAGAAAGAGAAGATTCCGGCGGTGGTTCATCCACCCGGGGCACTCCGACGATCAAGTCAGTATATCTCTCAAAGATAATCAATAGTGCTAAACTCACTGTTCAGAATATAAATTGTGTACCTTAGACCCATCGGGGGTGCCTCTCTTTTATAGCTAATTCAATCCTAGTCCCCATAGAAACCTAGCTTCAATGGACTTTAGCTCAGTGCTTATCCTGGATTCTTCAATAGATAGAGATAAACTCCCTAAGAGTGTTATCCTTATCCATGCTGAAGTCCTTCCTCATTTTAGGACTCTTGTGCCTTATCCGCTTATCTCGAATTCCGATATCTTCGGAGATAACCTCGGCTTAGCCGAGATCACCTCGGCGTCATGACTTGGACACGTGGCACCTCGGCTGACACGTCGGCATCACCTTGGCCACGTGTTGGTACTCTGAAAATATATCCCCACAGTTTCCAATGTTTGCTTTGATTGTTCCAAACATAATGTTCAGGAAATTCGCAATATAATAATTGTCGAGCATGTGAGCTTGAACTATTTGTTGAGAAATATTCTGTGAGCATTATTTTTGAGACATGTTCTGAATTTAAAATGTTGTATAGGTTTTCATGTTATTGAAAATTTATTAATTGCATGTTTGGTAAGTGCAATTGGAGGGCTATTACCGCCGGCGAAATATCATTTAATGGAAATTTAAAAATACGCCATGTGGCTTCTGGTGGAGATATCCAACGACCATTTTGAAATGTAGTGATTTCATCAACTAAAGTTTCGATCTCATCTGTAACAAGTTAAAAAGCAACACGATCATGACCTTTGTATATATATTTGTAAAGAAATTTTACTGCTTTTATTGTTGAGCAGATTTCGACATTAATATGGCAATCGAATTTGGCAAGTAAGTATGGATTATAAGGAACAACCCATCAATTATCTAGAAGAGATCCATGAACATTTACAACTATTCTAGAGTTTCTTCTACGATAAATTGGATAAGAGTTTTCGCCACTTTTGAAAATTCTCGAGGATATTTGTTCTTGCATTCATGTTTTTTGTTCACACATACATTGTGTGGATTTAGAATTCCACATGGGCTATGCATCATATGTTTTACAACTGCATTGTATAAATGTGCGTTTACGTTTTTGTCAGGAATTTCAGCAGAGATATATTTGTCATATTCATCAGGATTTAATATCTTCGCATGTCTTTTTAGAATGATTAAAAAGTGGATGTGAGGAAGTCCACACTTTTGATACTCAATGACATATGTGTAAGCAATTAAAGGTCCAGAAAGTTGTTTTTCGATAATTTCAACTTTTAGCTCAGCTATTTTGGCACGAAAAATACGAGCTATAAGATTTGGTCTATTTTGAGCTTATTCTATAGGTTTTAATTCAGCTTTGATTTCGGGCCAAGAAGGGTTGCATGTCATTGTCAGGAATATATCAGGCTTTCCATATCGTTGAACTAAAGTCATAGCATCTAAATATCTCCGCTTGATATCTCTTGGGCCACCAATAAATGATGCTGGAAGAACAACTTCGTGACCTACATTTGATGCCTTTATTTCGCCTAGTGTTACACTATCTGCAATTCCTTGATAAAGGTCAGCCCGAATAGTATCTTGGTTTGCTTGTATGTAATCTAGTCAAGCACTTTCAATTCTTAATGTACATGTCAACAATAAATTGTTGTAATAATTGGCCATAATGTAGTAAGATAGAAGGATTTGTTGATCTAATTTGCAAGAGGTAGCAATAGTATGCGCGACATGAAATTGGTGGCTGAGAAGTCGTTGGTAATTGAGATGCTGCACTCGACAACAAACAATAAACATAAGTTTTATTAGTTAGTAAATTTTGTAGCAGTAGATAATTCTATATTTTGGAGGCATACATTTCGATTTGAATTATTTGTAATTTACCTTCTTTTTGTACACCCCAAAACTCTAATGAGGTTGTTGGCAAAAACATTGAGTCAGAATTGTTTGTAGCAAATTTGTTTGATATGCTACTGTTTTTTTTTTCTCACACTACGATGCCATCCAATTTCGCTATAAGGAAATAGTAGTGGATATTGGAGAAGATCATAACAACCATAGTAATGCAAAACTCTTTGGTTGCCACCTGATTTGTGATGTACAATAATATCACGAGTTTTATTACTTGCACTTTCTTCTTCGACCCAAATAGCTGCAACTTGTGAAGCAGTAGGTACATTGTACGTTCTTTGATCTAAGCTGGGGTTCGTGCGAATGACAATGCTTTGTTCTTCATCAATGTCAATATCTTTTAAGCAACACAAGAATTGAACATAAGGATTTTGTGACAATATATTCATAATTGTTTGAATAATAGTTAGGCATAGCTGAAGGGAAACTTGGCAACGATGTTGTAATTCATGATCAATATCGAAGAAATAAAGTTGAAGATATTTTGGAGTTGTATTGGGTGATTCCAAGGAATTGATATAATGATATATTTGTCCTTGAGTTCAAAAAGTATATATGCCTCTTTGTTCTCTTGCTACATTAGTATCAAGTTTGACACCCATAGAGGTAAAAGCAAAAAGGTTATTGTATATACGAATATTAGCTCGAAAATGTTGGGCATCATCGTTGGGAGTAGTTAGCAATTCATATAGAGCTTCAAGTGGATGATTAGTAGCAAGTTGTATATTGCCTTTTTCACAACATATTCCTCTAGGTTCATATGCAAAATTTTTGCTTGACAAAATCGGCAAGATAATGTCCTAGGAAGAGAAGAAGCTTTGGATGGCAGAATTGGAAAGCTGTGATAAATTCTACGAGTTGTTCGAGGGCCTTCCATGACAATAAAAATATTATGTCAGTATATTTATTATAAAATATTTGTCAATTTGTGACAAAATATTGGACGCTTACGTTTGGGTGTTGGTTTTGCTAACATGTTTGCGACACCAATTGTGAATGGTGTTCCTTGCAACTAAGTTGGAGTGGCTTTTTGCGAGGATGAGCTACCTAATCTCGTAAAAGGATAATGAAGTTGTCAAACACGTAAGTTGAATACTTAAGATATATATATATATATATATATATTTGGACAATCAAATGAATTAATTTTTTCATGTGATATCTGACAAACTTACCGTTAGAGAGAGAGATATTGCAATAACATTTTGGATTGTAGTACTTGAAGGAATTGCATGAATGCCACTTGTACTTGTATTGCTTGATGTTGAGGTGGTATCTATACAATGTTTCACATGAAAGTTGAAAAGAATTAAAAGGTTCATAGTGGTAAGATTTGGACATTAGAATTTTTGGGTTTTATTTTGTGGCTATAGATTGAATAATTTTACCATTGTTTGTTGTCACTCCACATGTTAACTGTGATTTAACTTTTGCACGATTTTTCTTTTGACGTTGTGCCCTTTGTTTTTTTTTGCTCATCTGTTAATCGTGCATAATATGCACGCTAACGTTCTTGATTCTTTTCGCATCAACGAGCTGGAAAACTATATTTGGTTATTATTTATGTTGTGAAAAGGCTATGAATATTTTAAGTTTAAACGTACCTGTTTGTTCATCGATATCACATTTTATTTTGTTTCGTTGAGAATCACTCATGCTTGCATAAATACAAAGAAGACAACAATGTTTTTATTATATCATATTTTCTAATAATATTGAAGTTCAAATGCATAATTTATTGACAAACTATAAAGCAGAAATTAGAATATATATATATGTGGGAGCCGAGTTTCGAGGACTACAGAGGGGGCCGAGTACATGCTTGGAAGCTTATTGTGTGAACATCCCTACTCGGCCCAACCTTGCATCTTTCGGAAGACGAAAGCCCTAACCGGCCCCTGAACCAGTTAAGCAGGGAGCCGAACGAGAACTGATTATAACGGAAAAAGCCGAGTGAGCATTCACAGGGTGGATTAAAAGTGGGCCAGACCCGAAGGCCCAGGGGGCAAGTATAAATACAGGAAGAATAGCCAAAAAAGAGGTATGTGAAAACTAGTACGCTTAACTTAAGATATAAGCAATCAAGAGACTATATACTGACTTATCCGTCGAAGTGCTAATTTCGACACCCCGACCGGAGTTTCATTCTTTTCAGGTTACTAGCTGAGGATCTCGAGTGCCCCATGAATCCAAAGAGTATTTCTAAGAACCACTCCCCCACAATATATATATATCTATCTATTTTATCACAAATATACATAACTAACCTTTTGATGAAGAAGCGATCGTGAATGCAAGCAAGGTTTAGTCCAACAAGCCACCTTTGAAATGCAAGATTCCGGTAAGATTATTTAGATAACGAAAAAGCTTTGTTAACTATGTGGGATAAGCATTTTGGAAAACCAGAGAAGCAATCGAAAAGTAGAAGAAAGAGAAATATTTAGTTGCATATAACTTTCTTTATGTAATGTATACATACTATCATATTCATGCAATATTCATTCTTAGTAATTCATGTTCATCTTTGAGCTGTACTTCATTCTTTTGTGACCTAGAAATTATTTGGGATTGAAATGTTTAGGGATTAGGAATTATATCTATATTTGTTTTGATAAATAAAGGATTAGGAATTATATTTCAATCAATATGAAAATAGCAGTAACAAGAATTCTTAAGGCTAACTCAGGAATAGTACAATATTCATGTTGTTCTGTAGAAATGGTCTAGTGTTTTGCTTGAATTTAATATTTTCTTTGCAGTTTAATTTGATTTTCTTTTGGCTAGATTTTTTTTTTTTGGGTTGGAACTCATAGTTTTTGGCTTGTAGTTTTTGAACTTTTCTTTGTAAGTAGATTTTCAAGGCTTTTTTTCTTATCATGCTTCTTTAGATCACTTGGTTTCCTATTATTTCTTCTATGTGGTTACCCTTTTTTTTTTCTTTTTTGATTTGTGAACTTGATAATTCAGGCCTTTTTTTGATTTCTTTAGTAATTGTTTAGCAAGTCTGCCTGAACTTTTGTTTCTAATTCTTGCTACTGCAGATTCAGTCACTCAACTCTTGGGTAAGGTTCATTCACTTGTTCGAAAAATCCAAGCTTCTGTCCCCATGCTTGTTGTTTATATATTTGTGGATGTCTTGATAAACAATTTATTCTTTATGCTTTTATTTTAATTTTGATATATCATTTCTGTTTTAGAATTGTGGTTAATTAGAAATTTGAGGAGTTCATTATTTTCATTGGTGAGACCATATTCATGTTCATCTTTGTGCCATTCCTCATTCTTTTGTTACCCAGAAATTATTTGGGATTGAAATGTTTATTGATTAGGAATTATATATATATATTTGATAAATAAGGGATTAGGAATTATATTTCAATCAATATGAAAATAGCAGTAGCAAGAATTCTTAGGGCTAACTCAAGAATGCATCAGAAGTTAGAAATATTGTTTCTTCATTACATTTGTGAGTTATGTTAATTTTTTGAGCATACATCATCAAGTCGAATAACTGGCCAATAGGATCTTAATTTTCTAGGCATTCTACTCATTAATACTTGATAGAGCTAAATCTCAGAGCCATTTTCCTATCAAGTATGGCATTGATGGATTGGATGAGGGTTCAATTACACTGTAGTTTTTGACACAAGATTTCAAGCTTTTTTCTTCCTCTCTTTGGGAAAATAAATAAATGTACATATGAGATTCAAATAGCTCTATGTTTTTTCATTTTGTGTGTTTAATTTTTGGTGTGTTGGTGGTAGAGTAAGTTTTCTCATGTTTTACATAATATTTAAAACTCAGGTGTTTTTTGTAAGCTGTACAAATCTTTGGTTTCTCTTTTTTTTAAGGTTTTTTTTTTTTATAATTATTTCTTTTCCACTTTAAAACAGTGGATGAGTATATCTGAAATATGGAAAAAAGTGTTGCAATTTTGCAATCTCTTGGAATTGACTAAACCCTTTCGGTACCAATGGTTCAATCGCTATTATTTCTTGCCCTGCTTCTATAGATTGCTTGGTTTCCTATTATTTCTCCTTATTTGATATTTAGGCACTTTCTTATCATAAATTATTGAAATCCTAAAATCACATTCAAAATAAAATCTGAAAAATTTCAACTGCTCAAATCAATCTTAAAAAATTCAACTATTCAAATCAAAATCATACCAATCTTAAAATCACATGTAAACTACATCTAAATTTTAACTACTATGATTTCTGAAGTACATTATGATTTTCTTCTTTTCCTAGAAGAATGAAAACTTTATCTAGGTGAACTAAATTAGGTTTAGATAAATGTTCTTCTGCTTATAAGTACAAAGTTGTTGGCTGCCAAAGGTTAGTTATTAAGTACTAAAAGTTTGGGTTTCTGTCTAATCAAAATAAGTGGCAAATTTTTAATTGGTGGATCTCAATTGATATTGTTTACATAGATATCTCTATATATATTTTATCACAAATATACATAACTAACCTTTTGATGAAGAGTCGATCGTGAATGCAAGCAAGGTTTAGTCCAATATTCATGTTGTTCTGTACAAATGCTTCCATGGCTAGTGTTTTGCTTGAATTTAATATTTTGTTTGCGGTTTCATTTGATTTTCTTTTGGCCAGAATTTTTTCTTTCTAAGCAGATTTTCAAGGCCTTTTTTCTTATCCTCCTTCTTAGATTACTTGGTTTCCTATTATTTCTTTTATGTGGTTAAATTTTTATTTTTTTTTATTTGTGAACTTGATAATTCAGGCCTTTTTTTTTTTATTTCTTCAGTAATTGTTCAGCAAGTCTGCCTGAACTTTTGTTTCCAATTCTTGCTACTGTAGATTCAATCACTCAACTCCAGGGTGAAGTTCATCCACTTGTTCGAAAAATCCAAGCTTCTATCCCCATGCTTGATGTCTATATATTTATGGATGTCTTGGTAAACAATTTATTCTTTATTCTTTGATTTTAATTTTGATATATTAATTCTGTTTTAGAATTGTGAATCAATATGAAAATAGCAGTAGCAAGAATTCTTAGGACTAACTCAAGAATAGTCCAATATTCATGTTGTTCTGTACAAATGGTTCAATGGCTAGTGTTTTGCTTGAATTTAATATTTTCTTTGCAGTTTAATTTGATTTTCTTTTGGCCAAATTTTTTTTTTTTTTGTTGGAACTCATAGTTTTTAGCTTGTAGTTTTTTGAACTTTTCTTTCTAAGAAAATTTTGAAGGCCTTTTTCTTATCTTGCTTCTTTAGATTACTTGGTTTCCTATTATTTCTTCTATGTGGTTAACCTTTTTTTTTTTTTTTTTTTTTATTTGTGAACTTGATAATTCAGGCCTTTTTTTGATTTCTTTAGTAATTGTTCAGCAAGTCTGACTGAACTTTTGTTTCTAATTCTTGCTACTGTAGATTCAGTCACTCAACTCCTGGATAAGGTTCATTCACTTGTTTGAAAAATCCAAGCTTCTGTCCCCATACTTGTTGTCTATATATTTATGGATGTCTTGGTAAAACAATTTATTCTTTATGCCCTGATTTTAATTTTGATATATTAATTCTGTTTTAGAATTGTGGTTAATTATAAAATTTGAGGAGCTCATTATTTTTATTGGTGAGACCATATTCATGTTCATCTTTGTGCTGCTCTTCATTCTTTTGTGACCCAAAAATTATTTGGGATTGAAATCTTTAGGGATTAGGAATTATATATATATATATATATATATTTGATAAATAAGGGATTAGGAATTATATTTCAATCAATATTTAAACCAACCTTGTATGTGTATGTGTATACATTTCATTTTAAAGGGTTGCTTTGTTTTACAAGGAAACCTTGAGTCGATTTAAAGCTATGAATTGTGGTTGATGTTTAAGACCCAAGTTCTTGCATGGTTTTAAAGTGTTTTCATGTGCAATTGCATTCATGTTCATATCATAAGCACAAAAGAAACTAAAGCACAAACGTTATAACCAAACGGTTAAGTTTATGTTAATTTTTTGAGCATACACCATCAAGTCGAATAACTGATCAATAGCATCTTAATCTTCTAGGCATTCTACTCATTAATACTTGATAGAGCTAAATCTCAGAGCCATTTTCCTATCAAGTATGGCATTGATGGATTGGATGAGGGTTTAATTACATTGTAGTTTTTGACACAAGATTTCAAGCTTCTTTCTTCCTCTCTTTGGGAAAATAAATAAATGTTCATATGAGATTCAAATAGCTCTATGTTTTTTCATTTTTTGTGTTTAATTTTTGGTGTGTTGGTGGTAGAGTAAGTTTTCTCATTTTTTTTTTAAAAAAAAATTTCTTTTCCACTTTAAAACAATGGATGTGTATATATATTTGAAATATGGAAGAAGTGTTACACCTTTGTGATCTAAGAAGGTAAATTTCTTGGAATTGACCAAACCCTTTCGGTACCAATGGTTCAATCGCTATTATTTCTTGCCCTGCTTCTATAGATTACTTGGTTTTCTATTATTTTTCCTCATTTGATATTTTGGCACTTTCTAATCATAAATTATTGAAATCCTAAAATCACATTCAAAATAAAATCTGAAAAATTTCAACTGCTCAAATCAATCTTAAAAAATTCAACTATTCAAATCAAAATCATAGCAATCTTAAAATCACATGTAAACTACTTCTAAATTTTAACTATTATGATTTCTAAAGTTCATTATGATTTTCTTCTTTTCCTAGAAGCATAAAAACTTCATCTAGGTGAACTAAATCAGGTTTAGATAAATGTTCTTCCTGCTCATAAGTACAAAGTTGCTGGCTGCCAAAGGTTAGTTATCAACTACTAAAAGTTTGTGTTTCTGTCTAAGCAAAATAAGTGGCAAATTTTAATTGGTGGATCTCAATTGATATTGTTTACATTAAGGTTATGTCTTGGATGGAAAACAAATACTGTGGAGTGTAGAGCTATTTAGGTGAAGGCAATATGTGCAACCACATCGCTTCCAAATTTGTACATATTTTGTCACAAATATGTTATTGACAAATTAGTACGATAATGTCATTTACATTCATTTAGGCCCAACATCATGATATGGTTTTATGCTCAATTTTTATGCTTAAATATTTATTGGCCACTTAGACATTGGGATAAGTTGTTTTGATTGTAAAGTTGGATTGATGAATTAAGGAAGTTTATGAAAGTGAAAGTGTATGTGAGAAATAAATTTGTGGGTTTTTTTTTCCCCTGCTTTGTTTCTGGTTTGTCGGTTTTTTTTTTCCTGGTTTGCCTTTTTTTTTCCTGGTTTGTTGGTTTTTTTTTTCTTGGTTTGTTGTTTTTTTTTTTCCCCACTTTTTTTTTTTTTTTCTCAACATCAAGGTGGATTTTAAGTGGATTTTTCAGCCGCTTTAGATTGTAAGTTCAGAACTTGTTTTTCAAGTTGTTTTTCATCCTTTGCTTATTTATTAGTTGATTGGCAAGACTCTTTTTAAAGAGAGTTTGCATACCTGATTTTTTTTTTTCTTTTTCTTGTTCTATTCAACATTATGTGTTCTTGAATGAAGATGTTTTTCAAATGTTTGAATACTTGTAGTTCTTAGGATATCTTTCTCTCAGTTATGTTATCAAATATTTAGTTCTTAAACCATTCACATTTCACGTTATCCTTTTTTTTTTTTAAACCATTCACATTCACATTTCACGTTATTCCATTCCATTTATTTTTACACATTCCCAATCAATTATGTTTGAATTTTTTTTTTAATCATTCACATTTCATTAAATTCAATGCCTTATTTTTTTCTACCTCCTCTTGAACTAATCTTTCTTCAGTGAAATTATTGATTGTAAAGTTGGATTAATGAATTAAGGAGGTTTATGACAATTACAGTGTATGTGAGAAATTACTTTTCACTGCCAGTAGCTTGTTCTTGCCATTACTATGTTCATATACTTCAAACCATGAGTCCTAATCCCTAAAAATTTTAATCACCAATTAATTTATGGGTCGCAAAAGAACACTTGTCATATACAACTTTCACTGCCAGTAGCTTTGTTAATTTTTTCTTAGGATTTTATCAAACACGTGGTGAACAATGTATGGAAGCCAAAACATCTCAATCTCTTAGTCAAACATATTTGCGAACACATGGTGGACCAATCATCTCATAACAAAACAAACACAGCATCAATAAAATAAGCCCAATGTATGGAAGCCAAAACATCTCAATCTCTTAGTCAAACATATTTGCAAACACATGGTGGCCATATCATCTCATAACAAAACAAACACAACCTCAATAAAATAAGCCCATGAATGTGTATCATAACAAAGATAGAGAGAGAGAGAGAGAGAGAGAGAGAGACAAAGAAGATGAGCATACCAGTTATTTTGTTTGCTATAGATACATATAGTACCAAAATCAGCAGCAGAAGGTATATATATATAATCCTATACACTTGGCCAGCTGATGCAAACCACATGTAAGACAATCGGTGATTTGTAGATTGGAAAATTGGAACCACATAATTTCTGAATACCAATTTATTACTCAGCATGACTCACCTGCTTGATTCTGCATCTCGAGAAAAACACCAGGGCAAACAGGGGAGGAAAAAACAAACCAAACCGATTAACCAAACAGGGGATGTATGGACATACATATAATGAGCTATTGCCGCATAACCCTTGCGCATACACCAACATCACCGTTTGAGAAAGACAACAAACCACACCGTCTCACCTCCTTGGAACTCACAAGTCAAGCGGAACAGTCATCAGAAGAAACTTCCAGCGCTTCCACGTGCATATGTTTGTTTTTTTGTTACTATGTTGAAACTTCAACCAGTTAATATATTAGGGCACTTTAGACAATTTCATGCGTTAGATACAAAGGGACCTGCTTACTTTCTTTCTTTTATATATAGGTTATAAATTAGCCATGGAGGTCACAGTTTTTTAGATTATAGAAGAAGATCAAGATCAAATTCATGGTGCCTATTCTGATTTTTTTGATTTCTGGATTTTATTCTGTGATAAAACTCCAAGTTAGGTCTTGCAAATTCATTCTAGGTAAAATTCCATTTCTTTTTTGGTGCGTAGTCTCTCTCTCTCTCTATATATATATATATATATATGTATGTATATCTATGTGTATATTTGTATGAATATTTGATGGGTTTTGGTTTTGATGATATGTTTTGGGTATGAACAGAGAGTAGTGATGTTGAGAAAGAGATCCAGAACAACAAATAAACAAGCTTTAATGGCAGCTCTTCACCATCACCAAAGGAGAATTACAAAAGACCTCATTTCATCAATTTTCAACTCTCCAAGACTGTTCACTGACACTGAATCTGTACTGAGCCCAACTTTTTTTGAACGCATTTTGCCCAACTTCAATCCTTGAAAAAAAATAAGGGTAAATTACCAATAAGTCTTAATAGTTGGACTTAATTTTCATCAAATCCTATTGAAAATAAATCTTAATAAAATTGTGGCTAAAAATATTTTTTTTGTGACAATTTTTTATATATGTTGCTAAAAATTGACAATTAATAACTTTTTTTGTCATGATTTCTATAAATTGTTACTAAAACTTACAATTAATCACGTTTTTTTATGAGAAAATTTTCTCATAGGACCTATTAGACAATAAGTCTACTTATTAGGACCTACATGTAACATGAAATTTTATTTTATTTTTTATTTTAAAATTTAATGTGTATTATTCTTATTAGTAAATTTATATTAAGACATAACAGAAATTAAAATTTTAAAATTTTAATTAGATTTACTAAGTTATTATTTGGGTACAAATAGAATCACATTTTAATTAGATTTACTAAGTTATTATTTGGGTACAAATAGAATCACCCGAAAGATATATCTATATAATAAAGTAAGATGGTTTTTGAATTTGTCCTACACACATTTGTCCTACTAGGACATTTGGACGGCTTAGATCTATTCAAATTATAAAATAATGGCTGAGATATATTTTCTAAAAAATATCATACATGTACATTTTCTATTTTTCCGCTTCTCTCTCTTACTTTTTCCTTTTCTCACTCATCCTTCCATGATCCCATGATCCCACATTCCTTTCTCTCTCTTTTTTTTTAATTATTATTTTCTCTCTTTTTATTTTTCTCTCTATTTGTTTATTTTTTTCTCCTTTTTGTTCACTTATTTTTATTCATATTATATGGAAAAGTCTATGATTCCAGAATTAGGAGCCAGATTTTACTTTGTGTAGTGGAGATTAAATTAATGAATTTTATAGTCCACAAATTAAATGAATTTGAACAATTAATTATTATTTTTAAATATATTGAATACCTAATAGACTTCATAAATTTAGACCTTATATGAATCTTCAACATTTATATAATAAAATAGGATAGTTTTTGAATTTGTCCTACACACATTTATCCTACTAGGACGTTTGGACGGCTTAGATCTATTCAAATTATAAAACAACGGCTCAGATATATTTTTCAAAAAATATCCTACATGTACATTTTCTACATGCTCGCTTCTCTCTGTCTCTCTCTCTTACTTTTTCCTTTTCTCATCCACCATTCCATGATCCCATGATCCCACCTTTCTCTCTCTCTTTTCTTTTATCTTTTTTATTTCTCCTATTTTTATTTTTCTCTCTATTTGTTTATTTTTTTATTTTCTCCTTTTTGTTCAATATATTTTACATATATTACCATAGAATGTATGTATGCCCGTAATACACTAGGACATTATGGGCATACATACAATTTCCATATAATTATATAAGCAAAAGCAATATTATATGTATGCCCGTGAAAATTGTATATATACCAAACACATTTATCTATTTAGCTATATATTATATAAGCTAAAGCGAGTTTTCGTGAGAAATTTTGTGAGAACTCCAAATCACAGTAGTTTCCTAATAAAATACTAAACAATTGAAGAAATAAACAAGTAAAAAATTGAAAAATTGTAAATTTGAGTTGAACTCCTATTTGGATACTAAAATAAATGACCTCAAAAGCCATAATTACTACCTAATTACTGTTTTCTCAATTTTCTATTCAAATGCTCAAAATATTTCAAATCCATTCGATTTGCATCCGAATGTATTCATTAATACAATCCAATACAGCATAGTATTCACAATACAGCAATATTAGGTATCATGAAAAATCTTTCATGAAAATAATCATGAAAAATTTGTGACCCTTGGATTACACTGAGAATAAAACACCACACACTAATTAAGGTAATCCAAGAATCATAAATCTTTCATGATCATTTTCATGAAAAAAATTTCATGATCTCTAACTTTTCTCTTCACAATAATGATCTCTACCATAAATGCAAATTTATCACCATAACATTATTAAAATTTAGGAGAAACAATAGACAAGCACTACAAGGGGTAAATCCATCTTGAACACTCAAAACCAGATTAACAAACAGAAGTTAGATTAGGAAAAAAAAAATAGTGAACAAACAGGAACTACGATCACCTTACAACAAACAATGCTACATATTCAGAAATGAGAAAAGTTAGGGATCATGAAAAATTTTTCATGAAAATGATCATGAAAGATTTATGATTCTTGGATTATCTTAATTAGTGTGTGGTGCTTTATTTTAAGTGTAATCCAAGGGTCACAAAACTTTCATGATTATTTTCATGAAATGTTTTTCATGATACCAACATTGCTGTTCAGAAAATTATATCAGCTGGGGCTGTTCACGGGGAATATTGTTTGGCTGTCCAAACTATATTGCCCAGAAACAATGCCACCAGTATTATAAGGGCTTAATGGCACAGTGTAAAGGTCTGATGTTTCACTCATCAAACTCACACTCTCTTCTTGGCAACTCACACTCTCTTCTTGGCCTTGTTGATGAACCCAAGGATGTTTAGTAAACTTCCTCAAACCTTCCAATTGCATTGCCACTTCCTTCATTGTAGGCCTCTCTTCACTTCTCAATTTAAGACACCTCTTTACAAGCTCTGCAACAGTTTGTAGCTGCTCCAATGTCCCTTCCCTCACCACCCGAGGCTCGAGAATTTGAAGCAACCGGTTTTCCTTCATTGACAAAATGAAATATGTCGCTAAATTTCTCTCCTCTTGAGGCCTCTCGGGGCATAAGGGTTTTTTACCCGTCATAAGTTCAGCGAGAACCACCCCAAAACTGTAAACATCGCTCTTTTCTGTCAACTGACTCGTGTGAAAGTACTCGGGATCTAAATACCCTAAGGTACCTTGAACTAGTGTGGTTACTTGAGTTTGGTCTAGTGGGACCAACCTTGACGCTCCAAAATCTGATATTTTCGCTGTGTAGTTATCGTCTAGTAATATATTGGCAGACTTTACATCTCGATGAATGATGGGTTTGGAAGCTGCAGAGTGAAGATAAGCAAGTGAACCTGCAGTTTCCGTGGCTATCCTTAAACGATGATCCCACGATAGCCAAGACAACGCACTTTTGTGGATGTGGTGGAAAAGTGTGCCATTCGACACGTATTCATAAACTAGTAAAGGAACTTCGGTCTCCAAACAACATCCCAAGAGCTTCACAACATTTCTATGGTTGACTTGTGTGAGAATGACCACCTCATTGATGAATTGCTCTATTTGGGTCTCATCCATTATTCTAGATTTTTTAATTGCGACTACGCGTTGGTTGGGCATGATTCCTTTGTAAACAACTCCGTAACCACCTCGGCCTAGGATTCTATCCTCAGCGTAGTTGTTGGTGGCTTTTTTTAGCTCTTCTGCTGTAAAGATTTTCGACGACTCCACGCCTCCTTCGTTTGATGAAATTTTTTGCTTCATCAATAATCCACCATTTTGTTGAAAGAATTTCTCTCTGAGTTTGATATGTTGCCTTCTCTTGATGCTGAAGTACAGCAAAGTAACAGCAATCAGTAATGACAAGAAGCCAAAGCTCAATCCTGCAAAAAAAATTTGAATTAACCCATAAACTAATCTCCATATAAACTAAGTAATTTTGTGATTAGTCATACAAATTTAGTGACATCATGCTAATCTTTCTTGTTTTTTGTTTCACTATTGTTTTCCTGAAAATGGAACACTTAATTTATCTCAGTGTTGAAATTGAACAATCTTTAAATTTGTTTTTGGCAAAACTAGTTACCGTCTAAGAACTTGAAAATCATTGTAAACCATTTTAATGTTGTTTGATAAGACATAAAACTTTCATGGACAAAAACATTACCTTGCTTGTTTTTACTTTTCAAAAAATACTTTTCAGAAAATTCTACTTTCTTATTTTCCGTATTTTTTTGTTTTTACTGAATTTTTTAAATAATTTAAGCATTTTTTTTACTTTTTAGACACACCTAACATAAATACACCTAAAAAGTAAAAAATTTAAAAAAAATCTTTTAAAAATTCACTAAATACCAAAAATACAAAAAAAAAATACAAGAATTCAGTACATTTTTGTATTTTTATGATTTGATTAATTTTTTAAAATATTTTTTCACAAATTTTTTACTTTTTAAATACATCTAAGTAAGGTGCATCTAAAAAAGTAAAAAAAAATGTTTAAAATTTAAAAAACATCACTAAAAACAAAAAAAACACGAAAACAAAAAAAGTCAATTTTTAAAAAACTTAATCCAAAAAACTCAAACCAAACACACTGAATGGTATTAATTAACCTTAAAATGAAATATCCTTGTCCAATATGAAAATCGATTTATGCGACGATAAATTTAGGCAAATTGTATGTACCTAAAGAGAGCTTGATTACTGGAAATTGTGAGGCCTGCTTGATGCACCCATGCCCATCTCTTCTGCCATTGCCATAGTATCCATGTGCACAAGTACAGTTAAAACTTCCTGGCGTGTTAATGCAAATCGCATTCACATCACAGTCGTTGCTGTCGCGATTAATACACTCATTGATATCTGCAAAAGAAGTATTCCAAGTTCACAACACATAATTTAGTGTATGTCTGTTGTATCAATTCAACTCTCTCCACTCTAAATCTATTCCTTAATATTATCGTTAAGGAAAATGATAAAAACACAAAAAAATTCAGCACTGTATTCTGTGCATTCTGTGAAATTTCTCCGCATTCTTGCTAGTTTATCCATTTCATTATGGATTATGAGTGAAATATGAGAAATCCTAACGTGGGTTATGAGCGAAAGATGAGAAAGCCCAAGTGTACAGAGAAATTTCACAGAATAGGAGATAGATGTGAGATAAAGGGTGAGACGCTGTGTTTCATTTTGGGGAAATGCTAGGTGTCATGAAGAATTTTCATGAAAATCATCATGAAAACTGTCTGTACGTTAGATCAAGTATGTGTCTCATGATCCAACGGTGCAGATGGTTTTCATGATAATTTTTATGAAAGTTTTCATGAAACCTAGCATGACCCTTCATTTTGTGAAGAATAATACTAGGGATCATGAAAAAAATATCATGAAATGCTTCATGAAGATGTTTCATCCTTTGATTAGTGTGCGGTGTTTTCTTGTATGTGTAATTTAACGGTAGAAAATCTTTCATGATCATTTTCATGATACCTAACTCTTTTGTGCTCGAAGCACAGATGGTGAAAGATTGATACATATAGCATAACAAACTAACCTTGGCATCCAGGACTGAGATAAGGGTTTCCCTCATAACCCTTGTTGCAGCTACAAAGGTACCCTCCAAAACCACTGTCTGAATCAGTGCAGTAACTATTCTGCTGGCATGCTAAGGTATTCGAATTTTGATCTTCACTGCAACTCTGCCCAACCACCCAATCGAGCACCACCGGTACACTATCCATGGTCCTGTTTCTGAAATTTGGATCCAAAAAGTCCGATACTCCGTTGAACTTAAAACTGTCCTCCGCACCCAAAAAGGCATAACTACAAGGATCAAAGCCCCAAACCTTGGTGTGATTACCCAAAGAACTTAATGAAGCAAAGTACATTTTTAGGCCTTTGGGTATTGAGGTTTGACAACAACCAATGCCAGTACAATACCCATCAAGCACATCAACACTTCTGGAGCAGAGCGAAACACATCCACTAGTGAAATTTCGCCCTTCTGAGCCTAGAATCAGAGCAAGGTCATCGCATCCGATGACAGTGAACTTGTTTGCAGTGTCTGAGAATGTGTATGGGGAGTCACCCAATTTAATCGAAGCCATGTTTTGGTGGATCAGTGCACCGGATTGATTGTAGCAATTAGAGGCCACCGTGTTTTTAATGCGAACTTGGGTGTCTGATATGTCAAAAACTTCAAGACTGCCCAATAAGGGCTTGGGGGGGTTGGAAGTAGTGCTGCAATTGATCTCAAACCATGAGCCAATGGAACAGCCTGATCCAACTCCAATGCCGAATGGGTATGGAACGGTTAGGTTGCCACATTTGAGTGGGCAGCCGGGCTTGCTGACCATGAAGCCGCTGGTGGTTGTGTTGGTGGCGGTGGCAGTTGTGTTGGTGGATGTGGTGTTGGTCCCTAATGTGGCTTGTGCTAATAGGAGCCAGGACAGACACAAGAACAGATTGAGAGACATGTTTAAGGATGGATACAGAGGTGCATAAACATTTAAAGAGAGATTCAAAACTACTAATGTTTTTGAGAGTTGTCTATTTTTTCTTTCCAGACATAGACATAGAAATATCTTTGTATATCTGCAAAAGAGTAACCAGTTGGTATATGGGGACGATTCAAGACTTTGTATATCTGTGAAAGAACAGCAGCCAAAAAAATACTTCAAAATCGAAACGTGTGAACTATATCTATTCTAGGTATAACTCATATCAATTCAAATTTGCATTTACACCATATAATTCATTTCGGAGATACTTTTCAAAGTACTTTTTAAGAAATAATGTGTAAATCAGCTCATATTAAATGCAATTACCATTTAACACAATTCAATAACTCTCATATCTCTATAATATATGCACACAGTAGCTTATTATTAACTAGTAATATCCGTGTCAGTGATAATGTGATATTACTATCCATAATGACGCGGTATCAATATCCCATTCAATTTTTTTTTCTCTAAGGCCGTTTGTTTTCAGAGATAGAATGGAAGGGATTGATAGTGAGGGGAGTAATAGTGAGGGAATTGTTAGTGAGAGTCGTTTGTTTTCAGAGATAGAATGGGGGGATTGATAGTGAGGGGATTAATAGTGAGGAGATTGTTAGTGAAGGGATTGATAGTGAGGGGATTAATAGTGAGGGATTGATAGTGATGGGATTAATAGTGAGGAATTGTTAAATTATTTTTATATAAAATAATAAAACAAATAAAAAATATAAAAATTAAACTTAATATTTTTTAAAAAAATTCCCAGATATAAAAAATAAAAAAAAAAAAAAAATTCTAATCCCCTCACTATTTTTTAATACCATCTCTACCTCTCACTATGAATCCCCCCCCAAGGGTATTAGTAATACTAAGGTATTAGTAGTACCCTCCCATCTCTCAAAACAAACAAGAGATTAGTAATACCAAGGTTAGTTAGTCCCAAGATATTAATAGTCCCAAGGCTACTCTCAAAACAAATACCCCATACTAGTCCCAAGTATTAATAATCCTAATTCCCTTACTATAACCCAAACAAACGGGGCCTATGAGAATACAATGGTGTTGTATATATTTCGACTAAGGCTGACTTAATAGTTTAATAGCAAGAGGCTACCAAATTCGTCGCCTGTGATGTAAATTAGTGATCAATCGCCAATTACAAATTGCAAATCATTGACTACTAACCAAAAGGTCAGAAGCTGCCAAAGGGCAGCAATATTGGAATTGAATAGGGTTGACTTTGACAAATGGCAGTAGTACGAGTAAATGGTTTTTTTTATTATTTTTTTATTTTTATAGCAAATAGATAGCATGCTTTGCGGCTTTAGAATGGGTCAAAAGTCATCGAGGATAACAAGAGCTGTCAACCATGTGATGAGGATAATCATGATTATCCCCAAAAGTCTTCTCATATCCAATTATTTTATTGCAAATTAATCATCAATTATACACCAGTTATGGCTTTTCAGAAACAAACGTCACCCACCTAACACCAAGAGCTTCCAAGCACTCCCATACAAACTGTGGGTGTTGATTTTTATGTCCCCAGACAAACATTATTAAACAAAGTCATTAGCACAATTTTAAACAAAAATGCTATCAACCATCAAAATGTAGTTGAATTTTATCTTGAAAGTGAGTGTATAGATTTCAAGTTAGGAAAATGTGAGATGATTAAGAATTTGTTTTGTGTAGATATTATATATAAGGTGATGTCAAAACAGATTGTCACATAGTATTAGTAACTTTGAATATTTTTAAATGAGATTGGGTGAGAATCACTTGGTTGTTATTATGCCTATTCGGATTGGATATTGAGACTTGATGATACAGCGTGTTCCAGATGGAACGGGTCGGACTGATCCACGCTTCCCAAACCAGTATCCGAAGTACCAAGCCCACAGAGGAACCTGCACAAGAGTTCAACGGGGAACGGGGAGTCCCCCAGCGAACCCTCCGACGAGCAAGTTAGAAAGAGAGATGGAATGTAGAGATAGATTAGAGATAAAAAGCTTAACCTTCTTCTTGTCTTCGACGTCTGCTTATATCCTCTGGTAATCATTTCGTTGTCCCTTCCGACCTGTCATCTTGGCCGAAAGTCTATACTCTAGCTTGCCTTGTTCATGGTGAGGCCGTTCTGTCTTGACGGGGAGGGATTATCGCAATAAATACTGTAAGGGGCTTCATTAATGGCTGATGTGCAGTGCAATAACTTTGCAGGATCTTTATTTGCTTATGTGGCTTGTCCTTCTCTTGTCACGTGTTTAGATGCTATTGGTTTTTAATGCCAGCACGTTGGGTTTTAGTATTTGAATTATGTATTGGGCCCTGAGTGGTAGGCTATATCCTTAGTGGGCTTACCCGTGTCAAGACTCATTGTATATCTTTTTTCTTTTTGGTATTGAAACGCTTGCTTACAATAAAAAAAGAAAATATAATGTCAATCCAATTTTACTAATTCAATCGTGACTCAAGTCTCGTTTGGCCAGTGGTGATTTTAGTCAAAAAATCAAAAAATTATTAAAAAAATCAAAAAGTCAACAACTCATACCAAAAAGTCAAAAATTCTCTTTTCTCTCTACTTTTTGAACATCTTTTCGTAAAAAATTAAAAAATCATTCCAAATAAACTAGTTTTTTTTTACATCATATTTTAGTCAAAAAGTTAAAAAGTTACTAAAAAAATGTGTTCCCAAACGAGGCCCAATATTTGTGGTTTTAATCCTAACCACTTTGAGTCGAATTGGAATATGACATATGCTTTTTTAAAAGGTATGTACGCATGTCCAAAACAAACCTTAAATGATTAAAGCAACTATTATTAAGAATTGATACAATAACTAGAATTGGTGAGATACGAAATATAAATATAAACAAAACAAAATCTAAATCAATCACATAATAACATAAAGATTTACATGGTTTATCTCATAATACAATATAGTAAGATACGACACTTCAACAATAAATATGAAAATAGGATAGAAGCAATGAAATACCAATTTGAGATTCCCGAGTTTTGACATTTACCAAACGTCGGTAACTTTCCTGACATGATCAAAATCCAACATTTACCTAACTTGAGTAGAAAATTACCAACATTTATTACTGAGCTTTGAAAAGCGTCACAAAAATAAATGGCCGACAACATTAATGTTAGCAATATCTTAGACGACAAGCAAATGACAAAACAACAAATAAGTGTTCGAATTAACATTGAGATTAGGTTCGAAAGACTCATATTCAATTGAAAACGGCCCAACTATCAAAGTTCATTGCTTCGCTATAACCCATGATTGAGGTTGAGATATGTTACATTAAGGCCGACAATAGATGTTATTCAACACTTTTTTTTGTATAACTTGGCATACTTCACACGTATTTAATCTGAATCAGGTTGGGCGCGCACAAGTGTAAAACGAGTCAAAAAGTGTCCAAAAGCCTACAGCAGCGAGTGAACATTTCTGCACATGCAGTGCCTATTCCGTACATGCGGCCAACATTTCCTGCATGTACAGTTTTATCTTAGAAAGTGTGCGTGACTTTTTGAACTTACTTTGCTATAGAAGGGTTCAAATATTTTTTCAAAAGAAGGGGAGAGGCTAGGGTTTTGAAGGAGAGAACTTGGACTTCGAAGTGGTACTTCCATGGCAACTTCAACCTCTTCATCATCTTTCCACCTGTTCATGAGTGGGCTTCTCTTTCTAGCGTTTTGATGAAACCTTAGCCATGTAAGTAGAGTTTTAACTAGGCTTTGATTGTTTAAACGGTTTGAGCAAGTTGTATGAATGTTTTAGAAGTTTTAATTTCAATTTCTTTCTATTTCTTTTAGTATATTTTATGTGATCGTTGAATGTTTTTGGTACAATGGTTTTCTATGTGATGTATTCAAAATATGACACAAGTCATGCTATGAGAGACAAGTTGTGTTACTACCTTAGTTTAGAGCAAATGACTCGTACTACTTGAAATGATTCGTGCTTATATATTGAACGCAACAATTTTCTTAATCAATGTTTCAAACTTGTAGTTGTAAAACATTGGGTAGTTCAAACTGTATTACAATTAGATGCCGATGTTAAACCCTATTTACGTAACTAGTGGTGCATTCTTTGCCCTAAGTTTTTTCCCAAATCAAATTCTCAACTTTAATCTGTATTGTTAATTTAATTTCTCTTTTCAATTTAATTCTAGTTTCAATATAATTCTCATCAATCTTTTTATCAAAATTAATTTAGGAATCTTGTAAGTTAAATTAGTTTAATTTTATATTAATTCCTTGGATCGACACCTGAATTTACTATTATTCTAAAGAATTGGGATATAATTTAGTATTGATTTTTAGTGTGCAAACCGGCCCATCAACCCATAACTTTACAATCTCAGGATAATATGTACAGCCTAATACCATCCATGAATCAAATGACTTTAGGATTTCTCAACTATTATAAATTTGGTTGTAAGCGGCTAACTAAGGGCGGGTTTGACATGGAGAAAAAGTTAAAAAGTCAAAAAATTATTCAAAGAATAAAAAAGTTATCACTATTTATAAATTAAAAATATAAAAAAAAATTAATTTTCACAATATTAGTACAATCTAAAAAGCTACACAGTGATGGTATTTATGCAGTGATGGTAAAAAAAAAAAAGATATATATATTCACTAAGAGTGAGGGTACTGTTGGGCCCATGGGGCTCCACCATGGATCCCGTTTCGATAATCCAAACCATTCAATGTGTAGAACTTGTTGATTATTATATGCCTGAAAAAAATCACATTAATCGGATTTGGATAGCTATGTGATCAAATCAGATTTTTTTTCCAGCCATTTATTTTTCACTGTCAATTTTTCTCATGCAAAACTGTTTTGATCACATAGCTAACGATATCCGATCAAAATGATTTTTTACAGGCATATAGTACTCAACGAGTTCTACACATTGAACGGTTTGAATTATCGAAATGGGACTGTGGTGGGCCCCCATGGGCTCTGAAAAATCTAGAAATTCCCTAAATGTTGATTTGTGATTATGTATCAGTTTTAAGCAAAATATAACAATCTCAATCAAACAATCAAGACAAATCGACACAACGATTTTACGTGGAAAAACCACAATTGGACACCTCCAATCGTGATAAAAAAACCACAGGCAACAGCCACAAGACAATCTATTAAGAAGATTTAAAAGAATTACACAGGTATACTCTCAATTACCTAGCGAATCCACGCCCGAATTGAACCAACCTCTATGTGCCTCTTCCAACCCCGTCTTTACCTCGAAATTGTCTTTACGATGAGCCACTCCAGAATCCACCAAAGCTTCAGGCTCGAATTCTTCAGAATCCACCGAAGAACAACTCTCTCTTTGTGTAGAATAAACAAACAAACCTTTGATGTATAATCTTTAAACCATGAGTTGAATACTCAAACAAAACATCAAAGAAAACTAGCAAAATATCCCCAGATATAAACCCTAGAACCTAAGAAGAAGATCTGGAGTAGTATCCTTAGCTTTGGAAGAAAACCAAGCATTTATAGAAGACCAAAAGTAATCCTAGATTTGAAAGAAAACCAACTCCTTAAGAAATCTGGATTTTGAAGCTCGCTCGAGCGAGGAGCTTAATTTTCATGATTTCTACTAGTGCCTTGGTTCGAGCGACGAATCCTTAGCTCGAGCGAGCAATCAACTCTTTCAGGTTTTTGTGTGGACGCAATCTGTCGTTCGAGCGAGAACTCCTTGGCTCGAGCGAGCAAACCGTAGCTCGAGCGAGCAAGCCGTAGCTCGAGCGAGCATTCCTTGGCCCGAGCGAACAAGGGCGGACATGCAATTTTGAATGCAATTTTGCATTTTGCTTCGGCCGCGAGCTGACCGGGTAGCTCGACCCCCGTAATAATCAGCGAAGTGGCAATCTTGAAAGTATTGACATCACAAACTTCTCTGCAAAGCACGATTCGGGTTGGATTCGCCTCTAACAACTCATAGCCTTATTGAAATAAAAATGCGAATAAAATTACAACTCAAAGGAGTTTTGTCAAACGGAATTGCTAACAATAAAAACCTAACAGGCCCAATAGTACCCGTGAAGCCTCATGTTATATATGCATATGGTTCTGATTCTTCTCACCATTTCAACCCTTCTGTACGGTCCTTCTGCAGCACGGTCACTAATGAGTTTAGAACGTAGGGGTAAAAACATAATTTTGCTATTTTATACAATATTTTAATACATATTTTTTCGTAAAAAGACAAAAAGTTATCACAAACAACTATATATTTTTTTTCTCTACTTTTTAATTTAAAAAGTCAAAAAGTATACTTATTTAAGACACTCCAAACAAACCTTAACTTTTCATTATTAATTAATAAAACTTCACAGAACTCGTATTTTTTTTAGGGCTTTGATTTGTGGCACTAAAATTGGGGGCACTAATGCCCCTAATTTCCATATAAGGCAAAAAAAAAAAAAAAACAAAACAAAACAGTTACCTGAAATAAAAATTAGGGGCATTAATACCCCATTTTAGTGCCACAAAACATTTTCCTTTTTTTTATTACACAATTCTTGCTTCAACACGCCTCACTCCATCACATCAAATCTCCGGTCTATCACATCATGGAAACAATTATGAAAAGAAAATGCAAACCGTGTTAAAATATACAAAGTGTCATCAAACAAATGGCAAAACACATACAAATAAACCCAGGAAAAGTATAAGCATACATGAGCTTACTTCACCTTATTATACTATAAATCAAAAGGAATGATCGAAAGTCAACGAGGGCTGTTGATTGGGAATATCATACCACTGTCCAAACTGTACTGTCCAGAGATTTCACCATGAGTAGTACTTGTATTATATGAGTTCATTTGTACAGTGTAAAGGTCTGATGGTTCACTCATTAACCCCTCTGTCTCTTCTTGGATTTCTTGATTAACCCATGGATGTCTTGTATACTTCCTCAACCCTTCCAATTCCATTGCCACTTCCTTCATTGTAGGCCTATCTTCACCATTCATGTTTAAACACCTCTTCACAAGCTCAGCAACAGCTTGAAGTTGCTCCAATGTCCCTTCCCTGATCACTCTTGGATCAAGAATTTGAAACAAGCGGTTTGCTTTGATCGACATGATGAAATACGTAGCTAGATTTCTTTCTTCTTGAGTTCTCTCCATGCAAATCGATTTCTTCCCGGTTAAAAGTTCAGCAAGAACTATCCCGAAGCTGTAAACATCACTCTTTTCTGTTAATTGGCTCGTGTGGAAGTACTCTGGATCTAAATAACCTAATGTCCCTTGGACTAGTGTGGTTACTTGAGTTTGATCCAAGGGAACTAGTCTTGAAGCTCCAAAATCCGATATTTTTGCAGTGTAGTTATCGTCTAAGAGTATGTTGGCTGACTTGACATCTCGGTGTATGATGGGCATTGAAGCAGCAGAATGAAGATAAGAAAGTGCACCGGCAGCCTCAGACGCGATTCTTAAGCGATTCTGCCAAGAAAACCATGGTATTCCTCCATTTTTGTGGATGTGGTGGAAAAGAGTGCCATTCGAAACATATTCATAAACCAATAAGGGAACTTCAGTTTCCAAACAACAACCCATGAGCTTCACCACATTTCTATGGTTGACTTGTGTGAGAATGACAACCTCATTGATGAATTGCTCTATTTGGCTCTCATCCATTATTCTAGATTTCTTAATTGCAACTATGCGTTGATCGTGCATAATCCCTTTGTAAACAACTCCATAACCACCTCGGCCTAGGATTCGATCCTCAGCGTAGTTGTTGGTAGCCTTTTCTAGCTCATCTGCAGTAAAGATTTTTGACGACTCCACGCCTCCCTGGTTTGATGAAATTTGTTGTTTCATCAACATTCCACCATTCTGTTCAAAGAATTTCTCCCTGAGTTTGAAACACTTCCTTTTCTTGATGCTAAAATATAACCAAGTTATGGCAATGACTATGGACAAGAAGCCAAAGCTCAAACCTGTGTGAAATATTGAAACAACAAAATAAATACAATAAAGTAATTTTTATTTTTGTCAATCAGTGGAAGAATATTTGTACTTACAAATGATTTTAATTTGACAATATGATATGTGAACTTAATTAGGCAAATAATTACCTAGGGAGAACTTCACCACCGGGAATTGTGAGTTAATGGCAATGCAACCGTGCCCATCTTTTCTGCCATCACCAAAGTATCCATGAGGGCAAGTACAATTATAACTCCCCGGAGTGTCGATGCAAATTGCATTTGTGTCACAGTCATTCATGTTAGGATTGGCACACTCATTAATATCTGGCAAAAAAGAGTCACCAGACCTGTATCTGTTATTTCGCTTCATAATGATCACTAGTTACTATTATACTAAATTCACTATAAACTACCTTCATTAATTTTAGTAAAAAGACAATTCAAAATAAGAAGAAAAAAAATTCTAAGGATACAAAATCCGATCATAGAACTGTTAGGATATCATGTTCAGTGATCAGATTTTGTATACTAATCATAAGTTACGACTGCACTAAACCACTATAAACCCCTTTCATTAATTCAAGTAAAAAAGCAATTCAAAATAAGAAAAGAAAAAATAAAATTCTAAACGTGCAAATTCCGATCACACTGGTTCTATGATCGGATTCTATGCAAGTAGAAAGCTGATGATAAGAAAACGACCTTGGCAGCCGGGACTGAGATAAGGATTGCCCTGATAACCTTTGTTGCAGCTGCATCGGTACCCTCCAAGACTGCTATCCAAGTCAACGCAGGTACTGTTCTGCTGGCACACCATGGCATTCGAGTTCATGGCTTCGCTGCAGTTCTGGTTTTTTCCAACCACCCAGTCAATCACCACCGGAACATAATCTCTCGTCCGGTTCATGAAACTCGGATCAGAAAGATCCGATGCACCTCGAAAATTAAATACATCCTGCTCACCCAAAAAAGCATAGCTGCAAGGATCAAAAGGCCAAACAGTTGTGTGGTTTTTCAAAGTACTAAGCGAAGTTAGGAACTTTTTAAGGCCTTTGGGTATAGAGGTTTGACAACACCCGATTCCCGAGCAATACCCACTAAGCACGTCCTCGCTTCTCGAGCAAAGTGAAACACAACCACTAGTGAAGTTTCGGCCTTCTGAGCCAGATATGAGAGCGAAGTCATCGCAACCTATGACGGTGAACTTGTTAGCAGTGTCAGAGAAAGTGAGGTAATATGTTGGGAGATCAATCCACGCAATGTTTTCGCTTGTTATGCCGCCCGTTTGGTTGTAGCAGCGAGAGGCAACCCAGTTCTTGACGCGGATTTGGGTGTCTGATAGGCTTATTACCTCGACGTTGCCGGTTCCTAAGAAGGGTTTTGGAGGGTTGAAAGAAGTGTTGCAGTTGATGTCGAAAACTGGGTCTATGGAACAGCCTGATCCGATGCCAATGCCAAATGGGTATGGAACTGTTAGGTTTCCACATTGGCTTTGGCAGCCGGGTTTGGTGATGGTGGTAGCTTTGGCGGTGGAGTTGGTGGAGGCTGTAGAGGCCAAGGAAAGGCAGGAGAGGAGGAGAAAGAATAAACCAAGAGGTGAAAACATGGCTTTTTTCATGTTTTAGACTTTTGAGGATGAAGATGAACACAAAGGGTGTTGCCTTCTTTAATTAAAGACTACATATATATAGTCAAAGCATTATACTGAAAGGGTAAAGCTTTGAGCATGCAGAAAAGCTAGAAAACCAGAAAAAAAAATTGTTCAAAAATTTACATAAAATATTGATAACCATTTAATGTTTTTTTAATTATTTTTTGAGTAAATTTTGAGTACCTTCCTGTTGAGCACGTATATTTAAATATAAATATTGCTGATAGGATAAAACTTAAAAAAGTCCACAAACTCTTAAAATGACCCACCTAAATTTAAAATTCTCAGTTTTTATTCATTTTTTAAATTTTGAAAAATGATTTAATTAGTGTGAGTATTTGAAAGTGGAGAAAAAATAAAAATAAAAATTTGAGGGCAAGAAGGCTGATTCAAAGAATAATAGCTCCAAATGTGGATATCCACAAAATTAGAGCCTATTTCCTATTCTACTCGAGAAATTATTTAATATTCTTGAGATAATACTCTAAATGAATAGGTATTAATTTAAATGATGAAATTCAATATTTTTATGTTAAAATTTTAAAAGATAAAGTATTAAATATCAGCTTGTGAATGAAATAATGAAACATTACTCCCAAACCATTGAATAATTTCCCATTATACTCAACAAGTTGACTTTGGAAAGCAGTCCATGTTTTTGCTGAAGAACTTGCTCTTAATCCCTAGTCACTACCACCACCAACCAATTAATTACTATAAAACATTCATGAACAAATGCAAGGGGGTCGTTGACTATGTACAATCTTTTAACGAGGTTTATGGCATAAGAAGATGTCCAAATTTGTTGATAATTAGGATTTGTTTGAGAATTAATTTTTTAAATAATTTTTATTTTTTTTATTAAAAAACGTATAAAAAATAAAGATTATGAATTGATTATTTTGTATTAACTTTTAAATTTTTTCAACTAATTTAACCTATTCCAAACAAGACCTTAGTATTAGTTTTGGCATATGTTATTACTTTGTATTATCCCTAAAGTTCAATCCAATAGCTAGCTTTAGCCTCTAATTGATGAACTTTTGTTTTGTTTGGTTTGGTTTTGAGAGAGTAATTTTGGAGAAATTTTTTTAAAATTTTGTTTGGTGTATTGATTTTGGAAAAAAAATTCTAAAATCACTTTCTCTCTCCTCACATTAATCAATCACTTTTCTCTCATCCCAAACTCTCATACTCCAAAATTATTTTCAAAATATACAACGAAACAAACCCAAAAAATTCTAAACTCTCTCCCCAATTTTTTTTTTTTTTTTTTTTTTTTAAAATTTATCTCCCAAAACCAAACCAAACCAAACCAAACACACCCTTAATGCCGTCATTCTTTATATACATTTTCTATTTATTTATCTAATAATTTGTTTTATTTGCAAATTTTCACGCCAAGTTGCCGCGTAACTGTGGGTGTTTTTACGTGCTCTCAAAGATTATGTATTTAATATTTATTTTTTTGAAGAGAAATGAATTCATTATGATGCCGTTCTCGAAGCTCATTAGCTAAGTTATTATGCCTGTTTGGCAGAGCTTAATTACAGCTTATTTCAGCTTTCAGTTTAATTTAAGTTATTTTGATGTATTTGGTTTAGTTTATAGCTTATAACTTATAGCTTTTTGGAAGTCAGAAATCAGCTTATTCTTTGAGTGGGGCAGGAGATGCTTTAAGAATAAGCTGGAAATCAACTTAAGCTGAAAGTTATAAGCTATAAGCTGTTGAGCCATAAGCTATAAGCACTTTCCCACAACTCTACCAAACAGGGCCATTGTCCCAAGGGCAAAGATGTGATGGTATTCTTAAAAAAATCAAATAGTATTATTGTCAAATTTTCAACTAATGCATATTTTCATTATTACTCTCAAATTTTTTCATTGAATCGACTGATTTGGAAACCAATCTTAACCCCAATAAATTATTGGGATAATTTTATTTCAGCATAAATTTAGAAAAATATTTTTAAATTAATGATAAACTTTATAAATATTAAAAAGTGAAATCATAAAGTTTTCCAAAGATGTGTAATTAAATTGTGAAAATTCTACTGATATTGAATTTCCCCTAAATTATTTACACCTAAAAGATATTGAACCTAACACTTAAAAAAAGTACATCCTTAAACCCCAAAGCTTGATCGGGCTAACTCCTTGGAGACGTTTCATGGCCAACAGCTAGATGAGTGAAATGAAGATTATTGGTATATGATGTCATGGTAATGACAATTTGACTCGTTCTTTGCACTATTGATGTATGATTTGCATTCCATAGCTTTCCCAATAGCCAACAAATTAACTGATAAGAATAGGCCGGCTTTAGTTTTTTACTGTAATAATTCTGAATAGCAGAAAGTTGAATGCAACAGAGGCAGAATATATTGAGGTGTTTGACATTTGTGTTCCTTTCATTATTTTTTCTTTAGTTATTTTGTTAACTACTTTTATTAACTAAAATAAATAAATTTACTTCCCCCACCAAAAAAAAAAAAAAAGAAAAAAAAACAATTGTATGATAATGTCCTGGAAAGAGTTATTCAAAGACATAAACAGTTGTCATTTTATTTATTTTTTTGATGTTCTTTGCGTTGTACAAGATGGAGAAATTGGTATTGCAAACATGTTGATAAAGGCTCTCTTCAATATTCTTTGTCAAGAAGACTGAACAAGGAAGAGCTCACAAAATTTTGATTAAGAGAATTTACGTTTGATGAAAAGAATATCACGATTCAAGAGTACACTTGTTTTTTGAATTTTGAACTTGTGTAAGGAAAAATAAATAGAAAGGAAAAGAGAAATACTCTAATTTTTGTTTCTCTATCTACAAATTGCGCGAGTCACCATCAATTACATGCCTCAATCTTGGGTGAAATTATTTGTAGTACCAATGTGGCTATGCCATGTTACTCGAATGAAAATGATGTGGCTCGCCACATGGCTTTTTTTTTTTTTCTTTTTTTTCTTTCCATCCTTCGATTCCTTTCCCATTCTGTGCTCCAATCATTCTTCAAATGCATTTTCTCATTGCTGAACAAAAACAGATTATGAAAGGTTGAGTCACAAAGTACGCACTGATTGCAATTGCTGTCCAATAAGAATTGGAGTCTCTTTATAGCTTTTGTTTTTTCTTGATTTCGTTTGTCTCAATGAAGAAGATTGGTATTAGTTCCTAGTAAATACAAACCATAGACCAACGCCATAGTCTACACTTCAGAATTCCTGAGTACATTTTGTTTGGTTGAATTTTTAGAATATATTTTAAATTTTTTTTCTTCTTTAAAAATATAAAATTAAATTTGATGAAAATAAACATTAATTTTTTATTTTAATTTTTCAAAATTATTTTTACTCTAAAAAAGAAAACCATACGAAAATGATGAGTTTTTTTTTATTTTTTATCAAACTAGTTTTTAGATTTTTTTTTTGTAATAAAAACAAAAAAACAAAAATTGAAAATTCAACCAGACACTATGGTTACAAGAAGCTCTCATTCCCACTGGCAAATAAGTTGAATTTCAGTAATGGACGGAACAATGATGATAAGAACGAAGAAAAAACAAAACAAAAAAAAACAAAAAGAAAAGTAGTACACAGAAAATGAAATGCGTGATCAAAGGGACCCCAGACGGCTAGAATTCCAAGTCTTGGTGTGTTTGGTTTGTATTTTGAAACAAATTTTCAAAAAAAATTTAGAGAGAGAATTTAGAAATTTTTTTGGTTTGTTTAGTTGTATATTTGAAAATAATTTTGGAGTTTGGGATTATTTAATATTTTGTTATAGTTAAGCAGATGTATGTGAGAGAAAAAATGATTGGGAATGAGAGAAAAAGAAAAAGTGATTGATTGATGTGTAAGAAAGAGAAAGTGATTTTGCAAATTTTTTTCAAAAAATTTGAATCAAACAAAATTTTAAAATTTTTTCTCAAAAATTATATCTTGAGATACAAATCAAACAAACCCTTTAGAAAGAATGAGTGTCACGTATCACATATTTTTTCATTATTTTATATTACTGAGATACATGACAAGATATTATTTATTGATGGCCGCCTTGTTAACCCTCTAACATTTTACCAAGTGCAAATTTAAAAAAAGAAAAAAGAAAAAAAAAGGAGTGTGACTCAACATTTAGGTACTGTTTGGATGAATGAATTTGAGGTTTAATTTTATAAAATATATGTGATTAAGCAATTAATATTATAGGCTGTGGACTAGGAAACAAAAAATTAGAGATACAAGATAAGTAAAAAAGCCCATTCCAGGCTTTTTTTTTTATTTTTTAGTCTTAAATCTCTTCAATGATCTTCAGTTAAAAAAATGTCACACTGGCAAAATAGGAGCCAAACAGAGTCAACTTGTTTACACATTATGGTCAACTGAAAAAAAATACTCCCAGTTAGAAAGGTAACCTCCCCTTGAAGAGCCACCACTCCCAACTTCAGCCATGCAATTCATTGTCATTTGGTGTGCTTTACCATAAACTAAATATGAGAATTACATTCTTTACCTGTCTTTTCTCAATCACTATACTCCACTATCTTGTGCATTAGCACCATTCCTGTCCCCAGCCAATGTATGGAGGATCAGAAATCATTATTGCTCCAATTGAAGAGCAACCTCAAATTCAATTTTTTTTGGGTAAATCTATATAAGTTAAAAAGTCAAAAAATTACTCCAAAATTCAAAAAGTATTACTATTCACCCAAAAAAAAATTAAAAAAATATTTTTTTTCAAAAAAAGTGACCACCGAAGTGACCACTGTGCAGCTGCTGTGCTGCGGCAGTGGATTCTTTGTAAATGATTGGGTGTGGTTTGCACACACCACTGTTCGTCCCATGGAGCCATCACGTGTCCCGTTTTGATAATCTGAACTGTTTAA
The DNA here is from genome assembly GCA_030407325.1 of Camellia japonica. Classification (NCBI taxonomy): domain Eukaryota; kingdom Viridiplantae; phylum Streptophyta; class Magnoliopsida; order Ericales; family Theaceae; genus Camellia; species Camellia japonica. The sequence continues at coordinate 4,872,479 of JAPPVO010000016.1, forward strand.
TGTGTAGAAATCATCGAGTAATATATGTCTGCAAAAAATCACATTGATCGGATATCGATAACTATATGATCAGATCAGTTATGTACGACAAATGGATGGTGTTATAATTAATGATTGAAAAATAAATAAATCTGATCAGATAGCTATCGATATCCGATTAACGTGATTTTTTATAGGTACATAGTTCGATGAGTTATACACATTGAACGGTTCAGATTATTAAAATGGGACCCGTGATGACCCCCACGGACCAAACAAACCGTGCAGTGCTTTGTACAAAAATAGCCAATAATTTCCAACTCCCATTCACACCTTCCGATTGTACGGCTGTGGGCCACCTATCACTATTCATCTCTTACACATTTTTTTTATACAATTTTTAATACACATTTTTCATAAAAATCCAAAAGTTAACCCAAACCTCCATATTTTTTCTCAACTTTTTTAGTCCAAAAAGACAAAAAGTGCACTTTTTTAGGACACCCCAAACCAGCCCTTAGTTTCTCTCATATTGGTGATATGACACTCTAAAAATTGCAAACATCAGAGAATATATTAACAATTAAATACAAGGTTTATCTAAGGTTAGGAGTTTAGGAAGCGGCACTAATGAGTCCTATGGCCAATAATCAAGTAAAATCTCAGATTGCCGGAGGAGTCAAGTTAGTCTCCCTTCTAAGTCCAGCTTTCTTCGGTAGCGCACTACTCTTTTGACAGATCTTAAAAGGTATTGACGCAAGGTCTCATAAGCAACGCACAGATAGGCATAGGATTATAAGGTAAATAATAATTACGGTGTCTCAAATTTTAAATTTACAAAACGAGTCCCATTACTATTACAATCCAAGAATAAATAAAAGTACAGTCAAACTAACAAGCGAAATGGTTCCGAACTTTCTCTAAGGCAAACTTAAGTCTTCAAATGTTTTTGACTCTTCGTTGGCTTTGTACATTTCTTCGATACTTGACACGCCATGAGTTTTGAATGCCTAATAAACACACACATACCCCGTCTATTTTTCCCAATCTAATACACAATATCAAAATACTACAATAGAAGAATGGAGCATGACATTCAAGTAATTAACACAGGTTACAGGGTTAGTTGTTAGTAGTTTAGAAATCCCCCAAAGAGATTTTGTCCTCCCAACCGCAAGAATCGGAAACGGATTATTCGTTATGCCCCCTCTTTTACTGCTTTGTTGCAGAACTTACCTCGGATGCCTAGCAACGGTTATATACCGCGTAGCGCCAATCGCAGGGCCTTAAAAGAGACGGTAATAATGGGCCTTGCCCAAATCTCTCCTTACACCAAATACCTAGGGTCTGAATACAACCGCTCCGTTCAAGGGTTTCGAAAACTACTTGTGCAAGACTTTAACTTTCAAATAGGGAACGCATCCCATCAACCAATTAATATCTTAGTAACTTGTCCAAAAATTCGCAACCCATTACCACCCATTAAATTTTCCGTTTGAGTTAGATAATTTTAGTCAGAGTTAGGACATACTCTTGAAACAACATCTATTGCACAAGTATGAACAACTAAATAGTACAAATAGAAGGAAATAAAGTTACAACACATGAGATTCACAGGCATATTCAAGTAGTTAAGGGAATAATTTCGCACAAGAATATAATTTCCAAATTTGCATAAGTGTGAGCACCATCGAAGGATTAAAATAAAATACATAAACCTATGACACGTGTAATATCATACCGAGACATGATCATAAATTAATAAGCATATTCATGAACACAAGAGTATAAAACACCAATGAAACATAATTTTCAGATTCAGTACTACCTAAAGATTATACTCAAAAGGGCTATTTCAGATTTTTCCAGAGCTCGGCCTTCCTATGGTTCGTAGGGAATTTTATCTAGTTCTTAGAACATTTTTCGGAAATGGAATAACTTTTCCAGATTTGTAGTTAATTTAGAAATACTCCAGCTCTGTCCAGATTTATCGACCGTTACGAAAATCAGATTTTCTCACAAACCGCTCACTCATTTTCAATGAAACCAATTTTCCTTGAAAGATAACTCCTTAATAAATATTTTGACGTAAAATGGAGGTCCAAAATATTTTTATACATTTTTCTAAAATTTCTCAAGGTGGCTGTAAAACAGATTTTTCTGGCACAGTTCTTGAAAATAAAAAGTTGGTGAGAAAAGAGGTCAGCTAGAGGAAATTCTCCACTTCTCTTGTGATGAAAACACGCTAAATAATATGTATTAAACTCAAAAATTTAAGGTGAAGGTGTGCCTTTGAAAATTTTGAGAGATTGATATGGGAAAAGGTAATCTTACACCGATTAAGAAAAATAGAATAAGGGTAAAATCAAGACTCAACTCCTTTCATTTTTAACACAAGAATACCATTAGAACACATCTGAAAATACCATTTTAAACTTCTAATAACATGTATTTGAAAAAGGAAAATGAAAGAGAAAGTTGTGTTGTGGCTTACTTGAAGGTTGTTGGAATTGCTAGCAAACTTTTTATTCCTCTCCTCTCCTCTCTTCTACCAAGGTCACCCTTCTTCCTTTCTTCTCTCTCAGCTGAATATAGTGTGTATAAGTGTTGTTCTTGTATGTAAAATGCTAACGGAGGGGTTGTTTATATAATGAATTTGGTGCAAAAGGTCCTAAATGCCCCTTGGTTGGAATTGGATTGGATAGTTTGAATTCAATGGAATAGTGGAGGATTAAAGGTCATAATTAGGTTCCTAAATATGATCTAGTTAGGGTTTTTCTCCTAATCAAACCAACCTAGTTGCATATATACATATATTTATATATAAGTTTGTATTAAGTCAAAGATTTTCTTCCTTAAATCATGCAAAATTGTCTCAAAAAGTATATTCATCATATCTATGTAGGTATGGCTGGCCATAAATGGTGATTTGAGGGACTTATTTTATATATTTTTTTTTTGTGTACAAATCTTGAAAATTATAAAATATAATGTTAAAAAAAAAGATTTTAGGGTACAAGTATATATATAAATAAATATATAATGGTACTTGTTTGGGGTCAATTTGTGATTTACTAAAAATATAAGGGCTTGGGCTCAATTAAAGTATCTATTTCAAGTGTAAAGTTAATAAATTAGTGTTAGGAAAAATAATTCGATTTGTATTATCTTGCTTTGAATTTAAAGGTCAATAACCGAATGAAAACTGTGAAAATCAGAAATTAAGGTTTAGAGAGATTAATCTAAAATTGGTGAGTTAAATAATTAATATTAGAGTGTTAGAAATGATTTCTAAGCTTCCAGGGTCGATTAGGGTTTGTATGGGTTCGTCTGTGATGCGTTTTCGATTCTAGGGTTTAATTTTGCGAATAAACGGAAAAGTAAGGATTTTTATTATAATAACTCAAATTTTAGGAACCTAATATGATTTATTAAAGTTAGGGATTTCACAGGTGAATTGGACTCAAAGCAACGATTGTTGTGATAGGAAGGGTGTCACTTGCGATCAAGCAGGTCATGTTATAGGTCTCGACTAGCGAATCGATCCCATCGTCATTACCGCTTTTACTCTTCTATTTTGTTGAGGGTCAACATTGTTTTGCTAGGAATGGATCTAGATTCAATAATGAATAGCACAATAGAGCATCAATAATTTTGTTTGTTTTTCAAGGTTTTTATTTTTATTTTTATAAAGTTTTGATAGTTTTAATTAGGATAATTTTATTTCCACACACTAATTTCCCTCAGTACACTCACTTAATACTTTCTTAATACACACATTATAAAAATATAAATTCTCAGTACATATCTCTATATTATAATATTACCCTCATTTTCAATTTTAAAATCCTAAAGCTATGTTTGGTTTCAATTTTTGAATCAATTCTTTGAATTTTTATGAGAAAAATATAAAGTAATTTGACAAAAATAGATACCAATTTTTTTTTTTTTTTAAATTTTAAATTTGGTTGCCCCTAAAAAGATGAAACCACATTGAAATAAGAAGTTTTTTCATTATTTATTTTTGAAAACATATTCTAAAATTATACTAAACAGAGTAATTTTTTTTTTTTTCCATTCATCCACTCATCTTTTACTGTCGTTGCTGCCACTTTCAACCCTCCATCGCCACCACCATCGCTACTTCTAGCTCATCCCACTACATCCGAGACTTCCACAGTCAACATTGAGTCATTCGTGGTGAGAGACTTGTGGGAGCGTATGGTTCATGGCGGAAAGTGATTGCAGGCGGATAAGAAAAGAGACGACGAGAGGGGATGGTGCATGAGAGAGGTGGCGTTGGCGATAAAGGATGGTTGTGGCGTTTTAGAAATAGAATTTGAGTAGAAGAAGATGAGTGTATTATGGTATTTTTATTCTAAGACAAAATTGTATTAATGAAAATTTTCATTAACTGTGTGAATTGAGTAGAATCGGTGTGTGAAAATAAAATTACCCCTTTAATTATTTAAATTTACTACTTTAGCCCTATTGATAGTTATATGTTGTGGTTTTGTGCAATATGGGGTGGTGGTATTCACACCTTGTGGTGGTATTCAAAAAATTTTAACATATTTTTGTTTGAAAAATGTTAGAAATTTACAATTTAAATATTATAATTTACTCATAATGATATGGTAAATTATGAGTCTCAATTTTTTCCCAAATCATCTAATTTTAAGAGTAATTCCAATGATGAAAGTTAAATTAATTTTTCCAAAACAAACAATTAAGACCTAATTATGGGGTTACATATGTTCAATTAAGTTTATTTTTTAAAAATAAATATTGTTCTCCACGAACCCTATAATATAAATGATTCAACATGTTTAATCTTCTTTTAGAAAGCAAAATCTCTTTCATAATAATAATTTCAAATAATATTTAATTAATTGAAATGAAGGCTAACTGCCATTGAATTGAAATGAAATTATTCTTCTTCAATCTCTACCAAAAAATTAAATTAACAAAATATATATATATATATATTATACAAGTAACCTGTGCCGGGCCTAATTCACTACAAAATAAACAAAAATTAATCTAAACACCAATTTTAAAAAATCAAATCAAATAGACATTTTTTTTTCTTCATAAATTTGTAATTATTTTCAGGGAAATTACAAAGAAAAATCTTAGAATTTGACCCTTTTAACAAATTAAACTATAAGTTTATAATTTTATAAGAATTGATTATTTTAATTGACAGAATTAAATAATTAACAAATAAAGTCTCACTTAACATAAATTTTAGAAATCATTAAAAATTATTTGTGAAATTTTTCATGTTTTGCATATAAATAAAAAATATAAAATGAAATTAGAAATCATAACATCTATTAGTTTAAATTGTTATTACTATTTCTATATATTTGCATTCTTATTATAAATAAATATATATATAGGGGTAATATTATAATACACATCTCTAAAAGAATAAGTGCTATATAATCATTAACCTTTGCCAAATAATCATTCCACTATATTTCTATCATAAAACACTATCTTAAAATCAAAAAAACAAATTTTAATTAAAAAAGAAAAATTGGGCCAACTTCCCCAGCACCCCCAATGGTATATAATCATTTAGCTCATTTTTTTTTTTCTTCTTATTTTATTTTGTTATGTTTGAGCATGAATCATCTACTTTCAGAGAAATCCCGATTGTGATCATGTCATCCGAAAACGTTTTGGCCCGAATTGGCAGGTGCATAAATATATAATCTTATTCATTGCCACATTTATTAGACACGTCATCGTTCCTGTCACCGCCTTTGCCATGTTCTCCAACATCACTAAAATCTCAAACAATGAGACTTAAAATGACTGAATTGTGATTAATATGTGGAAATTTAAGGTGATTTATTTTGAATTTGGTTACAATTTGCAATAGGGGCCAACAGACAAGCCAATTAAGCGAAGCAACTTTCTCTGAAATATGGATTTTTTGTTGCCTTGTCTTATATTAGCTTCGTTTTATTTTTTTAAATTTCACCTCAAATTGGTCTGAAGTTTATAAAATGAGGAGTAATCAAAATTCATTGAATGAAGATGACATCGAGAATCGAGTCAATGGCTATTGGTATTGGGATTGGATAAATTTTTCAATATCAGTAATGGGTTTTAATCCTTGCAAAAACGAGGCAAGCTAAAAGTTTTTAGTGGAGATCCAAATAGCAAGGTTTTGTCATCTCCATATATATATATATATATATTCTTGGTGAAAAAATGTAAAAATTTGAGTTTAGGTGAGTTGATTCGGTTGATAGGTTCCCTTTTGAAGGTTAGCTTTATAAACTGTACTGATACATTTCATCTGTAATCTTGAATTTCAAGTTTAGAGATAATTTGATTTGTATGCTTGGGTCATAGTTGGGACAATGTTTGTTGAGTTAATTCAAGTAGAGTTTGTGCAATGGCTTTGGTAATGATGCAGGCAGCTGAATAATGTGATAAGATCACTCTAATCTGACAGTTAAGACTGGTGCTTCTTGGACTTCTGTTGTAACTTGGTATTTTAATTGATTTATGGCATGTAATATATCTGATGACTTTATTATTTGTTCCTCTTTAGACCAGATGCTGGAAGTGTCTATCATGAAAATTCTTGTTCTTTTGTTGCTGATGTAGGTAAACTTGTTTAAGTCTATTCTTGATTTTAGAGTGAAAACTTTTGTCAATAAATTGAAACCAAATGCCCTTCTTAATGGTTTTGGTACTACAACATTTTCCTCACTGTTGTCATTGTTTTTCATGATGTTGCTTTATTACTAAGTGTTAGTAGATATTTTAATATTATAATGTGTTATAGGTTTGATTTTCTTTTCTTTCCCTCCAAGTTTTCATTTTCTTTCTCTTCAAGTCTCCAAGTCAAGTCAAGTCTCCAAGTCTTCCAAGAAAATTACCTACCAATTTCCTTTCCTATTCTTATCCACTAAGTTTCTTCTCCTCCAAGCCACTTGCCTACCAAGTTTCATCTTCTATAAATTGATATAACTTCTTATCTTGGAAGGGAGAAGAAGTTTTTGTTGCTTTATTATGTTTTGTGTGAGATTATCAGGCAAATAAAAAAGGGTGTATGTGATAAAGCTTTGGGTTCAACCAATTGTGCAGTATTGGTGAACCATACGACTTAGTCGGGCTGTTGTATCCTGGGGGGACAAGTCAAGGTTTTTTCTGCTGCACCGGTGTGAGGCTTTGCCTAACCGCAGAGGGCTTGAATCTCCTTAAAGAGAGCGAATTTCCCGCGCCTCAGCCCTTACAATAGTTATTGTAATTTTTATTATTTGTATTTTCTGTGTTTTATTTGTAATTATCACCAACAATTTTAAGGAGATTCAAATAGCAAAAATTCATAGAGCCAGTACTAGAGAAGCCCAACGAGAATATCGGCGATCTCAACAAGCCCTTTCGGTTCAAGGGAGCCCATTTCAAGAGATGGAAAGGCAAGGTGCTTTTCTACCTCAGTCTCCTCAAGGTGGCCTATATCCTGACCGAGAAAAATCCGAACAAAGTCCCCACTGAAGAGATGACCGACGAGGAGTATGCTGCTCATCTTGAAAAAATCGAGAAATACAACACAGATGAGTATAAATGTCGATATTATCTTTTGAATTGTCTTTCAGATCAATTTTATGATTATTATGATACTACTTACACCACTGCCAAGAAAATTTGGAAAGCCTTGCAGAATAAATATGACACTGAAGAGGCAGGCGCTAAAAAATATGCTGCAAGCCGTTTTTTCCGCTATCAGATGATAGATGGAAAATCAGTGGTGGAGCAAGTTCAAGATTTTCAGATGCTAGTGGCTGAAGTTAGATCGAAGGCATCAAAATTGGAGACAATCTTGTTGTAGCAGGTATTGTTGACAAACTTCCATCATCTTGGAGGGAGTTCCAGAAGTCAATGCGTCACAAGCAAAAAGAGACGTCCTTGGAGACTCTAATCACACGGATTCGGGTGGAGGAGGAAGCACGAGGACAAGATGCGCTTATGACACAAGAGCATTCCACTGCAAAGGTAAATTTAACTTCTGGAAATACTTTACCTAAAGGTCGATTTCATAAAAATAGTCACTTGAAGCCAGTTAAGAAAATTTGGAAAAATACTGGAAGGCCACAAAATAAAAATTACCCGAGGCAAAAGAAATGGAACCAAGAACCCCCTTCACAAGATCTGACAAATGTGACATGTTTTGTGTGTGGCAAAAGTGGGCATATTGCTCGAACTTGCAAATTTCGGAAACAACAGTCTCGACCACAGGCTAATGTTACCGAGGAACCATTTGTGGCTATGATACAGATATTTTTATGGTTCAATGTGGAAGGGTGGTGGGCAGACTCTGGTGCCAATAGGCATGTCTGCTATGATAAAGATTGGTTCAAAGATTTCACTCCTTTTAATGAGGAGAGGACTGTTATGCTTGGTGACTCCAGTTTAACCAAGGTGCTCGGGTGGGGATGTTGAGCTGAATTTTACCTCTGGACGTGTGCTTGTTTTAAAAGATGTGTTGTACACACCGTCCATGAGGAAAAATTTGATGTCAAGTTATTTGCTCAACAAAGCTGGTTTCAAGCAGACTATTGAATCTGACCAATATGTAATCACTAAAAAAGGCATATTTGTGGGAAAGGGTATGCCTGTGATGGAATGTTTAAATTAAATGTTGAGAATAAGAAAGCACATGTTTCTGTTTACATGCTGTCTTCTATGAATTTTTGGCATGCTCGTCTGTGTCATATTAATAGCCGATATGTGGGAGTCATGAGTAGTTTAGGATTAATTCCCAGACTAACAAATAAGTTTGAGAAATGTGAAGTTTGCAGTCAAGCAAAAATAACTAAAAGGCCTCATAAAAGTGGTGAGAAATACTGAATTGTTAGAATTAATTCACACTGATTTATGTGAATTTGAAGGAATTTTAACACGTGGTGGAAATAGATATTTTATCACTTTTATTGATGATTTTTCAAAATACACTTATGTATACTTGTTGAAAAATAAAAGTGATGCTTTTGAAAAATTTAAAGAATTCCTTCTTGAAGTTGAAAATCAATTCGGTAAAAAGATTAAAAGATATAGAAGTGATAGAGGCCGGGAGTATGAATCTTTTGGATTCAACTCGTTTGCTCAGTCTTTGGGAATAATCCATGAAACTACTCCACCATATTCACCTGCATCTAATGGTGTAGCAGAAAGGAAAAATAGAACTTTAACTGATTTAACAAATGCTATGCTAATTGAAGCAGGTGCTCCTTCAAATTTGTGGGGAGAAGCAATTTTAACTGCATGTTATGTTATGAATAGAGTGCCACATAAAAAAACAAAAGTTACACCTTTTGAGTTGTGGAAAGGGCATAAGCCAAATTTGAGATATTTGAGGGTTTGGGGTTGTCTAGCTTTTGTTAGACTTGTGGACCCTAAAAGACCTAAATTAGGTGTGAAAGCTGCCACTTGTGCTTTTCTTGGATATGCAACAAATAGTACAGCCTATAGATTTTTTGATATTGAAAACAAAATAATTTTTGAATCAGGTGATGCAATTTTTCATGAAGAAAAATTTCCTTTTAAATCTAAAAATGGTGGGGGTCAAAATTATCAAGAAAATATTTTATCTGAAACCGGTTCCTCTACTCCTCTTTTACAAAACCAAGATACTGTAGTTTTTGAACCTAGAAGGAGTAAAAGAGCCAGATTAGAAAAAGATTTTGGCCCTGATTATCATGTTTTTAATGTGGAGGAAACTCCATTAACTTTACAAGAAGCTTTGGCATCTCCTGACTCTGTTTTTTGGAACGAGGCTGTAAATGATGAGATGGAATCATTATTATCCAATAAAACTTGGGTATTAGTAGATTTACCACCAGGTTGTAAAACTATTGGCTGTAAATGGGTTTTGAGAAAAAAACTTAAACCGGATGGAACTATTGATAAATATAAAGCAAGGCTTGTTGCAAAAGGTTTTAAACAACAAGCAGATCTTGACTTTTTTGATACATTTTCTCCGGTTACTAGAGTTACATCCATTAGATTATTAATTGCAGTGGCTGCAATTCATGATCTAAAAATTCATCAAATGGATGTTAAAACAGCCTTTTTAAATGGAGACCTGGGTGAAGAAATCTATATGGATCAACCTGAGGGTTTTGTGGAACCCGGTCAAGAAAGCAAAGTGTGCAAGCTAGTTAAATCCCTATATGGCTTAAAACAGGCCCCTAAACAGTGGCATGAGAAATTTGATTCCTGCATGATTGAGAATGGCTATAAAACGAATGAATGTGATAAATGCATTTACTATAAATCTGAAGAAAATTCACATGTCATTATTAGCCTCTATGTGGATGATTTACTTATATTTGGCTCTAATTTGCATATCATCGTGGAAACTAAAAATATGCTTAGTAGCCATTTTGATATGAAAGATCTTGGTGAGGCTAATTATATTTTGGGAATGAAAATTACCAAAACCTGTGATGGTATATTTCTTGATCAGTCGCATTATGTTGAGAAAATTTTGAGAAAATATAATTTTTATAACTGCAAGCATGTTCTTACTCCTTTTGATCCTCATGTGCGTTTATTTCCTATTGAAAATGATGAGGATGTAATTAATCAAAAGGAATATGCTAGTATGATTGGTAGCTTGCGTTATGCGACTGACTGTACTAGACCTGACATTGCCTATGCAGTTGGAGTACTTAGCAGGTTTACTAGCAAGCCTGGCAGTGATCACTGGCTAGCCATTGAGCGTATTATGAAATATTTATCTGGTACCATAAAATATGGCTTGTTTTATAATAAGTATCCTGCAGTACTTGAAGGTTACAGTGATGCCGATTGGAATACCTTGTCAGGTGATTCATTATCAACCACTGGTTACTTATTTACATTGGGAGGTGGTGCTATAAGTTGGAAATCGAAAAAACAAACCATTATTGCTAATTCAACAATGGAGGCTGAGCTTATTGCTTTAGCTACAGCTAGTGAAGAAGCAAATTGGTTGAGAGATTTGTTAAATGAAATCTCTTGTTGGGAAAAACCGATTCCACCTATATTGATTCATTGTGATAGCACCGCAGCAATTGGTCGAGTTAATAACCGTTATTATAACGGTAAATCCAGACCTATCAGAAGAAAACACAGTACTGTGAGATCTTATATGAATAATGGCATCATAAATGTGGATTATATTAAATCTGGTGATAATCTTGCAGATCCATTAACTAAGGCCTTAGCAAGAGATAGAGTCTGGAATACATCGAGGGGGATGGGGTTGAAGCCCATTGAATATAGCAGGAGCCATGTATGAGGATACTCAACCCAGGGACCAGAGATCCTGTAACTGGGTTCAATGAGAAAAACGATCATATGATGGCCGTGAGAAATGCACTAAATTACTTTTTACCCATCCCTATGATGTAAGTGCATTTATCCTGTAACGTTGTAGAGGTTGAGTTATTAAAAAACTCTTAATGAATTTCTGTAGCTCTTATTGAGTGGGGTGTCATAGTTACAGGAGCACCCTTGACAGAATTCACCTATGTGAGTGTGGTAGTGGGGCCGCTACCTATGAGATTTGGGCTAATTCTCAAACACACTCATGAATCCTGGGATCGCACAAGGCCGTAATGTGCTGGCTTTTAAAGCTTATGTGAACACCTGGAATATTATGTGTGTGCAATAATTATTTATTTCCCTTAAGTAGTCATAGTTCAATGCTGAGCATACTATTGGCTCTGGAGTAGATATTATTGTTTCACTAATGGAGGTTCAATGCAGAGCACACCTACCATGATGCATAATATCCTTATTTGCCTAATAATCTCAGTTTTGTTACCTATAATATTAAAATAGGTGGGAATGTTAGCAGATATTTTAATATTATAATGTGTTATAGGTTTAATTTTCTTTTTTTCCTCCAAGTTTTCATTTTCTTTCTCTTCAAGTCTCAAGTCAAGTCAAGTCTCCAAGTCTTCCAAGGAAATTATAATTTCCTTTCCTATTCTTATCCACTAAGTTTATTCTCCTCCAAGCCACTTGCCTACCAAGTTTCATCTTCTATAAATTGATCTAACTTCTTATCTTGGAAGGGAGAAGAAGTTTTTGTTGCTTTATTATGTTTTGTGTGAGATTATCAGGCAAATAAAAAAGGGTGTATGTGATAAAGTTTTGGGATCAACCAATTGTGCAGTATTGGTGAACCATACGACTTAGTCGGGCTATTGTATCCTGGGGACAAGTCAAGGTTTTTTTTACTGCACCGGTGTGAGGCTTTGCCTAACCACGAGAGCTTGAATCTCCTTAAAGAGAGCAAATTTCCCGCGCCTCAGCCCTTATAATAGTTATTATAATTTTTATTATTTGTATTTTCTAGTGTTTTATTTGTAATTATCACCAACACTAAGCTAAATTTTGGTAGGTTTATTTTTTCATTATACTTCTCCTATGGTTTTAAAACAGCTACAGATTCTTATACTGCAAATCTTGTTGTGAATGAGGGGGACCCTGTTTATGATTTCTGTTGGTACCCATATACGTCTGCTTCAGGTTCATCTCTTACCTTTCTTGTTAAGGGAGTTCTATAAAAATGTACTCTATAGTCCATTAATGTGAGATGGAAGTTTAATTGCTATAATAATGGTTAAGATTTCAGATCCAGTTCATATGTGTTTGCAAGTACCACTCATAATCATCCTATAATCTTTGGATGCTACTTCAGCGAGGTTCTGTACCATTTTTCTAACATTTTTCTTAAGAGAAAAATCTGTTTTGTTTACCCGGATAAAGATTTAAATTCTGATCTTGTAATATGTTGGAAGTTGATGGTCATCCCATGGCTACACCTATCCTTTGCTGAGCTATGAATGTCCGTTGAGTCTGATTTGTTAACATGAATTTTTATGCTCAGTGGCAACTCATGAAAAAAATTCTATCATGCTACTGTAATAGATTGTATGAACAACTTTATGGTCTACCGTGCATTTTTTATGACATCATATTGGTAACCAATGATTTTAACAGGAATTGCAGCTTCGTTGCACGTATTAGGCTTATAATGACGTAGATGAAATCACTGCTGCCTACTACATTGGTTTTAACCCTGCTGGAACCAAGTAATAGGTATTAGTTTTTTCAACAGGTTTATAACTTGCCCAATGTATTCGTTTCAAATTCAAATCGAAGACAGTGCTAGTTTCTTAAGTTTTCTCTGTGTATAAATTCATCCTGAATCAGCTTAAGTCCTTTGATTAAAGGTGTTTTCTTTCATATTGTATCATAATTCAGTCTTCATTTTGTTATTTGAGATTGGTAGTAATTGACAATTACACAATTTGAACAATCGTTTAGAGGTTAGTTTTTTTTTTATTTTTTATTTTTTATTTTTTTATTTTTAGGTCTTATCATTTTTTTTGTTGCTATTTCTAGATATATCTATAAAAAAAATATCAAGATTCAAAACTAAATATAAATATAAATAAAAATTATAGTTGATCCTTTTTTTTAAAAATTATTTTAATCAGCAAGAGATTATTTATATATACGAGGAGAATTATATCAAACTAGACAATATCATTAATACAATTCCATCAACCCAACAAGTAACGCTTAGCCACTAGCATAAGAAAAAGAGTTCATAATGGTAGGGAAAAAACTCTCAATAACAAAGTTTTCATAATTGGAGAGAGAATAATAAATCTTTATATTTGGTCAGAATTGATTCCCTATCATTAAACTTTAGAATTGAACCAAAATGGTGATATTGTTTTTTCGCTGATCAAGAATTTTGATTTTTGGCAATATCATGATTGTCCAATAAGAAGGCTTTCCATTTTTCCAAATAAGCGATTTGATGACCTATTGATTCTAATAACTGATTGCAATGTTGATCATTCGGAGGGAAATATAGGAATATAGGATGAAGTTTACTTCATATAATATTTCAAAAAAAATGTTAGTGTGAATGTAATTGTGGATGGAACTATAATTTCTTGAAATACTTTCTCAATGAACCTTTCTTTTCTTTCTCAAATGACACAAACTACCTGCTTCTCCTTGGAGTTTCTTTGACTCTGATATTTAAGCAAGTTGTATGGTAAGCAGGTCCTCTTAACATGGAGAAATTTGTGTGGAATTCTACTTCTTATTATTAACCACTTGTTCTTGAAATCTGGGTAGCAGATGTTTGAGGGATTGGAGATGCACTCTCAGTGGTTATATACAACTTTTCATATAGTGATCATCAAATAACTAATAGTAATCATGAGTATCAAATTTTGGATAAAAACGTGAAACAAGAACTATGATCATTGAGTATGAAAGCCTCAACTTGCTATCACTACAACAAAAACATACTTTAGTGGCACTACACTAGTGGCATATTTTTAGAAAATGCCACAAAAAGATATTTAGTGGCACGTTTTTTGAAAAATGCCACAAAACGACAAACATAAAAGGCTCTAGTGACATTTCAATGAACAAATGTCACAAAACTACACAAAAACAACAAAAATACTTTAGTAGCACTACACTAGTGGCATATTTTTAGAAAATGCCACAAAAATGATATTTAGTGGCACGTTTTTTAAAAATGCCACAAAACGACAAACATAAAAGGCTCTAGTTCATTTCAATGAACAAATGTCACAAAACTATAACAAAAACACACTTTAGTGACACTATACTAGTGGCATGTTTTTAGAAATGCCACAAAAATAATATTTGGTGACACATTTAGATAAATGCCACAAAGCCACAAACATATAAGGCTCTAGTGACATTTCAATAAAGAAATGTCACATCAATTTTATGACATTTTATAAAATAATGACACAAAAAATTATGTTCGTGACATTTACCAACAGATGCCACTAAACTTTAGTAGCAATGCATTTTTAAAAAATGTCAGGACCTAGGTAGGTGCAAATTACTTTTTATGGCACTTAGGTGAAAAGTTTCATAAACAAATATTTTATAGCATTTTGAGAAATGCCACTAAGTCAAAAACTTTCCAAGCTTATAATGGCATTTTTTGAAAAAAACAAAAAATGCCAATATATTTTCTAAATTTTTACAATGCAATAAATGATTAAAAATAAATAAATTAAACTCAATATACACTACAGGAAAAAGCATATTCGGCGACTAAATTTCCTGACCAAAAAAAATTTGGTCACTGAAAGTATAGCTTTCAGCAACAAACAGCATTAGTAGCCAAAAGTAAAGCTTTTTGGCGACTAAAACAATTTTAGTAGCCAAAATCTACAATTGGCGACCAAAACTAAGTTTGGTCGCTGATTATATGGGTTTTAGTGACAAAAAAAATTTTAGTAGCTCAAAGTAAAGCTTTTTGGTGACTAAAAAATTTTAGTAGCCAAAAGTCTATAATTGGCGACTAAAAATTAAGTTTAGTAGCCAAAAGTGGTTATTTTTAGCGCGGGAGAACTAAAATCCTAAGGCGGGAATTAAATTTTTTGGCGACCAAAATTTTGATAGCTGAAAGTGTATCTTCGGTGACCAAATCCGATTTTGGTCGGCAAAAGTTAAGTTTTTTAACAACTAAAAAACAATTAGTAACCAAAAGTATAGAATTGGCGACCAAAAAAATTTTTAGTCGCCAAAAGTGGTCTTTTTTATTTTACTAGTAAATAGTTTATTTTACATAAATTATGTTCAATAAAATAATTATGTTTATACATATACTTTTATATTAATATAGATGTATGTACTATATAATATATATGTTGCATATATAATCATATGGTGCTATAGAGGTGTATAAGGTTTATGGTGCGGGAGTTGGCGGTTCGAGTCTCTGCAAGAGCAGATCAAATTGTTCTACAACGAATTATCGTCACGAATGGCACTTGATAGCGTCACGAATAGTGTCTACCATGACATTAAAGTGTCACTGAAAGGTTTTAGTCTTGATGGTGTAATGACACTTATAAGTATCACTACTCTTTTTTTAATGGCGCTTGATAGTGCCACAAATAATATCTACCATGACATTAAAATGTCATTGAAAGTTTTTAGCCATGATGGTGCAGTGGCACTTGCAAGTATCTACCGTGGCACTCGTATCTACCGTGGCACTGATAGAAGTGGCACTTGTTCAAAATGCCACAAGACCAAAAAATGTCATTAGAAGAATAATTTTGTGGCACTTTCAAATGTCACTAAACTAAGAAAATGTTGTAGTGTATAGACATTTTGGTGTGAGAAAATCTCCAATTACGATAGCAGTTTTTTGAAGTTAATTTTTTTTTATAAATTGTGAAGCGTTCGATACCAAAATTTAACAGATGGCTCGGTCAAATAGGAACTAACCAAAAACAAGTTTCATTGTAACCAAGGTTCAATGCCAAGAATCCGCGACAAAATACAACAAATCCAGATATTTGTAACTATAATTATATTTCACTTCTCAAATTCATAAAAAAGAAAAAAAATTGAAAAATATTCAGTATGTTTGGTTTGAGTTTTCTGGATTAAGTTTTTTGAAAATTGAGTTTTTTGGTTTTCGTATTCTTTTTGTTTTTAGTGAATATTTTTAAAATTTTAAACATTTTTTTTACTTTTTTAGATACACCTTAGTTAGATGTATCTAAAAAGTAAAAAAATTTGTGAAAAAATATTTTAAAAAATTAATAAACACATAAAAATACAAAAAATGTACTGAATTCTTGTATTTTTTTTGTATTTTTGGTATTTAGTGAATTTTTAAAAGATTTTTTTTATAATTTTTTTACTTTTTAGGTGTATTTATGTTAGGTGTGTCTAAAATATATATAAGAATCGCTTTTTTGCTTGAGGTTTGTCTTTTTTTTTTCTTTTTTTTTTTGTCTTTTCATTTTGAATAATTTACTAATGGTGACCTATATGTTAAGTGAATATTTTTTCGTAATTACGCAAATATTCTTGGTCAATTATGCAACATGTTTTTTAATGTAATTACGCGAACATTCTTGGTCAATCATGAAACAACTTTTTTTCGTAATTATGCAAACATTTTTGGTCAATTATGAAATATAAATCTTTTATTTTTTAACAAATTACAAATACACCCATGAGGTTTGTTTAAAATAAGAATTGGTCCTATAATACTAGAAATTACAACTACCATTTGTTATAATTTTTTTATTTAACACAATACTCAGGGAAAAAAAACTAATTCTCCTATGCAATAATAAATTATCAAAATTGTTTGTTGAATTATTTATCATATCATTAAAAACTATTGATTGATTTAATGATTTATTTATTAACAAAATAGTTAACTGAAAAATATTTTCATATCATTACAAATTGTTAATTTACTTAATGATTTACCTATTAATAAATTTGGTCATTCGTTATGGGAGTATGATTTATGTATTAATAAAATTAGTAATTTGTATATATATGTATTTTCTTTTGCTTCTTTATTAGTTCAGTGAATTATCTTAGTAATTTTTTTTAGATGGGAAAATTATTTCAGTATTTGTTTTATACTTATCTGTTGAGAAAAGTTACACACCATAATTTCTTTTCTTTTCTTTTTTATAAATTCAAAAGAAATGTTAAAGACTCATAAATTCATCCAAAATAATATGGTAATGAAATTGGAGTCTGCATCATTGGTTGTATAACAAATCAAAAAATGATACGTACTATACCACATAATTCTATTATATATCTAATGATTTATTCTATTCAATCTCATAGAACAATATTTTAATTTTTAAAAAATTATCAAATACAAAACTATACTGTTATTACCGTGCCTTGCACGGGCCTTCTTATACTAGTATATATATATATATATATATGTCTCTTGGTTATATTATATAAAATTTGGATTGATTAGCTTAATCTCTCAGATTATGAATTATTTATTTTATGTAAACTGGATGTGTTACTTTCAAGCACGTCTTGAATTTTATAATTATTCACTCTCCTCACAATAATTAAGAGATTCACTTCCAATTTGAAGAAATGAACCATTTTGTTGTTTATTTCCATCTAATTTTATAATAAATATTATTAATTAGACTAAATTGATAAATGTGAAAAAAATTTAAAAAAAAAAAAAAAGGTCTGAGAAATGTTTTTCAGGCTATATATGATGATCATTTTATTTATTTTTTTTAGAGAGAAGAAAGGAAACTCTATTTTGTTGTTTATTTCTATCTAATTTCTTAATAAATATTATTAATTAGACTAAATTGATAAAATGTGAAAAAAATTTGAAAAAAAAAAAGTTTGAGAAATGTTTATCAGGCTATGATGATCATTTTTTTTTTTTAGAGAGAAGAAAGGAAACTCTATTTTGTTGTTTATTTCTATCTAATTTCTTAATAAATATTATTAATTAGACTAAATTGATAAAATATGAAAAATTAAAAATAAAAAAAAAAAGGTTTGAGAAATGTTTTTAGGCTATGATGATCATTTTTTTTTTTTTTGAGAGAGAGAAAAGAAAGGAAACTCCGTTCGGCATCATAACATCTGGCTCGAAGTAATCTGTTAGTCAAATTAAAAAAAAAACGTGAAATATGAATTGGGTTTGAAGTGATGTGATAGAGAAATGATGTGATTAAATAAGATAATATGACTTAAATAGGATAATAACTTTTGACTTTTTTAAATTCTGCCAAACTAGGCCTTAATCTAAGAAACCCCCGCCAAGATAATATTAGATTCTAGACCCACTCCATAGAAAGGATCCTAAAGTTTTGCGACTGGAATACAGTGCATTATCCAAAATTTTGTGCCTCCTGAATGTCAAACCAGTACAACTTATGTGGATGAGTCCAAAAAACTACCGGACCACCACCCTCGGTGGTTTTGATGATCATCTGATATGTGTTAGTGCAGCACAAATGGAGTAGTGCAGCACCATCCTTCCACTACCCAAATGGAAGCTCCATTTCACCCACCCCATTAGAGACTAGAGAGTGGAATGGGGTTGGTGGCAACCAATCAACTCCTCCCTCAATTGTGTATAAATTGAGGTGAGGAGGAGGGGTTGAAACATAGAACAACAATCAGAATAAAAAAAACAACACAGAGTGTAATCTGTGGGAGAAGAGTGAGAGTTCTATAGAGAGGTTGTGAGGTGTGAGAGTGTAATCTCCCTCCGGGAAGAAATTTCTATAGTGATAGCTCTCCGTGGACGTAGGCAATTGCCGAACCACGTAAATATTGTTGTGTTCTTGTGTGTGATTGATTTCTGGTGTTCGATAGGCCTAACAATATGAATGTTTTTGCATGATGAAGACACGTGGAAGGTGCCCATAGCCAATGAAACTGTTATAAGGTCGGTGAGCAGTCGTGTCACTGTGTCTGCATCTTGAACATTGTTACTAATTGACTAAGCACCGCTGTGTCATCAGCCCATGCTTTCATTAGCTCCTCACTTGCCGCGTCTCCTCCCATGCATCTTTCTCTGTTTTTCTTTACATGCTTGCTTTGCTAACATCTACGTGCGTACACTATATATACACATATGCTATGCTATGCTATGCATGTCCCTTGACATACACTTGCATTGTAGTATCCCGAGTGCTTTTCGAAGCTCTATAATAGCCATTTGCTTTTAGCTTTCCTTGACAGTGTTTTTGCAGAGAGAAAGAGAGAGAGAGAGAGTAATGGCATCAGGACAGGACCGAGCCAAACTCGACGCCAGGGCGAAGCAGGGAGAGACTGTTGTTCCTGGTGGCACTGGTGGCAAGAGCCTCGAAGCTCAACAACATCTTGCTGAAGGTACCCTCCATCTCTCTCTTTAAATCTGAATAGGTGCAATTTGTAATTCAGCATTAACTCCATTTTCAGGTCTATATCCTGATCAATTAGGATATTAAAAGTAATATTCTCCCGTATATTTTTTAATTATCAATCAATCATATCACTTACAAATTATTGAATCTAAAAAATAATCTACAAAATGGGTTTGTATAGTATTTTCTTTGCAAGCGATTATATATTTAAAGATAAATTATATCAGTAATTTTTACATCTCTGTGTTATTTTGGTCTTAATAATTTTAATTAGCTTGATTTTAATATTTAATTTTAAATAATATATTAATTTAGTTCAATTAATAATTAAACTTAAATGATCGTTCAATTGATTGAGATTAATTCAAATAAATTTTTAATTTTACTTATAAAAATATAATACATGAATGTTCATGAAAAAATATTAACAATTATAATTAATTGAATTAAATTAAAATAAAATTATAATTCAAGTCAAAATCAAGTTAATTAAAATTATAGGTTCTAAAATAATACAAGAATCAAAATATAACAATAGATGTAATTTTCCTATATTTAAATTTGTTGATAATTTGGTAAATTGGAAAATTGTTTGTTAATTTTAGACAGTTTTGATAAATAAAAAAAAAAATTATAAAAAAAAATTGTCCAATAACTGAATGTGATATTAATATTAATATAAAATTTGTTAATTTGTATAATATTTGGATGGTTGAAGGGAGGAGCCGAGGAGGGCAGACTAGGAAGGAGCAACTGGGAACAGAAGGGTATCAGGAACTGGGACACCGAGGAGGGCAGACGAGGAAAGAGCAACTTGGAACGGAAGGGTATCAAGAGATGGGTCGGAAAGGAGGGCTGAGCACCACCGACCAGTCCGGTGGAGAGAGAGCAGAAGAGGAAGGGATCGAGATTGACGAGTCCAAGTTCAAGACAACAAATCCATAGATGCTGTATTCTCTAGTAGTTTTTGTAGTTTGTTATCTCTACATGTCCTTGTATCTTAAGAGCCAAATGTGGTGGCACTAGTTTGTTTCTAGTAATAATAGACTTACTAAATATTCAGACAAATATTCTCAATCTAAATTCATGATCTAAAAATAGAGCCTAAGACTACATCTAACTACTGGGTTGAACTTGTGCTAGGCAACATGAAATGGATTTGAAAAAAAAAACATGAAATGGATAAAGCTTTGGTCAAATCTAGAACTATTAGGCAGTAGTTGTTCATCCAATGGCTAGTTGCTAGAGCAGTCACCAAAAGGCATAGTATAAGAAATGGTTAGGTACTAGCCTGAAATTACAGATTAGAACCAGTACAAAATCCCCAGTGAGGTCTGATAGATGAATGAGGATATTAGGGAAAAGAAGACATGACATAGCTGGTATTTGACTAATTATTTTCCCGGAATATTCACAGGCCATTGCCAATTGAAGATTATAATGAATTAGATAGTACGAGAATGCATTAAAATGAAAGGGATATTGGGTATTACCTTCAAAGGTTGAGCTGAGTAAATGTAAGATAGAAAGCATCTGCCTAAAGCAATGCCCTACCCTGCCCTGCCTATACATGACAAGCATTCAGGGAATGACATTCATTTTAAATACTTTATGAGAAGAAAAATAGATCAATGGCCACGTATTAATAAATAAGACTTACTCACACATCCAATAAACCAGCCGACGCAATGCCTCCCAAAAGCAGTACCCAGATTTGGGTAATCACCTGAGGGAAAGAATTTTAAAAGACTTGTTTCCTCTTTCCCAAAAAAATAAATAAATAAATCCGAAAATAAGTGAATACTGGTGCTCATTCGTGTATAAAAAATAAAAATAAATAATTAATCACATTCCATACCTCATTCTCAGATATTGCCCCTGAAGGAATAGGACGATAAGGTTCATTAATAGCATCAATCTCTCTTATCATACCAATCATTGAGCATCTAGAAAGGTGGAGAGGACACAAATTTAGTCATTCTAGCAGGAACACACACTAATTTCCATTCATGAGAAATGTACCTGTATAGCCAGTTTGGCATGGGCCAGACATTATGCAAACAATTGATTTGGCAACATCTTCCAAAGTCCAATGGAAGTTTCCTGCAACATGAGCAGAAGTGAACTAACAGACACAGAGAGCGTTGTGGAAGTAATATGATTATTAGAGCAAGCATATTAAGAAAGCCATCCATTAACCTCCCAAATATAAGCTCATTTGTGAGTTAACAGGCAACAACATTCTATACCTAGGAGTAGAAGAGATGCTATTAAGGCTACATCTGGATAGATATATTTTAAATGAAAGAATTTGAGCTTGAAATTTATAAATACAAGAGTGATGCAGATCAGGTGGTTGGGCAGCATAATTGGAATTGGACCAGTGAAATGACATACCAGTGATTATGAACTTGGGCCGATGTTGTCATGAATTAATCCAAAAGGCCTATGTTTTTATTGAATATGGCCCAATGATCAAAAACACTTTCTTTTTGGCCAAATTCCATCGTTTAGGCTTTCGATTCTACAAATTAACTATTTTTTAAATTTTTTGTTTTACCAATTACTTTGTCTATGAGTTTCCATTTTTTGTGTTGTTTGTTTTGGCATGTTTCTAACTCAAAATTTATATTTTTGGTAATTTTGTGTTTTTTCTGCATTAATTCCAAGTATTATGAGGAATTAGCCTAATTTATTATTTCCTAGTTAGGTTAGGACATGAATACTATAAATTAGTTGTAAGGCTCAAGGCAAATCACTGTAATTTGGATTATTAAAATTTCAGGGAGAGTTTCTTATTCTGAGTGTTCACTATTATGGGTATTCTTAGATTAAACAAATTATAGGTTGTTTTGCATTAATCTCGCTATGCAATTCTTTCTACACGACACACTCTTCCCCGGAGCACTGAGAGAGTTAGTTGTTGGAGCTCGATTAAAATACCTATGATATGAGTAAGAATTGAAGTAAAGATGTTTAATTATATTCCTCGTTGTTCAACCTGAATCCTTCTTGTAATGGATTTGAAAAAACTCTTTTAAGACCTAATCGTTTGAAATCCGCTCATATTCTTCCATCCTTCTCATTGACATCGAAATTTGAGTCTTCAAACATAATTGTAAGGCACACTCTTTACATGACTAAATCAAATCCATTCATTTCAAATCCATAAATCCAAATGCAACCTATAATAATTGTACAAAGATTCTTAACCAAAAAGAGCAGTAGTTAAATGTCGATATGAGTAGGTCGAGCTTATGAGAATTGGTACTAATGATGGACAATAAACTACATAAACAAGACAATTACATTCAAATTTATACAGTTCGCTGGAACAGCGAGAGAAAGTCATAAAATACAGTCTAGCATAAGTTTTAATTCATTTTCTACAAGGTCAATGCAAAAAAGCACAACTTTATGCGAAGAAGACAATAAAAGTAAAAAAAAGGAAACCTAATTAACATGATTCGCATAGCAAATAGCTCTTCCATCTCTACCTCTTTTATCATAGGTGACTCAATCATTAGACCACTTAAGCTGTCGCCTAAGGTCCACAAAAAATCTCAAAGGCTTATTTAGATAAGGCGTCATTTTGATGTTTAATCTGAGACCTCCAAAAATCTTGAGCCACTACTGCTTTTATTCTTCACAAACGGGGAAAATATACCAGGAAATGTGTAATATAGATGAATCTAGAACATTTTATTATCATCTTAGAAGATGTATTTCCTTCTCATAATTTTGCCTTTCGAAATTTATCAAAAGTTCCTTTCAAATTATGGATCAATCATAAAGGCATTCATTATACCTATACTCTGTTAAAAACTGATGATTAAGAAGACTCTTGTTAAAATTTGAATTAGAAAAAGAAAAAAAAGGGCATTAATGACTGACAGTTTCTTGCTTGACTCCATTGATGCCCAGAAGATGGTTAAAGCTCGAGTAAGCTCACAAAGGTGCCACACAATTCAACTTCCAAAAACCCCTGAAACCCCCAATGCCAGTAAAGTAAACCTCCAATTTGGATTCAAATTGAAATTCAAAGAACAAAACAAACGCCACAAAAATTCAAAATTCCATAATATACCTTTGTTTGAATCGGTCTCTGTTGCTCTCACTGTCAGCCTCCGACCTAAGAATAATTCAAATATCAAACATATACATGGACATACACATTATATATACACAAACAAATTAGTTGCAGGAGAGAGAGAGGGGGGGGGGTTGGCTTCGCACCAAAATGAGAGTGAGAATTCAGAAAAATGCGAAAGCAGTAATACTAGATACCTCCAAAGTTCTACCAAATGAGTGTGGGACCCACATATGGATCCCACCCATATGAGACATTTGGTAAAACTTTTAGGATCTCTAACATTTTTGCCACAAAAGATATAGGGATTTGAGGTAATTTGGGAATTTGGGATGGGAAACAAAATGTAAAGAGTTTTTTTTTGCAACATGTATTTCTATTATTGAAGACACTATTATAGTGTCACAAAAAAATTTATTTTTAGCGACGGTTTACTCCACCGGTGCAAATGTTGTTGTCATTGTTGTTATTGTTGTTGTTGTTTTTTTTTTTTTTTAAAAAAAAAAAAGAAGTAGCAAAAGAAAGGAATGGAGGACTGGCTATGCACAATGTGTAGATGATTCTCCAAAATTAAACTTTTCCATATAGTTATATTGGGTTTTATTAAATTTAAATTGAATTAAAAAGGAATTTGCTGATGCGTTAGATGTTTTCTTAACTTGATGTTATATTTATATTCGAGTCTTATCGTTATGTGATACAATGTTGATTGAATTATATTTTTTAAGAAGTTGAATACTAACTTTTAAGAAGAACAAGAGAATTATCTAGATAAAAGTCAGTTGATTTTAACTTTGCTTTTGCTGATTCTAGGGAGGACAGACAAAAATGATTTACGAGAATGATAATCAATTTGAATATGCTGAACTACCAAACAGGCTCTCTTGCTCTATAATTGAAAAACTTGGCTTCCAAGTTGCGATTTCTCATTTGTTAGGAACACTATAATGCGATATGATATTCCGAAACTATCTAATGAATTTTATAAAATTTGTGCATTTGTATAGAATCAAACCTTCAATGTAACCACAAAAGCAGGGAACGTATCTGCTGTAAGCAAGATGCTCCACCCACTGCGGTGCTCCTTAGCTCCTACAAATATTTAGTAATAATTTTTACTTTTTAAGTTGCAATTTCTCATTTATTAGAAATACTTTAATAGGATATGATACTCCGAGATTATCTAAAGATTTAAAAGAAAATTGTGCATTGGTATAGAATCAACCTTCAATGCAACTACTAAAGCAGGGAACCTATCTGTTGTAAGCAAGATGCTCCACCACACTGAGGTGCTCCTTAGCTCCTACAAAAATTTAGGTAGGCTTTCGGTCACAGGAAATAATGCGAAATAGTATGATCAATTTATAAAATGATCATTTACTTATAACGATAACTTAGCTTTATTTACAGTTATTTTTCACCATTCAGTTAATGAATTAACAAAAGAATAAATATTTTAAAAGAAAAATTATTTAATTTTACCTTTGTTTGAGTGAGCAAACACTATTTCTTCCATCTTTTACAAAATGAAGCTGCTAGTGTGAGATTCTTTTTCCTTTCTTGATCTTCAATGGAGTATAATTCCTGACTGACTCCACCCAGCAAACTGGCAAGAGCCTATTGATACCAGTGTCAAAACTCACAAACCATTCCAATGCTATTTATTTTCTTGCTTCCATTTTATTTAATTTCTCTCCACAAATTTTTCGACAAATTCAAAATCTAAACACATAATTCAATTTATAAAAGCCAAATCATGTGAGGAGAACAAAATTTTTAATCCTTCAACCCATAGGTTAATCATGAACTGCATCAGAGGCAGTGACACATGTTATAGTGTCAGCTAACCCCATCAAATACCCCTTAAAAAATAAAAATTATTATTCATTGTAAAAAAGAGGCTTGGTCAAAATTTAATCCCATGGATAAAAATAATTAACCCACTCTATCAGCAGACTTAATGATACTTAACAATCAACTTTAGAATTATATTACTGATAATAGATTTTTAGACCTATAAAGAATTGGAGATATTGGTAAAAAGTTAGGACAGATGAAGAAATATATTTCGTCTTTGTTGGTTGTTTGTGAAATTAACATTAGTTTTACTTGTCCCAATTGCAATAATAGAATTTTTGTTCCCAGTAGAGAAATCCATAAATAATCAACTGCTTAAAGATCAGTTAATAAAGGATATGTTTTATGGTACTAGTAAGAAAGTTATTATGTGTTGATTCTAAAATATATAACTTTATCGTGACAATTGTAAAAGTACATATATACTTACGAGTTTTTGTCAAAAAGGGTAGCATTTTTTGTGTATAAATCTTTATGTGAGTGTTGATTTCCGACCACACAACCAAATGAGGAACTCAGTTGGAGAGCACCGGCAGAATAGATTAAGCCTGAACAATCTGTCACAGAAAGATAAGAATCCGACGGTGGTTCGTCGACCCAGAGGGTACTCCGATAATCAAGTCAGTAATCAATATCTCTCAAAGGTAGCAAATTGTACTTAAACTCACCAGAAAGAACTTACCTCAGACCCACGAGGGTGCCCTACTTATATAGTCAGCACTGACTTGATCCCTATAGAAGCCTTACTTCAGTGGACTCAGGCTCAATGCTCATCCTGGACTCTCAGCTAGATAAAGATAAACTCCCTAAGAGCTTTATCTTTATCCAGATTGAGATCCTCCCCTGTTCTAGGAGTCTTGTCCCTTATCTGCTCATCTTGGATTCCGGTATCTCTGCAGATAACCTCAACCTAGCCGAGATCACCTCGGCGCATGACCAGGCCACGTGGCACCTCGGCTGACACTTCGGCGTTACCTTAGCCACATACTATTATTCACAAAATATGCCACCACAACTACCCCCTAGGTTCTATTACCTCGGCAACTTGAGGTGATGGAACCTACACCACTTGCTTATACACCATGTCGGCTGAAATTCATTCTTTCCTTCTACCGAGGTCATAACTCGTCGGTTTTAAGTACTTAGTGCTCAACTGTCCACCTTTATCAAGGATCAAGAATCAAAAATTCAATTCTTGAGACATCTCAGCCAAGATCGCTTCCCTAGCCGAGATCCTGGCCTTTACTTTAAGAATCCCAAAAGTTCTAATGAGCTGTCAAGCATAGTTCTTTCAATTGTTTCCTCCGCACGCCCTTTCTTCATTAGTTTGTACCTGACACGCGCTATTAGGACGTATCGCTCCTGCACATGCCACCTGACAGACATGTCGTCTAAGGCGTATTCATTTCCTTTTGCCGTCCTTTCAATTTTTAACAAAACTCTCTCTCTTTCTCTCTCTTCGTCTTCTCACTTTGCATTCTCTCATTTTTTCTCTGCACTCAGACTTTCTCTCTCTAAAATCCTCCATTTTCGAACCTTCAAAACTTTGCAACTGTCCATCTCTAGTGAATTTTCTGCCACTCCTTTCCGATCAAGGGCAGCATCTAACTAGGGTGAACCTAACTTCGGCATTTCCCTCTTTGACCTTA
Source organism: Camellia japonica (assembly GCA_030407325.1). Classification (NCBI taxonomy): domain Eukaryota; kingdom Viridiplantae; phylum Streptophyta; class Magnoliopsida; order Ericales; family Theaceae; genus Camellia; species Camellia japonica. The sequence continues at coordinate 4,899,814 of JAPPVO010000016.1, forward strand.
ATCGGTGAGTTCTCAATATCTCTTTTTAATTTCAGTCTTTTACTGTTCTCTTTATTTGTTTCGAACTTGCCATTTGTCCACATTGTCTGTTGTTACCTTGTATTTATGTTCGTTGTTGTGTCTTGTTTCCATCTTCATGCTTTGATCATCATTTTTGTTTCTTGAATCTTGAATTTGTGTAGTCTTTTGAAGCTCATCACTAAAATGCCAATCATGTTTTTGCTTGAGACATTTGCACACTGTTTTTCACACACTCACTCAGAGACTTGAAGTTTTGGGTGTACACATCTATTTTTCTGCTTCACCCCTAATTTCTGAATTACATTTCTTTTTTGGTCTTCTTACTTTGTTTCCAGATTTTTGCCTTTAATTCCTGTTTCTACATAGACTTGGGTTTGGGGATTTGATTTAGAGCCTTGTTTCTTTAGGAAAACTGAAACGAAATCCCCTCTAACCCTCATAAATCTTGATCCCAGCGTTTTCTAGGGTTTAGCCGAGGTTCTCAAACATTTACCAGTGATCTTTTTCTGAAATCTTGTACCATCTTCCATTTAAGCTAACGTATGGGCATGTTTAAGTGGAGGGTAGACACCCCAGAAAAACTTAAGAACTTTAGGAGAGAGTTCTCTATCCCAGCCGACGTTCAGATGAGATTGGCTCGGAATGAAGACTCTATTATACTTGATGGAAACTTTGTGCCCTTCCCAATAGTTGCCTTTGTAGAGTGTGGACTCAGGTTTCCCCCTAGACATCCTTTTTAGAAAAATCCTCCATTATTATAAGCTCAACCCCATGTAACTAGCCATCAACTCATATAGGGTTATCAATGGTATCATAAAACTGGCACGCCGAGAAAATGATAGGATCACGCTAGCCGACATCCAGTTCTGTTACACCATGTGTGGCCTTAAGTTTGAAAAAGGCTACACATATTACCTTAAGCCCAGATCCACTGCCAACAAAATCGTAGCCGACCTTCCTAACTCCAACAAGGGTGATAAGGATGACTATCTGATCGTCTCGGGCAACTGGGAGTTTGCACCAGACGACGATCTTCATCTCTTCCCACTGCGCCGAGGAGTGTTTAGAGAGGATGAGGGTAAGAACTGAGTTACCTCCCAACTTTATCTCTGCTTAAGACTTGTTAACCTTATATGTTCATGCTAATGTTTCTCTTGTTTGCAGATCTTCTTTAGCCAGCGAAAGACTTTGCCAGACATTTTTCCCCAGCAAAGACCTAAAAAAGCTGTTGGGTTTGCCAATCGAGAAGCGCAAGGCCCCACTGCTGCTTGACTACATCCCGACGTACAAATCCGCTTTGCCCAACGTTCCCCGCCAAAGCAAAACTTCCTCATCTGTAACAACTCCACCAACTGCATCATCCTAAAGCCAGACCAGGCCTTCTCATCAGACCCAGTAGAGCTGCTCTCTACTTCTGCTCCAGCTCAATTAATCCCACCATCTCAGCGCCAATGCTGACGTAAAGCTCCACCAATCGCTCCAGCCGGCAAGACTCGTAACCATATACGTCGAGAATCAATCTCCTCGGCGTATGACCGAGCAAACCCTCCAACTGCGCTTTCAGCAATTCACTTCGGTACTAAGGTCACTATCGCTGCAACAACCGACGACATGGGCCACAAACCAGCCGTCGTTGAAGATCTCCTTGCCACCCTTCCTGGGGTGGTGGCTGTTCAATCCTCCTCCTCTCCATCCCAGACCAAGTCAAGGCCAAAGAGGGTAAAAAGAACCAAGGCTAAGGCCACAGTGACTCAGATTGACTCTAAGGACATTGTGTTGATCTCGAAATTGACTGAGGAAGAGAAGAGCCAAACTGCTGCCGAGAAGGGGCCAGCCAAGGCTGATGCATCTAATTCCTAACCACCCAAAAGGCCGAGGTTTGATCAACCTGAGGGTAGCTGCAGCTTCCCTCGCAATATGACCTGGGCTCCCGAGGTCATGGAGGAGGACAGACCCTTGACAGCTGGCGATAGTGCAATGAAGAATATTGAAGTCGATGCAGCCCTGTCAAGGGCTGTTCTTTTACCATAAGATTTGAACCGTATGGGCGAGTTGCATGAATATGAAAACTTTGGCCTTATGATGTAGCACTCGGTCTTGGTAAGTCTCTTCCTTTTCCCTATTAAAATTTTTCAACACTTAGCCAGAATCTTAACTAATCTGTTTTATTCCTTGTAGGCCATCCAGCACATACATTCGTATACGGTCAAGACCAAGATGATGAGAAGGAGTTAGTAAAAAAGACCCAAAAAGCTACCAAGCTCCTATCATTGTTGAACCACGCCGAAGCTAGCAACCGAAAGCTGCTGGATCAGGCCAAGCCGAGGCCAAAGCTGAAGCTACGGAGGCAGCTGCTAAGGCTGTTAATGCCGAGGTTGAAGCTGCCAAGACCAAGGCAGCAAAGTTCAAGGCCAAGCTCAATAAGGCCATCGAATCAAAGGAACCCAAGGTAAAAGCACCCAACGAGAAGGCCTTCGAAGAGGGTCAAGTTGCCGTTCGTGACCAATACAAAGAACAAGTCAATAAGGCTTGCAACAGAGGTTATTACCTCGGTTGGACGACGGCACCAAACAAATTATCCATTCCAATGGACTCCGACCTTCGAGACATCAATCAACTCCAAATGCCTTTCCCTCCAGCCTCCAAGGACTTTGAGGACGAAGCCGACGAGGATGATGCCGAGAATGGTGATGTCGATGAAGAGGAAGATGAGGCTACCACTGATGCCAAGTCCCCCACCCTAAATGAGCAAGTCCCTTATTTGACTCAAGATGAGGAGGATGACTTGGCTTCCAAGGACGCCTCTCCCAAACCAACCACTTCTGAGGCCGAGGTCCAATGTGTCGAGAAGAGTTTGGATCAGACTCTACTCGAAATAGATGCCGAGATAGCGGCGAAGAAGAATGCAATACTGCCAACCGAGGCTGATACAACTCCAACAGCTGAGGTTGAGCAATCCCAGACCAATCCCAGTGCTTAGGATATTTCTTCTTTATTTTGTACTATTTCTTCCTTCAGTTGTATTTCGTTTGAACGACTTTTGAGTTTTCAATTTGGCCGATGTGCCTTTTGCTATATTCGAACAAGTTTCTCCTTTAAATGCATGTTTTTCTTTTGAAGTGTTTGAATGCTTTTCTTGTATGCTTAGTGTTTTCCTTCCATGCCTTGCACATTTTCACACTTAGAATATTTTTGTAACTTCTCCCAAGTACACTTCAACGGTGTAATCACTTTGGATTAGAATGCCCCGGACGAGAACTGCCTCGGATCCGTGTTATCTCGGGTGTTTCCCCAGTTGGTCACCTCGGTCCAAACAATCTCGGGGTTCTTTTTACCTTGATCTCGGTCCAACCACACTTAAAAATATTTTATTCAAAATATTTTTACAAGTGTTCTTCCTTTACTTGTACATGTTGTCTTCTAGCAAGACTTCACCATTTTCAACCCTTTCTAGCCTGACTGCTTGGTTGATTATCTCGCATAATCTATACCTCGGCTAACTTCGACTTGTAAATTGTTCTGAAATTTCAACAAGTGTCAAGCCCATTCTAACTTGTAAAAATTTCAACAAGTATTAAGCTCTCAAGCTTATTAATCATTCCTACTCCCTGCCCCCTAATGTGAACCTAAGTTTCACTAAAGTTCACATTAAGCATGCTTCTTTAATTTTTCTGAAGACCGATTCAAATAAATTTTAACTGAGGTTTTCTACCTCGTTGTCTTTGTTAATCTGACTAAAGCAAACCCTATTCGATTCTGCTGACATGGCAAGTCTGATTCAACTTAGTTCAACTCTATTATATGCAAGTATGATTCGACTCTGCCATATAATAAGTCTAAGTTACTCATCCAACTTAGTTCAACTCTATCATCTGCAAGTATAATTCAACTCTGCTACATAACGAGTCTAAGTTACTCATCCAACTTAGTTCAACTCTATCATATACAAGTATAATTCAACTCTGCCACATAACAAGTCTAAGTTACTCATCAAACTTAGTTCAACTCTATCATGTGCAAGTATAATTCAACTTTGCCATATAACAAGTCTAAGTTACTCATCCAACTTAGTTCAACTCTATCATGTGCAAGTATAATTCAACTCAGCCACATAATAAGTCTAAGTTACTCATCATGTTTTTATCGGAAACATCGTCGTAAGACCATTTTAGTCCTATTAAACAAGTGTCAACAATAACCCATGGAAAATCAAATCGAGCTAGTGTTTTATTAAACTTCGGCTAATTACATGAATCTGAAAAGACAAAAACTTAATGAAAGAAAAACATCAAATTGCCAGTGTTCCAGGGTCTTAGCAACTCTTTGCCATCTTTGTTCTCAAGCCGATATGCCTCATTGCTGGCAACAGAAATGATTCTGTAAGGCCCCTCCTAATTTGGGCCAAGTTTGCCTTGCCTAGGTCCTTTTTGTTGCCGACAACTTTCCTCAGGACGAGGTACCCAACCTTGAACTCTCTTGGGTTGATCTTCTTATTGTAAGCTCTCGCCAACTGCTGCTGGTATGCCCCCAGCCGAATTGCTGCTCTTTCCCTTCTTTCTTCCAGTAGATCTAGACTCGGGCTAAAAATGCCTCATTGGTCCCATCCTCTACTCCCTGGGTTCTGATTCCAGGGATGCCAACCTCTAGTGGAATAACTGTTTCAGTGCCATAAGCCATGGCAAAAGGAGATTCCCCAGTTGATCTCCTCGGCGTAGTTCGATATACTCACAATACATTGGGCAATTCTTCCACCCATTTTCCCTTGGCTGTTTCTAACCTCTTTTTGATCCCATCCAAAATGATCTTGTTGGATGCTTCGGTCTGACCATTACTCTGGGGGAAACTTGGGGTGGAGTAATAATTCTTTATCTTGTACTTGGTGCAAAAGCTCTTGATCAACTTACTGTCAAATTGGGTGCCATTATTTGTAATAATAGGTCTTGGAATCCCAAATCTGGTGATAATGTTTTTTCAGATGAAATTCTTCACATCAATGTCTCTAATCTTTGCGGAGGGTTCTACCTCTACCCACTTCGTAAAGTAGTCAATTGCCACCAATAGAAATTTTCTTTGTCCAGTTGCTTGGGGCAATTGCCCAACAAGATCCATGCCCCAATGGACAATTGGCCAGAGACTGGATACTGGATTCAAATCTGCTGCTAGCTGATGTATCAAAGGTGCAAACTTTTGGCACTTCTCACATTTCTTAACATAGGCCTCAGCATCCTTCTGCATATAAGGCCACCAGTATTCTTGAGTTATAGCCCTATGAGCAAGTGATCTACCCCCAGCATGACTGCCACATACTCCTTCATGAATCTCAAATAAAAAGTCATCAAACTGGGAGGGGTGTACACATCTTAACAGGGGCCCAGTGAAGGACCTCCTGTAAAGATGGCCTTCTCCTGATAAGCGAAATCTGGGCGAAATCTAGTCTTATGTGCTTCTTTCCTATCCTCTGGCAATTTGCCATCCCTGAGGAACATGACTATTGCATCTATCCAGCTTGGGCCCATTTCTATGCACATTGCCTCATACTCTGTTATCTGAGGCTCTACACTTGGTCCTATTAAATAGTCAACCATGATTGTCCTTGGTTCCCTTGACTTTATTGCACTAGCTAGGTTGGCCAAGGCGTCGGCATGACTGTTATCATCTCGGCTAACCTGTTGCAGCCGACAATCTTGGAACAATGCTAGCAGCTTGACAACCTCTTTGACATATGTTGCCATTTTTTCATCTCGGGCGGCGTACTCGCTCGTTGCATGATTCACAATAAACTAGGAGTCACAGTAGACTACTACCTTGTCAACTTCCATTACTGCTGCTAACTTTAGTCCTGCAATTAGTGTTTCATACTCTGCTTTGTTGTTTGAGACCTTGAACCCTAAATGAATTGATTGCTCTATCATTCACCCATCCAGCGATATCAAAACCACCCCTATACCTACTCATTGTCGGTTTGAACTTTCATCGACAAACAGGCGGAAGGAGTCGCCGATGTAGATATTGCAGAGCTTTAGTTGCTCTGCCTTCTTCTGTTTTGCTGGGGCGGGGTCCTTTAGCCCCAACTAGGTCTCTTCTAGACCTGTTGGACATCCTAAGTCACGGCTCTCCGGAGCCCGACGTGGTATGGCACCAGGTGTGAATTCAGCCACAAAGTCGGCCAAAACCTGTCCTTTGATTGTTGTTCTTGGCCTGAACTCCAAGTCGTATTGGCCCAGCACTACTGCCCATTTGGCTATTTTACCTGTCAGGTCTCCATGCTGGAACAGGGACTTCAAAGGATGCTCAGTCAGTACCACGATCCTGTGGGCTTAGAAGTAGTGGTTCAACTTCTTGGAAGCCATTACCAAGGCTAGTGTTAACTTTTCCAAGGGCAGGTACCTGGTTTTCGCACCTGCTAAGGTTTTACTCAAATAATAAACCGCCTTATGTTCTCCCTCTTCTTCTCGGATTACTACTGCACTTACTGCATGCTCTGAAATAGCTAAGTATAGGAACAATTCTTCTCTAAGGGCTGGATTTGACAAAACTAGAGCTGTTGTCAAGTACCTTTTTAAGTCGGCCAAAGCGACTTCGCACTCTTCAATCCATAAAAAATCAGTGGCCTTTTTTAACAAACTAAAAAATGGTTTACACTTATCAGAACTTCGGCTGATAAACCTATTTAGAGCTGCTGCCTTGCTGGTCAGTATCTGGACCTATTTGGCCGACGTAGGGCTCTTTAAGTCAAGTTTGGCCTTGATCTGATCCGGGCTTACTTCTATGCCCCTCCTGGTTACTAAAAACCCTAGAAACTTACCTGATCTAACTCCAAATGAGCACTTCAATGCATTGAGTCGGAGCTGATATGTTCTTAGGATATCAAAAACTGCCTTCAAGTCGGCTAGATGGTCCCCAGGTTCTTTGGTCTTCACGACCATGTCATCAATATACACTTCTACTGTCTTGCCAATCAGATGCCTAAAGATCTTGGTCACCAACCTCTGGTAGGTTGCCCCTGCATTCTTCAACTCGAAAGGCATCACTCTGTAGTAATACAGGCCTTTCGGTGTGATGAAAGCAGTCCCTGTAAGCATCCAAAAAGCTCATCCTCCCATGCCCTGAGGTGGCATCCACCAGTTGGTCAATTTTAGGCAAATGAGAACTATCCTTGGGACAAGCCTTATTCAGGTTGGTGAAGTTCACGCAGACCCTCCACTTCTCATTCTTCTTTTTCACAACTACCATATTGGACAACCAAGTAGGGTAGCTTACTTCCCTGATGGTCTAGGCTTCCAATAGCTTGTCAACTTCCTCCTCAATTTCCTCCACATGCATTAACGTCGGCATTTTTGCTTGCTGAATGACAGGCTTAGCCGACCTATCCATATTTAGCTTATGGCAAGTGACCTCGGGGTCAATACTAGGCATCTCGTACGGTGTCCAGGCAAACACTTTTATGTTTGCTTGCAGGAATGCCTCCAACTCCTTTCCCTCCTCTTCGACCAAACTAGAGTTGAGAAGAAATAAGCGTTCCTCATCTCCTTCCTAGACCAGGATCTTCTTCAAAGCCTCCTCATTTTTGTCGGCTGGTTCTGTAGACAGCCCGAACTCCGCTCCGCGCGTGAGGGCGCGAATTGTAGTTCTTAGCTACTACAGTTCAGACTCCTGTCACGGTTCTGAATCTAATCTCACAAAGTGCAATGTAAGACTGATAAATCACCAAAGAGTCCAAATCCGGCAAATCGTTTTGGAAAATCGATTTTAATCAAGAAGTGCCAAACATGGACTGCTTTGCCAGATTTCAGAGTTGCCACCTAAATATTTTGTTATTGGGAAATTTAGGAAACCCTAACTCGTGCCTAAGGCCACGTGTCCATCATCACCAAAGTTGCCTCGGCTCGGGAACTTGGGTACGAGAGGGGAAGGTCCTGAAATGAGCGCCTCCGCTCGCCCGATCAAAGGATCGGCCTCTACTAACATGATATGTTGTTTTTGAAAACACATGTGTTCTTGTTTGATTATTAGCTAGCTTACTATATGATGCGCACAACACACAAGTATAGACTCAATCACGAGAATTGGAACAATTCAAGTCATGTTTGTTTTCGAAAATGGTTTGAAAGTGCTACTCGCAAGTAGGCTAGCGAATTTGCCACCCTCAAGTGGGCTTAAAACATGATGATTTGCCACTTCAAGTGGGCTTAAAACTCGCATTCCGATGAATTGTTCCAATTCAAGCAATCAAACCTTCACCCACAGGTATTCATGCAGGTATAGCAGTTAAGCAAATAGTCTCATGGCAAGCATGCTATCATGGCAGTCACTCTCATACATGCAAGGATGCTAAAGCATAAACACTTACAGTGTACTCCAAGCCAAAACAGAAGCTAGTTAGTAATCAATGCATGATCCTAGCTATGTCAACAATCCCTAATGCAACACATGCAAAATGCAACTAAGTAGGCTCAGCTATCTAGGATGGCATATGAATGCGACAATTTGATACATGTATTCAAAGAAATATTGAAATACAATGCAGTTTGAATGATGCGCCGAGCCTGGTGCATGCAATACGAATGAATGATGCACGCATACAAAGCATAAGTATGCTAATCGAAATATGCCCTAAACTAACAATCAAAAGTTGATAAGTAAAAGGGAGAAAGAAGTGGGGGTTGGAAGACATGCACACACATGCGCACTCTTATTACAACATTTGCCCTCTCGACGGAGGGTCCGAATAAATCAACTAACTAGCTACGCTAAGCTAATTAATTACAAACCGAATTGAAAACTAGCTATGCTAAGCTAATTAAATACAAAGCAAATTAATTAATTAAACACTGAACTAATTAATTACAAAATAACTAAGCTAATGAACTAGTTTAGCTAAGCAATTTAAACAAATGGCCTCGGGAAGTGAGGGGGATATACATGCTCGGTCGGCTTCGCTCGGAAATCCACTATCGTGCCTCATGATGCCTCTAGTTGCACACTTCTGTACTTCTGAAAATTATGCCAACTTCCAGAATGCTTCTGACCCACCTTAGGAACATGCTGAGGGATGGTCGGCCAAGAGGGATGGCCATCGGCCAAAGTTGATGGCCATCGGCCACTTTTGATAGCCGATTGGCAGCCTTGGTGGCTGGTCGGCAGCTTTGATCGCCGGTCGGCCACTGCTTCCTGCAATTTCTACTTTTGCTGCAACAGAGCACAAACAGAGGCATGACAGTGTATTTGCAAGGAAATGTGTGTACCACCACACTCCTTATCATATCTCAAGCTCAAAGGAGTGTAGTACTCGACTCTCGGACCACCAACCAAGCATCACAATGCATGATGGCCAAGGAGCCAAGTTTGTACAAGTTAATGAATGCATAAACAAAACTCGATGAATCTCCACCCTATCATGCACGATTAAGGGTGTCGGTGACTAAGAAATGAGGCACGTTTCATCACTTCAAGTATGAAACGTCTCTCATTTCTTGTGTTTGGATTAACGTTCGATCCAAACACATACAGTGCAATTGTAGACACCCCATTTTTGACCGCCCTTAAGACTTGGACACTACTGATGGTTTACTTGGCGGAGAAAGGTGTGCAGGGCACAGGTTCAGTTTCTTCGGCAAGGAGAGAGGCGAATCTCAACTTCACACCCCATTTTGGACCACAATTATTTTGGATGGTTTTTAGACCTTGAAACCCTCTCTTTCAAAACATTTTTGAAATAAAATTCCCACGATGTTCCGACGCTCGCATTTCGGTAAATGTTGCGCTTTTCGGTAAACCGAGCAAGGACAAAATGGGGATGAATGAAAGAGAGATGAAATCTTTGAAAAATCTTTCAAAACACCTTACTTAGGGGTTCGAAGTTGAGGAGAAGAGGAAAGGAGAGGAGAAAAACTGGTCTGGGAGAAGTTCGGCATGAATCCGGGTAGGAAAGAATCGAGCAGCCCTCGCTGAATCGGGCTTATTCAATTGCATACTTAGAGTTAAGCTATGAGGCCACCATCGTTGGAAAGAAGACTTCCGGGGCTTCACTTTGTACTCAAGAATCTCCCAAAGCCAAGTCCGGGTGGAGGAGATATGATTGGTTGAAGCTGGGCATCATCCCGTTTGGATCGAGTCTGCGCGCCTTCACCAAAAAGGGCATAACTTTCTGTACAGGAGGAATTTTGATGCAAGTTTTGCGCCATTGGAAAGCTAACTTCCGGGGCTTCAATTTGCATACCCACCAACCATTTTTTGACCTTGGAATCATCTATCGGCAATCTATTTTTCCGGCCGGCAAAATATTATGCCGACCGGCACTTTATTTTGGCCGACGACCAAATTTTCTGGCCGGTTTGCACCCTTTGCACCCTCCAAGCCTGGTGCATCCCAGCTGTGCCAGTTGGAATGCACCAGCACACTCCCCCGTGCATATATGTTGCTATTTTGAGCCCTTGACCACTTTTGGACCCCTTTTTTTGCACCCTTTGCTCAAGGCTTCTTGAGGAAGCCTTGACCCCTTGTCTTGGCTTCCTCAAGAAGCCTACCAGCTGTCCAAGCTTCTCCAATAAGCCTTGACCTCCCCTTAGACCCCTTTGAAGCTTAGCATTGCCTATATAAGAGAGGTCCCTTCTCCTTTGTTTTGGTTGGAGATTTTGGAGCAAAAAACTAGAGGGAAGAGATATATATCTGATATACATACATACACCCTCTATATCTATCTTATCCAAGCCTCCAAACACCTTTGTTCTTGCACCATTTGCCCTACAACACCTAGCACAACACCTCCATCCTCCATTCCAGCACTTGGGAGGCCATTTGCAGAGGTTAGAAGCTTAGAAACTTGGACCAAGGGCTACTGGTTTGCTGCTATTCAAGGGCAAGCATCCATTTCCCTTAAACTTGCATTTTTTAACTTCATTGGTTAGCTTTATTTACAAGTATTTTTGAGCTTCGATGTAAACTGTAAAGAGGCTTATTTTGAGCCCTTCTTCAACATTGAAGAAGGGCTCAACACTGTTGGGGACCTCCATGTATGACTTGCTTCATTACCCCTCTTTGGTCCCCATTTTTGCATGATTTGTTAGCACATTGAGCTTCTATTTTTCGACCCTGATCAGAACTGAAAAGGGTCTTATTTTTCCCCCCTCTCCATGTCCCATGAAGGGTCTTTTGCTGTTTGATGCATGTTTTGTATACTTCATGTTATAGCCCTCTTGTGGCCTTAATCTTGCATTGCATTTTGAGCATGTTTGTATATTGATTTGGGGCTTGTCATCTGCTGAAAAACATCATATTTTTGGTCCCTCTTCAGTGTTGTAGAAGGGTCTTTTTCTATTTGGGCTTTGCATCTACCACTTGCCTCATTGCCTCCCTTGCGGAGCCATTTTTGTATGTTAATTTAGTCCCACTTGTGCTTACTGTTTGGCCATGCTTTGGACTGTAAAAATGCTTATTTTGGGGCTGCCTTTCTTCTGTCTTCTCATTTCATGTACCAATTATGCATGCTTTGTATAGCTGTAAGCCATTTCATGTACCTAGTTTTGCATTTCGGGAGAGATTCCATGCATCGGATGTCATTTTGCCTTGTTTCGGGGCTGTTTTGCATCACTTTTAGCTACTGAAATTTGCATTGTTTGCATACCATGATCCATGCTTTGCCATGCCTTGTTAGGGTGGCATTCGTGCCTTAGGTTTGGTCCTCAGTTTGCGTGCACGCGTGCACGCATTTCAAGTGTCTCATTTTCATTTAATGGCCGCTGATTTTGGCATGCTTGCGAGCTATGTTAGTTTAAGTCCATCGTTGCATGTTGTTGCATGCCATGTTTTTACATGTTTAGGTTGGCGCCTAGCATACATTGCTCATTTGCATGTTCATGTTGCATACTTAGCCGCCATGCCTAGGTTGCATTCCATTGAGCATGCATCCCTCGCCTCTTGACCAATCATGATAGGGGTTGGGGCCCTTTGATTTGTTTTGTGCTTGCATTTCATTTGATATCAAAGTTGCTAACTTGGCTTTCGGGCCATCATGCATTGAAATGCGTGATTGATGGCCCGGGGGTCGAGGGCCATGCTCCCTTGAGTCTAACACATGATAGGGAGTGTGCCCATGCACACATTTGCTTGAAATTTCATGCCATGCACTGTCTGTCCCCTGTTGCTGTCAAAACTGTCTTCTGCAGGAAGTTTCTGCCGACCGGCAACATTCAGTGCCGACCGGCCGTTTATTTAGTGCCGATAGCCTTATCTCCAGCCGATGGATATTGTACACGGCCGGTGGATATTCTATTCAGTCGATGGTGTTCTAAAGCGTGCAGGGAACCAGTTCCAGAACTTTGGCATTTTTAAGAGAGACAGGGCAGTAAGAACAGAGGCAGCAGTGGCATGGTGCGGGTTTTCCGGGCAAGACGGATCGAGCATGCATCATTCGCGCATCCCGAAGCGGGGGCTGTGGCCATCTTTTCTATTCTGCATTTATTTGATAATTAGAGTTTTGTAATATTTTATTTGGTATTTGGACTGTATTATTTGGGACTGTATATTCTTTTGGTCCCTCTGTGTGAGGGCATATTTGTAATAAGTGTGGGTGTGTGTGTGTATGTCTTCCAACCCCCATTTTTTCTTCCCTTTTATTTATCTGCTTATGATGGTAGATTAGGGCATTTTTAAAATTAGCATACCTTATGCAATGCATGCGTGCATCCATGCATTTGTTGACATGCATCGGGCTCGGTACATCATACAAACTGCATTGTTTTCGATTTCCAAATTGAATATGCTATTTGTAGCATTCATATGCCATGTTAGGATAGCCGAGCCTGTCTAGATTACATTCTTTGCATGTGTTGCATTAGCCACTTAACATGAATTAGGATCATGCATACGATTACTAACTAGTTTCTGTTTTGGCTTGGAGTACTAGGTGAGCTTTATGCTTTAGCATATCGCATGCGTGTGAATGTTGCCATAATAGCATGATTACCATGAGGCTAGCTGCTTATGTGATATAACTGCTTGAATGCCTGTGGATGGAGGTTGAATTACCTAAATTGGGACAATGCATTAAAACTGTGAGTTTTAAGCCCACTAGATAGTGGCAAAATCATCTTTTCTAAAGCCCACTTGAGGGTGGCAAAACCTGCATTTTAGCCTACTTGAGTAGCAGTAGCAAACCGTTTTCAAAACAAACATGTAGTGTTTTGTTCCAATTTAGGCGATTTGGTCTATACTTGTTTGCTGTGCGCAACATAGTAATCTAGGCTAATAACCGGAATAAGAACACAAAGTTTTCAAAATGGATATCATGGTTAGTAGAGGCCGGTCTTCGGACCGGGCGAGAGGGGGTGCTCATAGCTGACCTTCCCCGATCGTACCCAAGCTCCCGAGCCGAGGCAACTTTGGTGATGACGGACACGTGGCCTTTGGCACCGAGTCAGGGTTTCCTAAATTTCCCCATTAAAAAATATTTAGGTGGCGACTCTGTATCTGGCAAAGCAGTCCATGTTTGGCACTTCTTTTCAAAAATCTGTTTTCTCAAAACGATTTGCCGGATTTGGACTCTTTGGTTCAGATTAGAACCGAACACAAATCGAGTCCGAACTGTAGCGTGTAGCGCGGGCCCTCCGGGCTTGTTACAGTTTCTGGCGACTCTGCTGGGGATTTTAGAGAGCTTGACTCGAACTCGTGATATCCTGTTTTGACTACACTTATGTGTTTCTTTGCATTGCATGTGCATTGGTGCGCCTAGGACACCGTGTTGGCCATCTGCTATTCCTGAGCGGTTTGCGGAGGCTTGTCTTGTCAAGGCATGACCATAAGGCTGGCCGGTTGCGGGCTCTGCCAGTATGGGAACACAAACCCCGGTTTTACCGGGGCACCCTTTTTGACCATTCGACCTAGTGCATATTCGGAATCCATAGTGACCATTCCAAACTAGGACAGGTTGCTTACCCGATGTTAGGTTGTTTGAAACCGCTGTGTGCGTAGTGAAACCCTAGCTCCTGACAAAATAGGACAGGGAAACCCTACCCCAACATAGGGGTGTATTGGCTCTCATTTACTTGCTATGTGCTTTTAGAGTGTATCTCTACAGGGAATGCATATACCAGTTTGCGAGTCTGGGTATCCGGCCTGCGGGCACCAGTATCAGTATTTTAAGAAACAGTTATATCTGCGGGTATCAGATTCAGATTTGGGGCAGTGGTTTCGGGAAACAGTGATCAGTAATAGAATACAGTCGTTCAGCTTTGCTCGTATCAGTTCCAGTGAAGTTGAGCTGAGATGCTGTCTGTTTTCTCTTTTGCTAGGTAGTCTTGGAACTATAGCTTCAGAAAGCTCCAATATCCCCCGGGTACATTGGACTCGTGTTGATAGACTTTGTCGGGTCAGAGATTCAGTTTGCCAAAGGCAGAGTAAAAAGGGCCAGTCAGGCACGGGTCACCGGTTCAGCAGTTACCAGATCAGTAACCCTTATCCACCCCACCAGTGAACAGTCAGGCTGAGGCCTCAGTTTTTTTATCACAGAGATAGATATACCCGTCAGTCAGATGGATCAACAGAATACGTCAGGGGTGGAGGCAATGATGCGTCAGATGCAGGAAACTATGAAACTCATGCAGCAAGACGCTGTCCGCCAAGCGGAATTCTCCAAGCAGCAGGCTGCAATCATGGCTCAGCAGGCCGAGCTCATCACCAGGCTGCAACAGCAAAGCGGCGCGTCTGCTTCACAACAAGTTCCTCCCCCAGTAGGAGCTCCAGCACCTGGGGAGACGCCAAATGTCCAGGAAGGTACAGACATTCCGGTAGGGCCGGCTCCGCCCCCAATTTTACCCCAGTTATCAAAAACACCCACCAACCTACCGGACTCTCCCTTTGAGTTCGAGACGGATCCCACAGCACTGAAGTTGAGCAAGCTTGAAAAGTTGTTCAAGAGATCCCAGGGAGTCAAGACCATCCCTGACATTGAAGATGGATACACGGACACAGCTGTGACATTGCCGGACAGGTTCAAGATGCCTCACATCGACCGTTTTGACGGGTCGGGAGATCCCATGGTCCACTTGAGTTTGTTTTCAGATGTTCTGCGCCCGATGGGCTTGACAAGATTACAGAAGCTCTCCCTTTTTAGCAGGACCCTGTCGGGTATCGCAGCCATCTGGTACGCCAAATTAGAGGACTCAGTGAAACGAAGCTGGGAGGAGATGTCCGAGGCCTTCGTCGCACAATATTCATACAATACCCAGATCGAGATCACAACCCGTGATCTTGAGACAACCAGGCAAGAGCCGAAAGAGGGCTTCTCTGACTTTGTAACCCGTTGGAGGGCCAAAGCTTCTTCGATGACCACCAGGCCGGTCGACAAGGACCAGATACGGATGATTGTGCGCAATCTCCAACCCAGGCTGATGCAGAAGATGATTGTCCTCCCCCTACCCACCTTTGCAGACCTCCATGAGATTGGGGTACAAATCGAGGACGCTATAAAGCAAGGCCTTATTGACCAGGAGAAGGAGCAACCCAGGAGGGTGTTTTCCCGTAGTTCGAATGTGACCACCAGTGGTGATGCAGCTGCAAGATCTTCTGAAGTGGGCATGGTCACCAACACCACATCAAAAAAGCTACCCCATTTACCGGTGCGTCCGGAAGTAGCTCACAGAAAACCAAATATCCACCTCGAGTCAAGAGGGTTTTCACCCCACTTTATATGCCTTTGTCAAAGGCTCTAGAGGTCTTAATCCGGAAAGGACATCTGAAACCATTGGAACAACGGCCTTTACCTGATCCTCTCCCTCCAAAACATGACCGGACTAAGTACTGTGCGTACCATCAACAAACGGTCATGAGAACCGATAAGTGCTTTCGTCTGCGCCATGATGTACAAGATTTGTTTGACAACAACGTCATCACCGCACCAGCTCAGTAAGGTCTATCGTCACTTGGGTCAGTGAACTTGGGGGATAATACGATATGATTAGGGGATGAACCACCTGCGGGCAACACTCAGTTTACTCCAGATGTGGCGTTTGGCATGCGCTGCTTGAGCATTTGCGAATGCTAGTTTTGTATTTTCTGACTTAGGTATTGAGCCAGTCTATTGTTTTGTTTTGAGTCTGTCTCTTTGTTTGAGTCAGTTTTTGGTTAAGGTCTGTGTTGTTGATCGAGTCAGTCTTGTTAGGAGTCGGGTGATTCCGGGGGTGTTACCTCGGACATCACCATTTTGTTTTGTGTTTGTCTTTTCATTTTCTTTTGAGTCTGTTTCTGCCTTGGAGCCAGTTACACCAGAAGATTTGAATGGAACAGCAGTGATTTTTACACTCTTGTGTTTGTATCTGCCATGTGCTCGTTGTGCCAGAAATTCTAAATGAGATGACAGTATTTGATAAGAACTCTGTCTTTTCTGTGCCTTGAAATTATTGCATTGACCTAAGTTTTTCAAAACCTTTTTGAACACTGCGGTGAAAACAAAGAGGGAGGAATTCCTCGGGATTTGCAAAACTTTGATCAAATTGAGAGAGAAAGAGAGGCGTGCTAAGCCATTAATGAATGAAATCATGCTTGTTAGTGTGAGTACTGAGAAGGACCCTAGCTTTGATCCAGATTGGTCCTACACTGTCTTCAGCGCGAGCGATTTGTCGCTTTCTTAAAAACTTTCAAAAAAAATGTTTTGCGCGGTCCTACGAAGACATGTGTGGAATCGCTCTTGAGATTGTGCAGCTTAGGATCGCTCTCGGCCTCGAGACTCAACCCCTTTGCTTTCAAATCTTGAACTTGGATTCAGAACGTTCAAAGGACAATCATGATGTGAGGCCTGTGTGGCCAGATTTGAAGCAGCCCTCGAACAAGAGGCACCAAAGTCAGATCAAGAGGATCAGATGTCGTCAAAAGAAGCTTGCAAAGCTAGATCAGAAGCACCCCTCGAACTAGGGGCAAAAAATATCCGATGTGCTCGAAGAGCCAAAGGTGGATCTTTCTGCAAATCAATACAACAGCCACTCTCCTGGATACAGAGGGCTTCAATCTCAAAACCATTTGGCATGGACTTGTTACACTTTTACCCTTTGAGAGGCTCACTGGGCCGAAAACCCGGAAGGGCGACCCAGGCAAAAGTTAGGGCAAGAGAAAAATACAAAAAAAGAAAAGAAAAAAAAAATGCAAAAAAATATACAAAAAGAAAAATGCAAAAAAAAAAAGAAAAGAAAAAAAATGAAAAAATGAAAAAATTGAAAAGAAAGAAGAACAAAGGTCGCAAGGTCGAAAACCTGCAACAGGCGCCTTGGCAAAAGTTAGAGCATAAAAAGGAGAGGTTAAATACCCGAGTGTACCTTAACCCCGAACTACGTAAGGCTTGATTCCCATGTTTGGGATACGTAGGCAACTTCACTTTGAAGTCCAGCCACAAACACTTCAAATTCGATTGTGTCCATGTAATGGTTTTGACCATCCTTGCCTTCTCTGTATCCGAAGTTCGGTGTAATCATCGCTCTGAGGACTGACTACAAATACGCTGCGATGCTATCCAAACAAAGGGCAACTTTCTGTTGCCATTCAAAACGCCGCGGTGTCACTTCAAACAAGGGGCAACTTTCCGTTGCCATGCAGCTCCCCTCAAGCAAGGGGCAATTTTCCTTCGAATCTGAGGTGCGCATCTCGAGAGTGGGTTCTACGCTCGTTGAGCAGTGACCGTTTGCAAAAAACAGTTTTTGGGAATTTTTACTGAGGTTGACTGATTTTCTCTAGAAAATTATTCCATTTTTCCAAAACTGGACCGTTTTCTTGGACCCAAAAAAGGAAAAATTTTCAGTGCTCATAGCCTGACTTGCATGATTTTAAATCAGAAAATCGTACAAGCAATTAATCTAACTCTCATGTTGGTCAAAATTGTTTTAGTAGAAAGCAAAATAAAAAATGGTCAAAATGATGAACTAGGGGCACAGTTGAGTCAGGCTTCCTGTCTTTTCCCCGTCGCCAGCATACTTGCCAGAAAAGGCACAACTGAAGTCAACAACAAAATGCAGAAAGCTCTCTCATCCTTCAAGCAGCGAGGTATCAAGTCAAGTGTGAAGCACGAACTGGAATGGAACAAGATATTCCACTCCATCATCTGGATCAAGATCTTCCACTCCATCATCTGGATAGATCTGATCATACCCAAACTCCCCAGTAGAGCATCATCAACCGATGCCAATCGCAGACTTGCTGCACATCCAGCCGCATCATAACCCCTCTATGGGGGAAGTTCACTGTTGTGAGCAGAAGAAAGAGAATCTAGCAGAACGCTAGGGGCAAGAGCCCGCAACTTCTTGTCTACCCATCAACCACCCAGGGGAGGGATAAAAAATGAGAGATTGAAGAATAGAGAGATGTGCGTTGAGAGAAAAGGGCTTTTTTCAGAAAACTAGAGATTGAGTGCCGAGTGATGTGAGAATCACAAGTGAGAAAGGGTGGGAATAATACCCGGTGAAACAGGCTCCCTGTGCACATTTGAGTCTTGTGTTTTGTTTTGTCTGTCTTGATTCTTGTTTCGAGTCGTTTCGAGTGTCAATAGATGTGTTTAGGTTGTTTACCTTTTTATTTTCCGTTGTTGAGTCGTGGTGTGCTATGTTCAGTCGTAGGCTCAATACCTGGTCAAGAACTCATCTCTCAATTTCAAATTCAGAAATAAAATCATTTTGTGTTCAGAGTGCTGTGCCATTCTCCACATTTGTGCAAAACAGGATTTGTTCATTCATAAAACCGCAGGGTTCAACCCAGGTCATGCGAACAGCAAAACCAGGACCTATCTGAAGCTATATTGGTTCCAAACTGCAAAGCAAAAGAAAAGAGGGAAAATTTGGAGCATCTGAGTTTGTTTCAACTTCTGCAAATTCCGAGATTGTATTCCGGATGTACCTCTTCAAGTCTTGCCAATGAGGTGCTTTCTAAAGTGCCGCTTTGTCCTTTTATTGCTTTCCTAAAGCATCATGCATTGTAATGCATTATACCTGTCAAGTTTCTTCCTCATTCATGCACGATATTGTATGTACGGTTTATTCAAAGAAGTTTCGTTTAAGATCATTCATTTAGTGTATCAATCACACTTCATTCACTTAGTGTATCAATTACACTCTCATTTATTTAGTGTATCAATCACATTTCATGCACTTCATTTATTCAGTGTATCAATCACACTTCATTCATTTCGTGTATCTATCACACTTTGTTACTTTAGTGTATCCATCACACTTCATTCACTCTATTTGCCTCATGTATCTATCACATGTTCACTTTAGTGTATCCATCACACCTCATTTACTTTCGTTTGCTTCATGTATCTCTCACATGTTTATTTAGTGTATCAATCACACTCTCTCCACTTAGTGTATCAATCACACTTCTTTCATTTTGTGTATCTATCACACACATTCTCATTTTGTGTATCTACCGCACACATTTTCATTTTCTGTATCTATCACACACATCCTCATTTTGTGTATCTATCACGCACATATACACTTCATTATCTTTAGTGTATCAATCATACTCCTGTTCACTAAGTGTATCTATCACACTTCGTGTTCACTTTTAGTATATCAATCATACTCCTGTTCACTAAGTGCATCTATCACACTTTGTGTTCACATTTAGTATATCAATCATACCTTGTTCACTAAGTGCATCTATCACACTTCGTGTTCACTTTTAGTATATCAATCATACTCCTGTTCACTAAGTGCATTCATCACACTTTGTGTTCACATTCAGTATATCAATCATACCTTGTTCACTAAGTGCATCTATCACACTTCGTGTTCACTTTTAGTATATCAATCATACTCATGTTCACTAAGTGCATCTATCACACTTTGTGTTCACATTCAGTATATCCATCATACTTGTTCACTAAGTGCATCTATCACACTTCGTGTTCACATTCAGTATATCCATCATACCTTGTTCACTAAGTGCATCTATCACACTTCGTGTTCACTTTTAGTATATCAATCATACTCCTGTTCACTAAGTGCATCTATCACACTTTGTGTTCACATTCAGTATATCCATCATACTTGTTCACTAAGTGCATCTATCACACTTCGTGTTCACATTCAGTATATCCATCATACTTGTTCACTAAGTGCATCTATCACACTTCGTGTTCACCTTTAGTATATCCATCATACTTGTTCACTAAGTGCATCTATCACACACTTCGTGTTCACATTTAGTATATCAATCATACTTTGTTCACTAAGTGCATCGATCACACTTCGTGTTCACCTATTGTGTATCCATCACACTTGTTCACTTAGTGCATCTATCACACTTTGTGTTTGCCTTTGTGTATCCATCACGCTTTGCTCACTTCATTCATTTAGTGTATCAATCACACTTCGTTCATATAGTGTATCTATCACACACTCGCTTTGTATCTATCACGCACGCTCGCTTTGTGTATCAATCACACATGCCCCCTTTGTGTATCCATCACACACATTCGCTTAGTATATCTATCACATATTTGCTTAGTGTATCCATCACACTCGTTTCGCTTTGTGTATTTGTCACACTATGCTTACTTTGTGTATCAATCACACGCTCGCTTTGTGTATCAATCACACACTTTCGCTTTGTGTATCAATCACACGCTCGCTTTGTGTATCAATCACACACTTTCTCTTTATGCATCTATCACACTATGCTCATCTTGTGTATCCATCACACTTTGCTTCATACAGTGTATCCATCACACTGCACTCACCTTGTGTATCAATCACACTTTATTCATATAGTGTATCCATCACACTCTCTTCACTTTGGTGTATCCATCACACATGTTTGTCCACTTAGTGTATCCATCACACTTCATTTACTTTTGTGTATCTAACGCACATGTTCGTGAGAATTGCATAATTCTCTTACATCCTTTCTGCATGAGATGTAGGTTGGTTCACGTTTACTTGCTTGCATAGCATTCGCTTAAAATGTTGCATTTATTTTGCATAATTGCTTCATCACAGCTCTCTTTGCATGATCATAAGTTATGCACTTGCATTGTGCATCACTTTGCATCCTACCCCTGAACTACGCTGGTTTGATTCCTTGCAAAGGGATACGTAGGCAGCCTGCGGGCACAACCACTTATTCATTTGTATTTTTGTTTGTCCAAGTCTTCGGCCTCGTCAAAAATGGGTCGTCTCTGGGCTTTGACACTCACTCCCGTCATTGTTATGACTTACGAGTTCTGTCAAAGGGGCAACTGTAGACACCCCATTTTTTACCACCCTTAAGACTTGGACACTACTGATGGTTTACTTGGTGGAGAAAGGTGTGCAGGGCACAGGTTCAGTTTCTTCGGCAAGGAGAGAGGCGAATCTCAACTTCACACCCCATTTTGGACCACAATTATTTTGGATGGTTTTTAGACCTTGAAACCCTCTCTTTCAAAACATTTTTGAAATAAAATTCCCACGATGTTCCGACGCTCACATTTCGGTAAATGTTGCGCTTTTCGGTAAACCGAGCAAGGACAAAATGGGATGAATGAAAGAGAGATGAAATCTTTGAAAAATCTTTCAAAACACCTTACTTAGGGGTTCGAAGTTGAGGAGAAGAGAAGAGAGAGGAGAAAAACTGGTCTGGGAGAAGTTCGGCATGAATCCGGGTAGGAAAGAATCGAGCAGCCCTCGCTGAATCGAGCTTATTCAATTGCATACTTGGAGTTAAGCTATGAGGCCACCATTGTTGGAAAGAAGACTTCCGAGGCTTCACTTTGTACTCAAGAATCTCCCAAAGCCAAGTCCGGGTGGAGGAGATATGATTGGTTGAAGCTGGGCATCATCCCGTTTGGATCGAGTCTGCGCGGCTTCACCAAAAAGGGCATAACTTTCTGCATAGGAGGAATTTTGATGCAAGGTTTGCGCCATTGGAAAGATAACTTCCGAGGCTTCAATTTGCATACCCACCGGCCGTTTTTGACCTTGGAATCATCTATCGGCAATCTATTTTTCCGACCGGCAAAATATTATGCCGACCGGCACTTTATTTTGGCCGACGACCAAATTTTCTGGCCGGTTTGCACCCTTTGCACCCTCCAAGCCTGGTGCATTCCAGCTGTGCCAGTTGGAATGCACCAGCACACTCCCCCGTGCATATATGTTGCTATTTTGAGCCCTTGACCACTTTTGGACCCCTTTTTTGCACCCTTTGCTCAAGGCTTCTTGAGGAAGCCTTGACCCTTGTCTTGGCTTCCTCAAGAAGCCTACCAGCTGTCCAAGCTTCTCCAATAAGCCTTGACCTCCCTTAGACCCCTTTGAAGCTTAGCATTTCCTATTAAGAGAGGTCCCTTCTCCTTTGTTTGGTTGGAGATTTTGGAGCAAAAAAACCAGAGGGAAGAGATATATATCTGATTACATACATACACCCTCTATATCTATCTTATCCAAGCCTCCAAACACCTTTGTTTGCACCATTTGCCTACACACCTAGCACAACACCTCATCTCCCATTCCAGCACTTGGGAGGCCATTTGCAGAGGTTAGAAGCTTAGAAACTTGGACCAAGGGCTACTGGTTGCTGCTCTTCAAGGGCAAGCATCCATTCCCTTAAACTTGCATTTTTTAGCTTCATTGGTTAGCTTTATTTACAAGTATTTTGAGCTTCGATGTAAACTGTAAAGAGGCTTATTTTGAGCCCTTCTTCAACATTGAAGAAGGGCTCAACACTGTTGGGGACCTCCATGTATGACTTGCTTCATTACCCCTCTTTGGTCCCCATTTTTGCATGATTTGTTAGCACATTGAGCTTCTGTTTTTCGACCCTGATCAGAACTGAAAAGGGTCTTATTTTTCCCCCTCTCCATGTCCCATGAAGGGTCTTTTGCTGTTTGATGCATGTTTTGTATACTTCATGTTATAGCCTCTTGTGGCCTTAATATGCATTGCATTTTGAGCATGTTTGTATATTGATTTGGGGCTTGTCATCTGCTGAAAAACATCATATTTTTGGTCCCTCTTCAGTGTTGTAGAAGGGTCTTTTTCTATTTGGGCTTTTCATCTACCACTTGCCTCATTGCCTCCCTTGCGGAGCCATTTTTGTATGTTAATTTAGTCCCACTTGTGCTTACTGTTTGGCCATGCTTTGGACTTTAAAAATGCTTATTTTTGGGCTGCCTTTCTTCTGTCTTCTCATTCCATGTACCAATTATGCATGCTTTGTATAGCTGTAAGCCATTTCATGTACCTAGTTTTGCATTTCGGGAGAGATTCCATGCATCGGATGTCATTTCGCCTTGTTTCAGGGCTGTTTTGCATCACTTTTAGCTACTGAAATTTGCATTGTTTTCATACCATGATCCATGCTTTGCCATGCCTTGTTAGGGTGGCATTCGTGCCTTAGGTTTGGTCCTCAGTTTGCGTGCACGCGTGCACGCATTTCGAGTGTCTCATTTCATTTAATGGACGCTGATTTTGGCATGCTTGCGAGCTATGTTAGTTTAAGTCCATCGTTGCATGGTTGCATGCCATGTTTGTTTACATGTTTAGGTTGCGCGCCTAGCATACATTGCTCATTTGCATGTTCATGTTGCATACTTAGCCGCCATGCCTAGGTTGCATTCCATTGAGCATGCATCCCTCGCCTCTTGACCAATCATGATAGGGGTTGGGGCCCTTTGATTTGTTTTGTGCTTGCATTTCATTTGATATCAAAGTTGCTAACTTGGCTTTCGGGCCATCAGCATTGAAATGCGTGATTGATGGCCCGGGGGTCGAGGGCCATGCTCCCTTGAGTCTAACACATGATAGGGAGTGTGCCCATGCACACATTTGCTTGAAATTTCATTGCCATGCACTGTCTGTCCCCTGTTGCTGTCAAAACTGTCTTCTGCAGGAAGTTTCTGCCGACCGGCAACATTCAGTGCGACCGGCCGTTTATTTAGTGCCGATAGCCTTATCTCCAGCCGAGGATATTGTACACGGCCGGTGGATATTCTATTCAGTCGATGGTGTTCTAAAGCGTGCAGGGAACCAGTTCCAGAACTTTGGCATTTTTAAGAGAGGCAGGGCAGTAAGAACAGAGGCAGCAGTGGCATGGTGCGGGTTTTCGGGCAAGACGGATCGAGCATGTATCATTCGCGCATCCCGAAGCGGGGGCTGTGGCCATCTTTTCTATTCTGCATTTATTTGATAATTAGAGTTTTGTAATATTTTATTTGGTATTGGACTGTATTATTTGGGACTGTATATTCTTTGGTCCCTCTGTGTGAGGGCAATTTGTAATAAGTGTGGGTGTGTGTGTGTATGTCTTCCAACCCCCATTTCTTTCTTCCCTTTTATTTATCTGCTTATGATGGTAGATTATGGCATTTTTTAAAATTAGCATACCTTATGCAATGCATGCGTGCATCCATGCATTTGTTGACATGCATCGGGCTCGGTACATCATACAAACTGCATTGTTTTTTTCGATTTCCAAATTGAATACATGCTATTTGTAGCATTCCATATGCCATGTTTAGGATAGCCGAGCCTGTCTAGATTACATTCTTTGCATGTGTTGCATTAGCCACTTAACATGAATTAGGATCATGCATACGATTACTAACTAGTTTCTGTTTTGGCTTGGAGTACTAGGTGAGCTTCTATGCTTTAGCATATCGCATGCGTGTGAATGTGTTGCCATAATAGCATTGTACCATGAGGCTAGCTGCTTATGTGATATAACTGCTTGAATGCCTGTGGATGGAGGTTGAATTACCTAAATTGGGACAATGCATTAAAAACTGTGAGTTTTAAGCCCACTAGTTAGTGGCAAAATCATCTTTTCTAAAGCCCACTTGAGGGTGGCAAAACCTGCATTTTAGCCTACTTGCGAGTAGCAAACCGTTTTCAAAACAAACATGTAGTGTTTTGTTCCAACTTAGGCGATTTGGTCTATACTTGTTTGCTGTGCGCATAACGTAGTAAATCTAGGCTAATAACCGGTATAAGAACACATAAAGTTTTCAAAATTGGATATCATGGTTAGTAGAGGCCGGTCCTCGGACCGGGCGAGAGGGGGTGCTCATAGCTGACCTTCCCCAATCGTACCCAAGCTCCCGAGCCGAGGCAACTTTGGTGATGACGGACACGTGGCCTTTGGCACCGAGTCAGGGTTTCCTAAATTTCCCCATTAAAAAATATTTAGGTGGCGACTCTGTATCTGGCAAAGCAGTCCATGTTTGGCACTTCTTTTCAAAAATCTGTTTTTCTCAAAGCGATTTGCCGGATTTGGACTCTTTGGTTCAGATTTAGAACCGCAAACAAAATCGAATCCGAACTGTAGCGTGTAGCGCGGGGTCCCTCCCGGGCTTGTTACAGCAACACAAACATGTTATCTTGGCATGTTTTACTTTGATTCATTTTGTTTACTCATTTTAGATTACCGATAAGTCCTTTAACCGGTTAAGTCCAAAAGTGAGAGTCCTCTAATTTTGAAAGAGGATCTAAGCCACAAGCACCTTGAGCATGGAAGAAGCCTCATGCTTTTGGTTAGTAGAAACCCTCCAGAGAAGGCTAAAACCATTAGGCATGAGAGCCTCAATTCCATGCTCAAGCCAACAAGGGGCTTAAGACCTCTTTTAAAGTGATACAACAAATGAAAGATGGCATGCGATGATATACATTCCAGCACTGAAATAGTATGCTAAATGACATCGAAACATGAAAACAATGCATGCAAGATATGCTCAAAGTCGAAAGCATTGAAACTAGCAAAGAGCATAGCACTATAGGCATACAATACTAAGCCTAAATGACCAAACCAACCCCGGACAGAGGTTAAATATGCCAAAACAGTGGCTGAAATATACTAAGATCAAGACATATAACACAAGGAAAATATGCACATTTGATGGCTCGCAAACAAGGCATGAAGACACAACTCTCAAACACATTGAAGGAGTGGAAAATGTGAGAGTGTGGCAATGACATATGCTCTGAAATTACATGCCAAGTGATGCTATATCATGCACACATCACAAATATAGCATGCTAGTGGTCTCAAAACTCAAGACTAGTGAAGCCACTTGCACTATAGCTATACAAAACAAGCCATACATAACCAAGACCACTTGGAACAGAGTTTAAGCATGCTAAATCAAGGCCAAAAGCATGCTAAAACAGAGCTAAAGCAAGCTAGAATTAAAGGCATAAAGCATGATGCATGTTAAGCCTACAAAGGGGGATTGCACTACAAGTACAAAAACCAAGCAAGAGGTGACCCCACCAACTAAAATCAGAGTTAAAGCATGGAAAATAAACACCAAAAATGAGCTGAGACTAAGCCAACACATGCTAGAATAACAAGCTAACTCATTAGGCATGCAAGGCTAGCAAAGAGGATTTACACTACAAGTGTAAGGAGCATGCAACAAGTGATCAAACCAACTAAAAATAGAGTTATAACATGTTAAAAAAGTCACAAAAACATGCTCAAACTAAGCCTCAAGAAGGGAGAAATACATGCTCATTTGATAGGCCAACAACACATGCTAACAAGACAAGAGGAGAGGGGACCACCCCCTCCTATTGGGGACCTCAAAACATGGTTTTTGTCACTGAAAACCTCTGATTTTTAGTGGTAAAAAGGCCCAAAAATTTGGATTTGAAGGTGGTGAGAAGTTGCACAAAAGGCCTCACAAGCCAAGGAACAAAAAGGGAGAACAACCCCCTAGCCAAACAAGGCACAAACCAACAGTTTTAGGACTGAAAAACAGAGGAAAAATAGAGGTTTTTGTAGTTCAACACCACCCCAAAAACAGCCCCAAAGTAGTTGAAGAAGATGGCAAAACAAACTACGCAAAACAAGTTTAAAGGGTAGTGTTTATACCTTTTGAAGCCAAGCACCAAAACAGGCAAAAAATCTGAGCTCAAATCACCTTTTGGAGCTCAAACAAAGTCCCAAGTAAGCTTCAAGCAACCTCCCCCCAAAGATAGGCAACTTTGATCAAGGATGCATGGGCAAACTAGGCATATTTCTCTACTTCTATGCACAAAAGGGCAAGAGAGAGAGCAAACTAGAGAGAAATGCTGAAATTTAGCTTTGAAATTTCTAGAGAGAGAGGACTTTTTTAGAGAGAGAGGCTCCCAAAATTGCTTCAATCTTCTTCTCTTGAATATATGAGATATAGCTTCATATATAACAAAAAAATAGCATTTGGTCGAAAATATCTGAGTTAGGACAGCTGGCACAAGCTGGAAACAGCTGGAGGAGAAATATCTTCAAAAAAAATGAATTTGGGTTACTCTTGGCCGACCAGCCATCTTTGGTGCCGACCTGCTACTTGTGATGGCTGACCGGCCACTTCCATGGCTGACTGTGCACATTTGTGGCCGACTGCAAATTCTACTTTGCAGGTCCAACTTCAAATGTGTATAACTTCTTCATATGGACTCCTTTGCAGGTCATTCTTGTGTCTAAAATGAAGCCTCAGAAGTAAGATTTCCAATGGTGTCAGACTTGCATCAAAATTCCAACTGTGCTAAGAGATATCCCTCTTTTAGTAAAGACTGCTCAGTTTCGGTCCAACCAGATTGATGCCCAACTTCAACCGACCATATCTCCCCCATCTGAACTCGGCTTTAGGAGATTCTTGAGTGTAAAATGAAGCCCCGGAAGTCTTCTTTCCAATGGTGGTGACCTCATAGCTTAAATCCAAGTATAAAAAAGGATAGGCCTGATTTAGCGAGGATTGCTCGTCTCTCTCTTAACGATTCATACCCAACTTCTTCCTCAACTAGGTTTCTTCTCTCTCCTCCGATTTTCTTCAACTTCAAAATCCCTAGACAAGGTGTTTTGAAATATTTTTCAAAGATTTCACCTCTCCTTCATTTATTCCACTTTGTCCTTGCTCGGTTTACCGAAAAGCGCACCATTTAACAAAATGCGAGCGTCGGAACATCGTAAGAACTTTTTCAAAAACTATTTTGAAAGAGAGGGTTTCAAGGTCTAAAATCTTTTGATCAAGATTGGTTTGGTCCAAGAGCGGTATGAAGTTGGGATTTGACTCTCTCCTTGCCGAACAAATCGAACCCTTGCACTGCACAACTTCCATCACCAAGTAAACCATCAGTAGCGCCCAAGTCTTAAGGGCGGTAAAAAATAGGGTGTCTACAAGTTCCTTGCCGACATCCTCTAGGACCTCTCTGTCTTCGTCTTCTATCTCTACTGTTTCTACTTCTCGTACAGTGCAAGTGGATATCATTACTGCCATGGAACAATTTTTTGCTTGCACTTGATCTCCCTTGACCTCCTTAATCCCCTGTTCTGTCGAAAACCGTAGCAGTTGGTGTAGTGTTGAAGGAACAGCTCTCGTTGCATGCAACCACGGTCTTCCCAAAATAACATTATAAGGGGAGGAGGTGTCAATCACTGAAATTCTGTGTTTACCTTCTTGGTGCCTGTCTGCACCTCCAAATGCATGGCTCCCAGTGGCCATGTTGGCATCCCGTTAAACCCCACTATTGGACTACTAGACTGTTCCAAGTCATCCTGGTGAAGGCCCAGCTCCTTGTAACATCTAGCATACATGATGTCACAAGAATTGCCTTGATCGACTAGTATGCGCCTCACTTGGAAGTTCCCAATCCTCAGAGTCACCACCAAAGCATCATTGTGCAGATGCTATACCATATCTAAATCGACTTCAGTAAAAGAGACCGTCGGTTCGAGATACTCATGCACTCTGGGCTTCTTCTGTTGAACCTGGTACATATGCTGCAGGTGTCTCACTCTCTGTGTTTCCCCCCTAACTTCATTCTCATTCACTCTCGAGTGAATCACATTGATCACCTGGGGTCCATCTGCTTGTTGTGGTGGCGGTGGTGGAGGTGCCACCGGTGTTGGGGGAAACCTTGCATGTTCTTCCCTTGTCCTGGCCTCGTCCACCAGGTCTCTCAGATGACCTTGCCTGACCAAGTCCTCAAAGTAGGTTCTCAGGGCCCTGCATCCCTATGTAAAATGCCCATCCACATTGTGGTAAGCGCAGTGCTTCCCAATGCTTCTTCCCATAAACTCGCTGTGAACTTTTTCTAGTGCTCTGTAATATGGTTGGTTTCTAATCCTCTCCAGGGCCTTATGGATCGGGATCTTGAATACGGTAGTAACTGCCTGTGCAGCCCTTAGTCCGACCTTCTACCTGTTAACTATGGTATTACCTCGGGCTCGTTTCGGTGAGTCATTTCCCTTCTCCCGCTTAAACACTTTTTATTCCTAGTGTGTCCTCCTCTGCCCTGACATATTTTTCTATTTGTGCCATGAGCTCTTCCATACTCTTTGGTAGAGTTTTCGTTAGTGACTTTCGAAGTGGGCATTCATCCTCCAGGCCGTTTTTAAATGAAACGACTACCACCTCCTGGTTACATGCAGGTATCCGGTTGAACACCTCGTAATACCGCTTGGCATAAGCCCTCAAGCTCTCATCCTCGCCAATCTTTAAAGCCAGCAGGGAGTCTACCCTCAATGGCTGCAGCTTGTTTGTAACAAACCTAGCCACGAACATTTCGGCCAGGCCTTTCCAACTTTTCACAGCTCCTTTCGGCAATTTGTGAAACCAATCCGACGGGATTTCCCCAAAGGATGAGGGGAATACCTTGCACAACAAAGGTTTGTTCTCGGTATACAAAGCCATTGAATTTAGGTATAAGCTGACGTGAAAGTTTGGATCGGACTTACCGTCATATATCTGGAGCCTCGACGCACGGAATCTTTTTGGGGCCTCAAACCTATCCAACTCCACTGAGAATGGCATTCTCGGCTTGACCGGGGATGTGACATCAGCAGTCTGTCGCGTCCTCTAGAGGTAGTCCCTCAAATCCTCCTTAGTCCAACCAGGAGCTCGGCTATCAACAGATTTTAGTCTTTTTGGTGCGCTGTTCCCGGTGTCGTTATGTGTCATCTTGGACTTCTCTCTATTCACCATATCAAAGCAAAGCTCCTTCCCTTGAACGTGTCGATGTTCTTTGACATAAGTTCCCTTAGTGCGAGGCATTCTGTGAGACTCTTCTCTTACCGATTCTGCTCGCCCGGTATCCCATGAAGACCGATGCGAGCGTTCCTTCATCCTGTCATGTTAAGGAACTGCTGGGATTACTTTCTGCCTCCCTTTCTGGGCGTCGTCCTTGGCCGCTGGAATCGGCATGTCCCTCAACGGAAACGGTGGCTGCATGACATTGTTTTGCATCATGAAGTTGACAACCGATTGTAGATCTGCCAACTTGTTTGCCATTCCCTTCATCTCGCCATCCTTCCTCAAGCATCTATCTTTCCATACCTAGAGGTCGCTTTCGTTGTAATACTCATCTCGGCCTGCTGTGCGTCTCCCTCTTAGCTGACGTCCTTCTCCTTGGGATTCTAATCCCGTGCTCCTTCGTTATGGTTTTCTTCCTCTATGTTTGGATCGGCATGTTTTCCACTCCCACTAGGAATGTCGTTCCTGATCTTTTCTTTCTGTCCGTCGTTGGCCATCTATTCTCCTTACGTTCCCACAGACGGTGCCAAATTGTGGGTGTTGATTTTCGACCACACAACCAAACGGGGAGCTCAGCTAGAGAGCACCGACATAATAGATTAAGTCTGAACAACCTGTCACAAAGAGATAAGAATCCAGCGGTGGTTCGTCCACCTGGGGGCACTCCGATAATCAAGTCAGTAATCAATATCTCTCAAAGATAGCAAATTGTGCTTAAATTCACCAGAAAGAACTTACCTTAGACCCATGAGAGTGCCTTGCTTATATAGTTAGTACTGATCTGATCCCTGTAGAAGCCTTACTTCAATAGACTTAGGCTCAATGCTCATCATGGACTCTCAGCTAGATATGGATAAACTCTCTAAGAGCTTTATCTTTATCCAGACTGAGATCTTCCCTTATTCTAGGACTTTTATCCCTTATCTGCTCATCTCGAATTCTGGTATCTCCTTAGATAACCTCGGCCTAGCCAAGATCACCTCGGCGCATGACCAGACTATGTGGTAACTCGGCTGACACTTCGACGTCACCTTAACCACGTGCTGTTATTCACAAAATATGTCCTCACACTTTACATTACATTAACAAAAATTTCTAGAACTGCCACTGAATTAGAACACAAAATGTGATGCATAAGTGGCACTTTATTATTTGTCTTTATCAAAAGGGAGCAGAGGAGACCAAAGATATATAAAGATAAAAAATGAAGTATAAAACTACTATAAATGTTCCTTACAAACATATATTCATGAAACTTGTCCCCAAAAAAAAAAAAACATATATTAATGAAAAGGACTAGAAAACATTGAATGCTATTTCTTGTTTCCTGAATCACCTTTTATGTTTAAAAAACACAAGTGTCAATTATAGTTAATTCTGTTTTGTCACCTTCTAATGACTTTTTCTCAGTTAATAAACAATATCAAAAGTCATACATAACACCAAACTGACAATGTGAAGTGGAAAACAAATCACAAGTTGTAATCATGCCCATTTGATGTAATCTTTTAGATATTGCTATGAGATATCCATTCTTTGTATTATCGTAGGGATATATTTATTTATTTATTTATTTATTTATCAAATGTGGATAAGGAATATATTCGAATAGAGGCAAGTTTCATTGGAATCCAAGGAAGCTTGTTTCACAGTGGTCCACAAGAAGCATCAATGGTGTCATTGTTAGCAACCAAATTAGTATTTACCAGTAATGTTAGGAATATAGAATGAGTTACAAAGTGATTCACATAAAATACAATGAAAAGATAGGAATTAAATCCAGTTATAGAGATCCACATTCAGAAGAAATCTCAACTAACCATTGTCCATTTTGTGACTAATTTTATATTTTAATATTATGTTCTTAACATTCATAAATAACTTTTGTTGGGGTGGCATACATAATGTTTTTTTTTTTTTGGGTCTAGTCTCCAGTCCATTTTGTGGCTTGGATAGTATGTTGGGCCCCGTGGGGTTCACCACGGGTCCTGTTTCAATAATTCAAATCGTTTGATGTATAAAGCTCGTCTAGTGTTTTATTTTTGTAAAAAATCTCGTTGATTGGATATCGATAGCTACTTGATCGGATCAGATTTTTGTCAACAATTTATTTTGAAAATTATATTTACTGTTGATAGAAATTTGATCCAATCAAGTAGTTATCGATATCCGATCAATGTGATTTTTTATAGGGATAAAGTACTTGACGAGCTCTACATATTTAACGGTTTGAATTATCAAAACAAGACTTATGGTGGACTTCCACGAGCTTGGCCTTTTTTTAAAAAATCACATAGATAGATCTATAACAAAAACCAGTAGCAGTACATAAAGAGAAACAACAGCAAAAGAGAGAAAACAACGACAAACACAGAAAGCAAAACAGCAAAAGAGTTCAACCATCTAATACCCTTTTTGCAAGAGTATAAGCCATATTTGATGAACAACAGCATATCTCTTAACAAAAAGATCCCTCCCCATGCTGACATTGCAAATCTTGAATCAATTCCAAACAGTCCGTTGCAATTTTGACTCTGCATACATAATGTTGTAAATGAGAGTTGAATCAAGCCAAGTCATGGTGTTTTAAGCTTGTTTTTGAAAATTTATTAAACTTTTAATTCAAGATATATTCAACATTAACGTTGTATTTGGTTGGGGCACTACTACAAAAACAGATAAAGATCATACTTTTTTTGTGTGATGTATGTTATTTAATCACACATTTTTTATTAAAGTGTGATCTTTGGGAGTGTGATTAAAAGGGGTCATTTTTAATCACACCTTTTTAAGTGTGATTAATAATATTTAGATCACACCTTTTAAGTGTGATTAATAACATTTAGATCAAACCTTTTAGTCGCCAAAAGCTCATTTATGAAAAAAAAAAAAAAAATTATACTCACTACTTTTCATTTGCTCTTATGGAGATTTGAACCATCAACCTCTCACATCATAAACCTTATACAACACACTCTTTCCACTATACCTCTATAACACCCTATGATTATATATGCAACATATATTATTTATATAGTACATAGACCCGTATTAATATAAAAGTATATATATAAAGATAATTATTTTTTTATTGAACATAATTTATGTAAAAATAAATTATTTACTAGAAAAAAAGAGAGACCACTTTTGGCAACTAAACATAATTTTAATCGTCAATTCTATACTTTTGGCTACTAATTATTTTTTAGTTGTTAAAAAATTTAATTCCCAGGCTAAAATTACCACTTTTGGCGACTAAACTTCTTTTTAGTCACCAAAAAGCCTCACTTTTGGCTACTAAACATCTTTTTAGTCGCCCAATGCCTCAGTTTTGGTTACTAAATTTTTTTTAGTCGCCAAAAAATCTCACTTTTGGCTACTAAAATTTTTTTAGTCGGTAAAAGCCTCTCTTTTGGCGACCAAACATCTTTTTAGTTGCCTAATGCCTCACTTTTGGCTACTAATTTTTTTAGTCGCCAAAAAGCCTTACTTTTGGTTACTAAAATTTTTTTAGTCGGTAAAAGCCATATAGGGGCAATCAAACAGATTTTAAGTCGGCAAAACCGATACTTTTGGCTACTAAATTTTTTTAGTCGCCAAAAATCTTTACTTTTGGCTACTAATGCTTTTTTAGTCGCCAAAACTTATACTTTCAGCGACCAAAGGTGTTTTTTTAGTCGCCAAAGATGCTTTTTCTTGTAGTGGAGTGTGATTAAATATATATATATAATTACACTTATTTAAAAAGTGTGATTAAAAAGTAGTAATGTATATATAATCACACTTTAATTAGAAGGTGTGATTAAAAAATATATAAATAATCACACTTTAATTAGAATGTGTGATTAAAATATATATATATATATATAATCACACTTATTTAAAAAGTGTGATTAAAAAGTAGTAGTGTATATATAATCACAATTTAATTAGAATGTGTGATTAAAAAATATATAAATAATCACACTTTAATTAGAATGTGTGATTAAAAAATATATATCTAATCACACTTATTTAAAAAGTGTGATTAAAAAGTAGTAGTGTATATATAATCACACTTTAATTAGAATGTGTGATTAAAAAAATACATATATAATCACACTTAATTGAAAAGTGACATAAAAAATGAATATTATCACACTCAATCAAATTAAGTGTGATTAAAATATCAATCTAATTTTTTTTTATCACACTTCCAATAAAAATGAGATTTTTTTTTTTTTGTCAAAGTGTGATCTTTAACTATTTTTGTAGTAGTGGGGATTTGGGAGGAATTTGGAAAGGGAAAGGGAAAAGGTGTGTGAAACTATGTGAAACGTAAGTATATTTTATTTATATTTCACCTACATTTTTCATTTCACTTTCCAAATCCCTCAACCAAACATAACATAATGGATTTATTTTTGAGTGAATCTCATATGAGTTTTAATCAAATCAATCACTAATCAAATAGTTTGGGTAATTTGACTTTTATAGTCTACATAAATTTATTGAGTTGAATTCGAGCCGATCTCAGATAATTAAAGAATTTTAAAATATGCTCAAACTTAATTTTGACAGAAGGTATTGATCTAGACTTCTCTTTTCTTGAACCAAGCATGAGTGGTACTCTTATAACTTGAATTATTTTACAACCTTATATATATCACTAGTATTAACACGTGCTATGCAAGGATCAATATTACAATTTATATTTTATTAATAAATATGTAGAACTATAATGTTAATTTTAAATATTTATATAATATGTAAGATTACTTGGTCGACTATAGTCCACAAGATAGACGTATAAGAACTAACAAGGTTTGATTATTATATAAATAGATATAATATGTATAAAATTAAAATAGAATATAATTTATGAGATTTGCTTGATTGGTCAGAACTCTAATTCAAATTGGGTTTTATTATCTATGTATTTATTAGTATTATTTATATTATAATAGAGTACATCAACTCCCTAACACTTATGTTATTTAACATGTATTGCATCTGCTCAGCATATTTTTCACTCCTAAGGATAATGAAAATGACTGCTTACTATGGCCTCATAATTCCACTAACCCCGCATGACCTATCCCAAGCCAATGTGTACTAACCTTGTCCCACACCCTAACCCCACCATGGTTCCACCAAATAATTATATATTGTTGTATGGTTCTGTTTTCTTCTTGAAATTTCAAAATGAGTCAAATCTTCTTGGAATTTCTTGTTCAAAAGTCAACAACTCAAGTAGATAATTGTAAATTTGTGTATTTGCTAGTATTCTTAATATTACTCTAAATTTACAAACACGTTTTCTATATTTTAAAATTAAAAAAAAAAAAAGAATTCGATACATTTTTTTGTGTGTGCTGATTACAGAATTAATTTTAATCCCCAATTCCAATACTAAACAATGCACCCCACTAGTTTGTAGTTCTTATTAGCACCAAAGATTCACAAGGAAAAGTTTTAAAATGAAATAATATTGTATATGTTTATAAAATTTTTAAAACTAAAGAAAAATTTACTCGGTATATGTTTTGGTTTAAGAAAATGTAAATAATTTTCAAAATAAACTAAATTCTAAAAAACAAAAATTGTTTTTATTTATTTTTAAAATAAATTTTCATGATTTTTTCTCTCTCCCTCATTCCTATTGTCCACCCCGTCACATTTAGCCACTGCAATAGACGACCTCCTCTAACAATCACCACCATCTCTTTCTACTAATAGTCATCATCTGATTACCATTAGTAATTGTTGGTAACAAATTTCGACTATTGAGAATCACATTCATTCACCACCTCGTCCTATTTTCAAAATAAAATTTTCAAAAACATGTTTTTAGGAAACATGCTTTTTTAAAAATACAAACATATTCAAAATAATAAATTTTAAACACAAACAAACTTTTTTTTATTGGATCAATATTACATTATCACACTTGACCTACCAATTTAAATTGTCCCCCTCAATACCTTGTAGTGTACCAACATGACATATGGACCTACACAAAAATCATGACTTTCAATTATTTTTCATGTAATGTATGCTCTCTAAAATATATACTTCATGCAACTTACACCTCGTGGTATTTTTACATTCTTTCAAATTTTATTTTAGCCTTTTATTTTCTAATTGTAACATTTAAATCTTTAATCTTTTGAACCAAAAAAAAAAAAACTTCAGTCTCTTGTGTTTTGATGTGATAAGTGAAAGTTAGAGACTAAAAAGTATATAATTTTGGCATATAATTAAAATTTAAGTAAAAGTTAAATGGTGAAAAATGTAATTCATATAATTTTTTGTCTTTAAATGTGCAATTTTTGTCTGAATTATAAAGAATAAGTGATGAATATATCATATTAAAATATAAAGAAGATTATAAAAAAATAAAAATAAAAATCTTAAGGTTTGATCTTTATAAGAAAATAATTTTTTAATTTTGTCAATTTAAAGTTTAAACTTTTAATTTGTTTTCAATTTAAACTATTTGCATATTTTTATTAAGTAAAAACAATAGAAAAATAATATTTTACTCATTAAAGTCAATAAAAAAGTTAATGTAGACATTTTATGTACACTTACATTATGTTTAATAATTAAAATATTATTTTTTTATCGATTTTATTTAATCAAAATAGGCAAAATAAAGGTCAAACTTAATTTCTTTTTTCTTGTAATTTTTCCTAAAATATAACTTTTTTTTGCAAAGATAGTGTTACCATGTTAGTATTTAGATTACAATATAAGTCAATATTTGTCTGTAGATTTAAATATGAAATTTCACCCTGATACTTAAGACCATCTCCAACGTTGTATCAGATGTTTTATCAAATTCAAATTTGATGAAAAACAGAAGAAATGTCAGCTCCAATGTTGTCATCAAAATGATATCGGATAGAAGAAGAACCAAATATTTCTTCAAATGAAGGGAGCATTTATTGTTCATCAAATTTGTAGATGATCGTTGGGCCAGACATCCTCCCTGGACAATTAAGCATTTGATGAAAATTTTGAATTCAACGTTGAAGTGTATCATATCAAATCAAACTTTTCATTAAATTTTTATGACCTCTTGGATTAGAGCTTGGTAGGGGTGTAAATTTGGTCTGCGAGCTCCCGTCAAAATTCGGACCAGCCCACAGGCTATTAAATTAGGCGAAGGCCCATGGGGTATTCGGGCCTAGGCTTAAGCTTGGACAAGGCTTGAACATTTTTTTTTTTTTTCTATTTTTTTTACCAAAATTTTATTTTTTTCCATCAAAAATAACACTGGGCCTCAAGCCAAGTAGGTCGGGCCCATGGACCGGATTAGATTTCAAAATGATGGCCTAGGCCCAGGCCCAACGTTCTGGGCTAAGCTTGGATCTGGGCCTACCCTATGCCGCGGGCGGATTTCGAGCTACCCACAGGTCGCGGGTCATTTTTACACTAGCGTTGGGTCTTCCCTAAAATATAAATTAAAGTATGAACAACATTCAATTATTAAATTGAAAAAATAAGAGATTAAAATAAAATAAGAATAAATGCTTGAGAATGAAAAATAAAAAAAATTATTACCATAATAAAAACATATGAAAAGCAGTGATAATATGGATATACCAGTAATACAAAAAAGTCAACTAAAAAAACTAATGCCAAACGAAAGTAACGTTTCCAATTTCTCCACCACCACTAGCACCCTCAAAAAGTAAAGCGAGAGTGAGAGGTGTTTTGAAAAATTAGTTAAAAACTAATTTTTTGACTTTTTTTTAACTATTTTGTCTTTTTGTAAATAAAAAATGTAAAATAATATGATCTAAAATAAATTAAAAACTAAAACCTAAAAGCTAATTTTTAACTGGGTTGCCAAAACAACCCTAAGTCACAAAACACAAGTGTCCTCATTCCGTGTTTAAGAATAAGATTCATAATTTTATATTAAGGTTTTGTTTAAGAATAAATTATTTTAATAATTTTTTTTTTTTTAATTAAAATATAAGATAAAAAATTTAGTATGTTTAAGATAATTTTTTATAAAAATATATGTAAAATTTTTTAAATATTTTTTGATTTTTTTATATAATTTTTAAGTTTTTAATAACTTTTTAATTTTTAAATTAAAAAATATTACTTCCGAACGAAACTTAAATGATTAAAAAATATTTAAAAAAACATAATATATGATTAGGGAAGCAACATAAAAACGCGACAGTCGAATACAGTTTTTTATTCCCCTCTCTCCTCTACCCTATAAATAAGCGCGCAAAGCCACACCGCTTCTGAATAAAAACAGAGTCCTCTCTCGCTGTCTTCTCTACTCTCTCTGTGTCTATCAATTCGCTGTTATATGTATTGAGCTACATACATACATATATATACATATATAAATATAAGAGAGAGAGAGAGAGAGAGAGAGAGAGAGAGAGAGAGAAGGCCATGGATGCGTGCGCTATTCATCTGGCGATGGCGGCTTTAGTCGGAGCTTCGTTCGTGGCGGTATCGGCCTATTACATGCACCGCAAAACCCTAAGCCAGTTGCTGGAGTTCGCGAAGGCGGTGGAGAGAGAAAGAGAGGACGGCGAGGAGGAGCTCGGCTGTGACGACTCGCCGGACCATTTCAAGAAGTACGTCGAGAAGCGGCGAAGCCACGGCGGCCGGAGAAAGGGGAATGGCTATTACCGCCGTGTATCGGCGTCGATGCCGGACGTTGTGGCGATTTCCGGTTATGTTGTCGATGGAGTTGAGGTCGGGTTGCCGAGGCTGCAGACCCTTCCTGAAGGTATGTGTATAACAGATTTCTGAATGGAGTGATGAAACTGTTCTGAATTTATATTCTTAGTAGCCTATGAGGAAAATGTGCAGTGAAACATGTTTCATTCAGATAATTGAATTGAAATTAGTAATGATATAGCTCTGATTGAGCATTTCTATAATCTAAATCTATATCTATATAATATGCAAGGAAAAGGGATTTTTAACGCACAATCCTTGCGAGTTTTAATATCTCAATATTAATTTTTTAATTTAAAAAAATAAAAATTCAGTATTTATTGATTTCTCCTAAGTGTTTTTGACTTTCCATACACATCCTTTCAATTTCTCCTATACCTATTTAATTATTTTGGAACTAATAATTATTTTCCCTTTTTAACTTCTCCTATACCTAGGGGTATTTTGAAAAAAATAGTTAAAAGTTATTTTTTGAATTTTTTTGACTTTTTTTTAGAGAGAAAAGTGGGTTAAAAACTAGGAAGTAGCTTTTAACCCACTTCCCAAAACACCCTCTATTTAATTATTTTAGAAATAATAATTATCCCTTAATTTATGGATTTCAAAAATATTTCATAATCTCCCCATTCTAATTTCTCATTGATTTTCAAAAGAAAATATTAAAACTTGCCTTCTTTTTCTCTCCCTAAAAAAATCAAATAATATTTTTCATGAAAATTGTAAATATCTATCTATATATTATATATTATATTATAACACAACAACAAAAAAATTAAAAATCAGATATACAAACAATAAAATTAATAAATATGATTTTTATCTATTCAGTTAAAATCTTTCTTTTGTCTCTCAATATTCAATTTTAAATTTTAAAAATCTTTAAAGACTATCTAAATAAATATAATATATCTCACACCATCATACATTAAATCAATAAAACTCACATGTCTATCACATATCTAGCTCTCATCATAACTTACCTAAATAATAATAATTAAAAACAAATAGAAACCATAGATAAATTAAATTTAAAAAAATATAAACCCACAACTCCATCTTAAATAAATTGAAGAAAAAAAAAACCAAAATAGAAAGCACACAAAAATAAAGAAGATAAGAATTTAGATATAGATCTCAAAAAGATATGGCAATATCTAAATTTGAATTATGATTTAATAATATAATTATTTATTTTTTTGATGTATATTTATTTAAATTTTAAATCACTTAATGGGACAAATTAATCAATTTTCAAGTCTTTTTTAAAGAATAATCTGATTAGTCATCCCAACTCCTAAACTTCGCAAGCACTGCCGGAGGAGCAGATGGATTAGGCGAGGTGAGGTCTAAGTTGTTGGGGGGGTAATATCCTACCATTCCATGAATTTATTTGTTTTTTGATTTTATTTTTTTCTCTGTGTGATTCTCTTTCTCTGTTGTTTTGTTGGTTTGGTTTTGGTTTCGGTTTTAGTGGGATTTATGTGTTTGTTTATAGGTTTACATGGTGGAGAAGAATTATTGGTAATAATGATTGCAATCGAAGTATCTATGCCCATTGTGTACCAAAGATTTTGATCGGATTTTGATTTTTTCAATGAAAATCATAAAATTGAAGTAAAAAAATGGGTATCGATTTTTTTACTTTTTATTGTCATTTTATTTTATTAAAAAGTGAAAATTTATTGAGAATTCAATATTGTACTATAACATTAGTTTTTTGTATAACTAGGTAAATTTAAAACTTTTGAATATTGTGTTTTTTTTATTTTTATCCCCTTTATATCCTATTATACCATTACTGTTATTTGTTAATTGTTAATCATAATTCAATTAATTGAAAATGAAAGCTTAGTATAATTTTTCATATATATTAATTAATTTATTACCGCTATATTTGTACATAATAACATAATATATAAGGATAATCTCTAAATATAATTTCTATTTTTTTTATTTGATTAAAACAGTTCTTCTTAAAATAGTATATAGAGGAGTTATATGGCTTCTTTTATCCCCAAAAAACCTAATCTATTTTTTTTTATACTTTTTAGTTTTTTAAATTGAAACATTAGTTGTATATGTCCACA
The DNA here is from genome assembly GCA_030407325.1 of Camellia japonica. Classification (NCBI taxonomy): domain Eukaryota; kingdom Viridiplantae; phylum Streptophyta; class Magnoliopsida; order Ericales; family Theaceae; genus Camellia; species Camellia japonica. The sequence continues at coordinate 4,940,587 of JAPPVO010000016.1, forward strand.
AAACAAAATTGATAAACACATATCCAAAAGCTGCATATTTTTTTCCTTTTTCTTTTATTTTTTCTTTTTTTTAATAGATAGGATATTTACAAATGAAAAATATTTGACACCTCAAAAAACTTTTCATAATCCAACTTATAATGATGTGGTCATAAGTGTCAATTTTTATACAAATATGAGAAGAGAATTAAATTATACATTTCAACCAACCACATACTCAAACTTTCACTATTTCAATATGTTATTTCACTATAATTCCAATTAATAAAATCTTCAACCCTTAATTTTTTTTTATCAAATTATAATTTGATAAAAATTTAAAAAGATGAAGCGTTGGAAATTATTGTTTTTTCCCATCAAAATTGATGAAAAGAAAAAGAAAAAGAAAAAAAAAAGGGATAAAAATGAAAGTTCTTTTAAAAATTGATAAAAATTTAATGAAAAAGTTAAAGTAATTCATATCAATCAATTTTTTTATTCAAATTTAAAATCAAATTAGAAAAAAAAATTAAAAGAAAATGATGAAATGTTAAAAATGTTCTAAAACCTTCTTATTATTAAAGACTAGAAATCTGTATGCGTCTTATATTCATATTGTATTTTTAGTTATGAAATTTAAACCAAAAGAAATGTAACTTAAATTATTGGATTAATAACAGAAACATCATATCAATTATTGTTAAATATCACTTCACTTCACATTTACTAATAAAATTGTATATTTGTCTTAATTATAATTTTTAAATTTGTATATTTTCATAATAAGTAGAGACATATCATAACTAATGTAACCTCATTTAATTAGGTTTAACTTCTTCTTTTTTTCTTTTTTCTTTTTATATTACAAATTATCAAAATTGTACTAAATAGATTTATATATATTTTTAAAATTTTTTAAACTAATAATTTAAAAAGTCATAAATATAAAAATTAACTTATAAATTTCATGTATACCACAAGATAAAATATTAAATTACTTAACATATTTATAATGATTTTTTTTTTATTTATAAAGTTCCGTACATAGCACAAGTTACCACTAGTTCAATATTATGCTGAATTGAATTCTTATAAATGTTCCATTTTATGTGTTGTGGAAATAAAATAAATAAATTGAAAATGTGTAGTATGCAAGTGGACTGACAAGTGTCTGGTTTATGTGATCGTTGGATCATTGAATGTTCTGTATATGTGAAGTTAGGATCAGGCTTAGTTGGATATAATTGAATTGAGTGCATGTTCATTTTTGGTGTTTGGAAAGAATTATAACCATTATTCTCTTTGATCTCTATTGATACAACATTGCCAGCTGTGATGTTGAAACTTTGTTTAAAATCAGGAATAATGCTGTTGAAAAGTAGCAGACATGAGTACAATACAGTTAGGTTGTCCCTTCTAAACCTTATCGGACAAGGGTGCTTGATAGGATTGATGAGGAGTTAGGATGCAGAAGCAATGAAACTTATAAACAAAAATCGGGCTGTCATTTTTGATTTTCTAATATGGAAAATTGGGTATTCATAAAAATGAAAACTTTGCAAATACTTTTATTGGTAATAGAATTAGAAAGGGCCACAACTTGCTTGCAATGGGTACCCTTTGTTTGATTGGTCTTTTTACGTAGCAACTCTAGAGTAGTTTGCTTGCAATGAAAATCTGGTATTCAACTTGCTATGTCTCTGTGGATTTTGCATTTTCCTTTTCTTTTCTGGCAGTCAGATTGCTTTTTCACCTTAACAATGGCATTCTTCTGTTTTAGGAAAACCTGCTGGCCATGTGGGTTCAACCAAAAGAACTGGGCATCTACTTAGACCAATTTCTCCCAAGTCTCCGATTGCCAGTGCTAGTGCTTTTGAAAGTGTGGAAGAATCAGATGATGAAGATAATATGACTGACAATGCTAAACTAAATACGTATATTCATAATAACAGAAATGCTGTAAGTAGTTTGAGTAAACTCTCTCTCCTCCCAGGCCATTGATGCTTCAATTGACATGGTGTTGTTGCATCAATTGCACAATATTATTGCTTTCTGAATTCCTGATTGCTCCTACTATTTTTCATTTTTTACTGCATTTGTTATTGTGTGATCTCCAAAGACTTCAATTTTGTCCTGAATCGTAGTTGAACACCTTACAATGAGCAGGGTCCAGGGTGTAATAGCATGTTCCAGGATGTACCAAACAACAATAATGCCAATGGAGAGCAAATTGCTATAGCCGCATCAAGTATGATCCGTACACATAGTGTATCTGGTGATCTGCATGGTGTTCAGCCTGACCCCGTGGCAGCTGATATTCTTAGGAAGGAGCCAGAGCACGAAATTTTTGTTCGACTTAACCTTAGCCCTAATGGTATATGCTTCTGTTTTCTCCCATTGGTGTATGTCATTCTTCTGTGCACTCATTCTCTTAATACTTTTTAACTTTTGAGGGTTTTGTGTTTGATGTGTTCCAAATATTTATTAATTTTTTTTACAGAATATTTAACAAAGAAATGGTAGGCGGGAGGAGAAAATCTTCGAACTTGTTGTGTTGTTGAACTAGGTTATATTATATCTTGAGGAATTGCTAATCACATCCTTTCTGCATTAGTCTGGAACCAGTCACTTCCTCATATATTTTTCTGAAAATTAGTGCATTTTGCTATTTCGTTAAGGAGAACAGAAAGTAATAAATCTGTTGAACTGGGCAGTTTTCTTTGCTTCTAGAATAAAAAAGTTAGCTTGAAATCTATAAGCTTATAAATGCATGAATATGTTTGAATGCTTTCATTTGATCCTTATTGGGATATTTCTAATTTTATTTTCTTTTTTCCCTACGAGAAGGGTCTAGAGAGGTTAAAAAAAACTATAAATGGACCAAAGTAGCTTCTAATGCTGCTTTTTGGTGACAAGGTTCTAGATTTTGAGTGCAATTCTTTAATTCTGAAGGACAAGGAAAAACTTTTTGGTTTCTAAAAGAAGAAAAAGATGTTGAACTTAATATCTAAGAAGGTTTTCTATATCGTTAGTATGTTACACACAAGAAGCTTCGACATAGACACGACATGACATGGAAATGTTGACAGGATAATTTTCAAAACATGTAGGACACAACACATTGGGGACACACATAATAAATAGTGTACATCATTATTATCAAATTGAGAATTGCATCGTGAATCACATGCCCTAATTTTAAGAACCATGAATCTAATTGAATCAAGAATTGTGAGATTTAAAATTATAAAAAAATGATGTTTAAAAATCTTGTATAAAATAAATTGGGCTTGGTACATGTTGTACAATGGTTCTTATATAAGGACATGATTACATCATCTAATTAGGAAGACATTATTGTTTTCGTAGCAAGATATGGGTTCCATATCCCATAAACCATAAAATTATATAAAAACTAATATTTTTGAAAAGAGAATATATAAAAGCAAGGATGGAGGCCATCTAGGAGAGATGGGAGCCATCCTAGAGCAAGCATGTAAGCTCAACAATAGGTTAACTACAAGAAGAGTTCCAACTAAAAGACACACACACACACACACGAAAAAAAGGAAAAAGTAAAAAAGAAGAAGAAATCAACTAGGTCTAAGCATTTATAAAAATAGAGGTTAGGAGTTTCAATTCTCATTGAATCCACATATTTGATTGGGTATGGGGAATACCTTTCAACAAGCAGAGGCGATATTGAGCATTCCTCATGATCTCCTCCATGACTGTTTTGGCATCCTAGTAAAGGTTCTTGTAAAGTGTATAGTTCCTCTTCTTCCACACAGTGTACACTGTCGCTGCAAGCAGACATCGGCATAACACCTTTCCCAACATTTTGCCTATATACAATTTATAGTTTCCCAGCTGATCATCCCATCCCAACACGAACAAGGCCATTGCACACTGCACTTACAGCAAAGTTGGTCCCAAATGCTCCAAATAAAAGGGCAATCAAAGAAAAGTGCTCATGGTTCTCCACATTAGACCTGCAGAAGACACAACTTATAGAGTATATTTCGTGGTTAATGCTAAATAGTAGCCATGACTGTCAAGGGTCCACAACACCATATCATCTCTACCAGCTGGGGGAGCCACAACAAATTGCGTCTCACGTTTTAGCTCAATCAGTTCCATAGAATTTGTGCACAATCATTGCCAACAACCCTTGCAGATGATGGCGGACACTTTTGCCTCCCTGCCAAGCCCAATCAAACCGCAACAAAAGTTCTATTACCGTTACCCATGCGGTGCTTTCTGTAAGGCCTCACAGATTCTTGCAGCCTCCTTAATTTCCTCTAAGCCCAGTAGCAATCACTAGGTATCTTAACATTCTGAATGGAATAACTTTTTAATAAGTTAAAGGACTGCCATTTCACCCTAAGAAGAGCTCTTCTTGCCACAGATTAAGAACCACGGATGTTTTTATTCCAGTCGCAAAGGTCTTTGAAACCCAATCCTCCCTTCTTAAGGGGACAACACATAGCAACCCATGCCACTTTAGCACCAATGGTATCATGGTCAACACCTTTCTAGAGGAAATCCCTCAGAATATTCTTGATACTAGCAAGTACCTTCTTTAGGGCCACCCCTTCGAAAAATAGTTTTTGATGACAATGATTTTGAGAACAAAACTTTAGGGCATTGTATTGGATGGAGTTTGATCTCATGGCCAATGTTTTTATTATTTTGATTTTTTCTCCCTCTAATTATTATTAGAGGCGCCGCCATCACTTGAGGAAGCGGATGTCTATAGGAATCTGCAAGCTTGCCTTGAACTGCGACGAAGTTATGTATTTAGGGAAGCTATTGCTCCATGGGAGAAAGAAGTTATATCAGATCCGAGCACGCCGAAGCCTAATCCAAATCCATTTGATTACACCTCTCAGGGAAAATCCAATGTGAGTTTATACTTTTAATTCTTTGTTGTTTTTGTTTTCTTGAATTCTGGACCACAATTTACAGAGGCTTGTTTCCACTGTTAGTTTTCTGGCCAATGACATATTGAGTTGTCGTGCAGCATTATTTTGAGATGGAAGATGGAGTAGTTCACGTTTATGCAAATAAAGATTGTAAGCTGCCAAAAATTTTGATTACTTGATCCTTATTGTTCAATTTGATTAGTTCAGCTCTGTTTGACTTAGATTCTTTGTCTGTTCTCCAATTCTTTTCGTCTCTTTCACAGCAAAAGAGAAGCTTTTTCCAGTTGCTGATGCAACAACCTTTTTCACCGACCTGCATCACATTCTTAAAGTAATAGCAGCTGGAACATCCGAACATTATGTCATCATAGGCTGGGTCTTTTGGAACAAGTAGATCTATTCATTCTTTCTTTCCTTTTATTTTCTTTAATTAAATGTATTCTAAGTTTATTATGTTCAGAAATACTGGTATGATGTATAATAAATGCTTATCTGGACATCCATTCAGAAATTCAATCTTCATTTGATGCTTAATGCGGATAGGGAGTTCCTAGCTCAGAAAAGTGCACCGCATCGTGACTTTTATAATGTCAGGAAAGTTGACACACATGTTCATCACTCAGCTTGCATGAACCAGAAACATCTTTTGAGGTTTATAAAGTCAAAGTTGAGGAAGGAGCCAGATGAGGTAATGGCTTGGATCTGTCTGCTTATGCTTGCCAATGCACTTTTTTCCCTGCTTGTTCTGATTATAAGTTTTGAGCAGTGAACTTTGGACTAGTTATGTTTTCTAAGTTGGGTTTCTAGACACATAGGAATTGTTGAACTTGACACTTATCAAATGTAAACAAATCTTTGCTTGCTTAACTAATGATAAAAATTTCTTTAGTGAAGATGATGTGATTAGCAATTTCACTTTTAAATCTGAAGCTTTCTTCTATTTATCATAAAAAAAAAAAAATATGAAGCTTTCTTCTGCTTGTCTTCAGGTTGTTATATTTCGAGATGGGACATATTTGACATTGAAAGAGGTTTTCGAGAGTTTGGATTTAACTGGGTAATGAAGTACTCCTATAGAAATTTTCAACCGAAGATATGAATATCATCCTCCACTCTGTCATTATTATCTCCATTTTTTTTTTTTTTCAGTTTGACTGATCGTGAGATGCTTGTAATAATTTTTATTCATATGTATCTAAACAGGTACGACCTGAATGTCGACCTTTTAGATGTTCATGCTGACAAGAGTACCTTTCATCGTTTTGACAAATTCAACTTAAAGTATAATCCCTGTGGTCAAAGTAGGCTAAGGGAGATTTTCCTTAAGCAAGATAACCTTATCCAGGGTATGTACTGTTTGTTTCCTCCGTCATAGGGTGAGATGCTGAAGTTAAAGCTTTAGAAATGATTTATTTCATGCTATATATGTTTTATTCCCTGGACTTCCAGTAACTGCCTTGCATCTTAGTTATCTTCATTTTGAAATCCAATATATAAGCTTGAGTAGTTTGAAACAGTTCTATGTTAATAATAAGTTGTGGTTGAAGAACTACTGACAAATATGATAGCAATTGTGCTGTGTGGCAATTGATTATACTATGTCGCAATGAATTCTATCGCACTATGCAGCAGAGACACTGCTATGGAAGAGCCATGTTGATGGCCAACACTTTGTCAGAATGGTCACTTTTCATGTCAATGTTAATAGTATATTTCTTTTGGTTGGTCTTAGAACTTTGTTCTTCTCATATGCTATTATTAATTTTTTATATATGGTTTAATTATGTACAACAGGTCGTTTCCTGGCTGAGCTGACGAAGCAAGTTTTTTCAGATCTTGATGCAAGTAAATATCAGGTGTTTTTTTTAATAGATATATTCACTACCAGATTGTCTTAGATTTTATGAAAATTTGCTTCTGCTTTTGTCTCTGTTGTTTGCTCAGATAGTGGGGATGAACGCTGAATATACATAACTTGATTCACATCATTGCAACAATTCACCTTTCCTGTTATTTTATTTTGTTTTATTTTAATTTTTAAAATTGATTTCTTTCCCTTTTCATGTTTCTTTGAGTTTTTTAATTTTTTTCGTTCTTTGAAGGGTTTGTGCACGAGGGTTATGAATTTCCCTTCATATTAAATGCAGATGCTCATTTACGACAACTTGAATTAGAGAATTTAACGAGTTATTAGAATATTTGGCACATAATTTTGTTTCAAAATTATGGTTTCCTCTATTCCTAGACATTGGTTAGGCATTACTTTGTATTGTGCCATTTTCATATTCTCTTGTCGATGATGTTTTCTGCATGCTCTAAGCTTGATCTGGAAATCAATACCACAATGAGAGTGAAATGAAATTGTGTTAGGTCTATATGTCTTAAAAAATCTAGTATTTTAATTCTTTGTGGTATAGGTCGATATGTCTTCTTCAACAGCACCAATCCAAGTAAGAGCTTGCTTTGGCTGAAAATTTTCGTTGGAGATTTACGTAAATTTAATGTGGGCTGTGGGGTGGTGGTACAATGGTTAATGCTTGGGTTGCCAAGCGTGAAAACTTGGGTTTGAGTTTTAAAGCTTCCACTTTGTGCAAGTAATGTCAAGGTTAGGTCCATATGCAGTTCACCTTTCCTAGCATCACTTCTTAATGGAGACTAGCATTGAGGGATGATCTTTTTATATGTTCATTAATTTTTATGTTCTTTCAACTATCTTTAAATAGTGTACTTTCAAAAGTACGGATGTTTTCTTGATGCCCAACTTTGGAAATTTTATCCCATGCCCAGTTTAAGTTATAATATACTCACCTTCTCGTGACTTTATTTTCTGGGTCTTTTTTGTTTGTTCATCATTTTATTAGTTATTTCTGATGGTTCTTCCATGTTAAATTGTTGAAGTTGCTGTTGTTACAGATGGCTGAATACAGGATATCGATATATGGTAGAAAGATGAGTGAGTGGGATCATATGGCAAGTTGGATAGTGAATAATGAATTGTACAGTAATAATGTTGTTTGGCTTATTCAGGTACTCGATAGAAATTCTGTTATTTAAAATTCATCTTTTCTAATATGTAGTTATGGTTTTCTATTTTATTTTTGTGAGTGGGGGAGGGGGTAGAAGAAAGGTTGCTTTTTCATGGTGCTTTATGTTTTTTCTCTCTCTCAAAAGCTACTAGGTTTCTTGTGTGCATCTCAAAAGAAAACCTAACCCAAGTGATTATAGGATTTTCAAGAATCATAAACCAATTTGGACTAAAATTCATGTGCTCATTGAGGGGGTTTTGAGTGCAGCTCGTAGTACTATTGTAGGCCAGTGCAATGAAGTATATGTAAAAATTAATGAAAGGGCCAAGGGTTCGTTCTGAAACACTGATTTTAAAGGAAGATCCTTTAACTTGAAGATTGGCATCACTTCTACTGAATGTTCTTCTGAAGCTTTCTAGATTTTTCTTAATGGGTTTAAGATTTCGGAGTCATTGTTGCTTATGTCTGGATAGGTGAATTTTCTGTTTTATTTTAATTTGTTATTTGTTATTTTTAGTTTGGTTTACTCAACAGAAAGGTTCTTTTAGTGCTATCTTAAAATCATGGTTTTTCTCTTCTAGCTCTACTTTTCCAAAGGCTGGAAATGCCTATATCTCATAACGTTAATGGTTCTAGGATAGAAATGCTTTCACAAATTAAAAGCATTCAAATTTCCTCTTTTTCCAGCTTCCGCGATTGTACAATGTGTACAAGGAAATGGGAATTGTGACATCATTTCAGAACATTCTTGATAATATCTTTCTTCCTCTGTTTGAGGTTACTGTTGATCCAGATTTGCACCCTCAGTTGCATGTTTTCTTGAAACAGGTATGCCGTCTCTCCTTTATATAGATTTTTCATTATATCAGTAAATCTTTACTTTGTGCATGTCCAGAAGAATCTTCAAATTGGAAAGATTACTATTGTGTGTTGAACTGAAAAATCATTGTTGGGCTGTTTACTTTTACTTGTGCTCTGGAACAAAGTTTTAGGAGTAAGTTTTTTATTTTTTTTCCCCCACTAATCAGAGTTCTTTTGTATCACTTCTTTCTTTGATGCCTGTTTATGTTTCCTTATTTAAATAGAGTAAAAATCTTTTTTTTAGGCTCCGTTTGTTTTGCGTAAAATATTTGAAAATGTTTTCCCTACATGTAGCTGTTTGGTTGTACAAAAGTAAGTAAAATACTTTTGTAGGGAAAATAAATTTCATTAAAAGCCCAAAACTGATTTACATTTTGGAGTCTGTAAGTTGTTTTTCCAAGCCGCTCGACTCAGGATGTCTTCATCTAGTGAAGTGTTGATTGGTTGGTTTGTAGTTTATGATGGATGAAGAATGAGAAGTGCTTACTTTGTTATGGAACATTACATTCAAATGTCAACCAACAATGGGAATTGAAAAGAAAAATATATTTTTATGCAAAATAGAAAAATATTTTACATCGTAAAATCTTTTAATCCAAATAAAAACAGCCTTAATGTTTTTTTGTTTTGATAGAGAAAATAGTTTTTATATAGAAATTGTGAAGTACCACTTTTATTTTGGTACCCCATTACTGAGTAGAATTAATTTCCAGCAATGTTAAGCAAGAATGACGGCTAGGTTTTGGTCAATACCCCCCGTCTCAACTTTTTAGATGTACAAAGGAGTGTGATATATAGGAATGGATCCATATGTGACATATACGCCTGTCATGGTTATAGTTGAATGGGTGAACTTGTAACAATATTGTAATCCAAAAAAGGGAGTTCTAGTTCACCATGCATTCATGTTATGTTACTCTGTTACAAAGATACTACTGCATAAGCAAATTCTACTTTACTATTGTCACAAAAGTGAAAGATATGTATCACAATCTGGTCCTAGTCCCATGTTCTAAGATCTTGGTGCTGGACAAATCTGAAGACAGAAACTAGACCTAACATGTATATTTGAATGCATGCAATGTTTATGAAACTGCAGTCATATGCTGTGGTGTTCATTTTAAGTTGCATTCTGGCTTTCTTTCTGAAGGACTTAACATTACTGACTATCATATTTGTCCCTGTCATCTGTTTGAGATTTCAGGTTGTTGGGTTGGATTTGGTGGATGATGAAAGCAAGCCTGAAAGACGCCCCACAAAACATATGCCCACACCGGCGCAGTGGACTAATATATTCAATCCTGCATTCTCATACTATGTGTACTACTGTTACGCAAATCTTTACACTTTAAATAAGGTGTATTGCTTACCTTTGAAAATAACCTTATAGAACTATTCTACAAAATGCTAGCAAGACATCAAATTTGGATTCTGCATGCTTTCTTCTCTCGAAGAAAAACAGTAGTCATTATCTTGCCTCATTGCCTCATCCATATCAATACTATTGTTTTGATAGCCATCACCATCCTCAAAAATGAAGATTTTATGTGTTTTGTGTCTGTTTGGTCCTCCATGTTCTAATTTTGTCAGTTTAGTTCCTAAAATTTCTAATTTGAGTCTAAATGGTTCAATTAACAGAAATTATGAAAAATTAAGACACATCTTGGAGTGTTATTTCCAAGACTGTCCAAGAAGTTCAGCATCCAACATGGGCACGGCTTCTCCCCACAACTTAAGTTTCTTCCACATGTCTTGACAAGTACTGGGTCTAGTAGTAGCTGTTGATCTGCTTAGGTTGCCTTTCTTTTTATTCCGATCATGGTGTCATACACCAGTTGTGTTTGTTGTTTTTTTTAAACAATAGATACTTGTTTCTTGATGTGACACAGATAGATAATCCTCTGCACTTCATTTTGTTCTTGGTTCTTGCAGAAATGTTTAAAATGCTTGAGAAATGGAGCTTCATTCATCGTTTTTTTTTTTAGTTTGGGATGTTTGCAAATTTTCCTGTTCCATTTCCAGTGTTACTAACAAATTTGTTCAGTTCTAGGTGCTTTTTCCCTTTATTTCATTGCATCAAATTCTGAAAGGTTTAATATTACATCTCAGCTTCGTGAGTCAAAGGGCATGACAACTATTAAATTCCGTCCACATTCAGGGGAGGTATTGTTGGAATTTCCATTCAACTTGGTTATGATTATCAGATTATATTATATGAAATGCTCATTTATATTATTATGTTCAGGCCGGCGATATCGACCACCTTGCTGCAACATTTCTTACGGCTCATAATATTGCTCACGGAATCAATTTGAGGAAATCTCCTGTACTTCAATATTTGTATTACTTGGCTCAGGTATAACGAAGAGCCGACTTTTTTTTGTTAGATTCTGGAATGTTGAGTGTATGACATTTCTAGTTATCTATGTTTATTTGTTGGTCAACAGATTGGTCTGGCTATGTCTCCTCTGAGCAACAACTCCTTATTTTTGGACTACCATCGAAACCCTTTACCTATGTTTTTCTTAAGGGGCCTCAATGTTTCCCTTTCTACTGATGATCCGCTACAAATCCACTTGACAAAAGAGCCCTTGGTGGAAGAATACAGTATTGCTGCATCTGTAAGTGGCCTCTCACCGTCTCTTTGCACTACTGATACACGAGGTAATGTTCAAGTAGATTAACTCCTCTCTTACAGGTTTGGAAGTTGAGTTCATGTGACCTATGTGAAATAGCCCGTAACTCAGTCTACCAATCAGGTTTCTCACATGCTCTGAAGGTACATAATCTTATCCAAAAAAAGTATAAGAAATTACTGACAGAAAACTCTGTCCAATCTCTACTTTCACCTGCTGGTGGATCTGCTCCAATACTCTCTTTTGGGTGGTACCAGCAACAAATTGTGTGGTGTCTGGTGTGATTAGTTATACGAATGACAAAAAAGAACAAGAAAAAAAAAAGAGGATCCGTATTTTTAGGGCTGTTGCATGATTCAAGGAAAGTTTGTATTATGTGGACAAGAAATAGTTATAAATATTTAGTTTAAGCTGAATTATTAAGGAAATAGCCTGTTTGAACTATATCAGGTAACTTTGAAAATCAGTCACCTAGTTTTGTCCTGTCAATTGAACCCGCTGATGGATTATCTCAAAAAAACTCTCGTAGTCATTTGCTTTTGACTTTCTTTACGTCCTAATAAGGAACGTGATGGGCAGAAGAAGACTGTCCAGAAGTTGATTATTTGTGATTGCACTATCCATTCTAGGCATAATATTCTTCATTCTTAAATTGTTTGGTAGGTTCTCTGTCGACTAGACAGTTTGGTGGATTCCCTAGACTATGTTGCTACTTAGAAGCAACCGTAAGCTATATGTGGCTAGATAGAGACTGAATTTTGCAGAATTTTTTGGTCTACTAATTCAGTTCTTATTTAAGTCGACCCCAATATTTTGGACAATGTCGATGTCATTGATTGTAATGTGGCTTTTCTTCAGAAATTCCGATTTTTCTCCTTTTGAGGAATTTATGTACTTTTTTTATTATTATGATTTATGTCAATAATTTCCACCTTCCAATTGTTGTATCTGAGCAACAAAATTTTGTGTTCTTAGTCCCACTGGATTGGGAAGGAGTATTACAAGAGAGGACCTAATGGAAATGATATTCACAAGACAAATGTGCCACATATACGGCTGGAATTCCGTGATATGGTATGTGCCAGTTTTATGGAACCTTCCTGTCTGGTTTATTAAATGCTATTGTGTGCTCCTTTTTATAAAGGTCTATTTTACTTAAAAGGTTCAGTTTGGAACTTCATGGCATTAGTAGTCTGATAATTGTTGATAACAGGATACATTAGAGAATGGATTTCATGCCCCTTTACCTATCTCGTTAACTTATCTTATAAAACATGTTGAAAATCAGAATCAAGTTGAATACATGAGTTGTTCATATCCTTTTCTAAATTTGTTTTCTTCTGGAACAAACCTAGCCTGAGAGATTAACAAGTAACCAGTGGAACTTTACTATTGCAGATATGGAGAGAGGAAATGCAAAAAGTTTATCTGGGGAATGCCAATTTTCCTAAATACATAGACCCATAATGCGCTTAGCTTGTACATTTGCAGATTCACCATTTCTTACATTTCCAGAGGTAGTTATCAGAGTCTTATTTTGTTACTCTCTTATCAGTTGGTTAGTTTGGGGATTTGGGGTTGCTGCCGCTCCGCCAAAATGGTGCTATTTTGTGCTTTAAAATGTGAAATTGTGCCGTCTGGGGATGCAGCAAGCAGTGACTTATGTTGGGGATTTCTCCTAAAATTTTGTTTCCAATAGAAAGATGCTTGATTATACACCGTGAGTTGTAACCAAGAATCAGTCCTACAGTGCAGGGCAGAGCAAAAAGCAGCGGCCATACCGAGGAGATCAGTGGGTGATGTAAATGAAAATGCAGTCTTGATGTCTTCAGCATTTCAGGAAGAGCTTGGGGCCACAATAAAAGACTAGAGAGCCAGCTAGTTTCAACCTGGTACATATAAGCATTAAACTACGCAAAGTTATTCTAGTTTTTAAATGTTATCAATAACAAAATAATACATCATTAGTGGATTTTGTATTATAACGCTTATCATCGCCAAGTAAAATTTCTTTGCTTAAATTGTTCCATGTTTTTAGTTTTATGAATCGAAGCTTTCTAAACGTTTTTGTTTTTTTAAAATTACTCATATATTGTTAACTGCTTTTCAAGATAACTACTAATAATGATCAAATTCCCAAGTTTGGGAAGACTAAATAAGTGCACTTTTTGACTTTTCTTGTATTATGTGTAGAAAAAGTAGAGAGGAGATATTGATTGATGTGACCCAAAAAAGATAAAAAGATGAAATAAGTGCACTTTTTTAGTTTAGCCAAACTTGGATCTATCTTTTTCTTCCACCAAATCATCAAAAAATGTTTTTAATTCATTTCAAAATTACATAAAATCATGTCAAAAAATATAGTGTTTTTTACTACTGACTTTTTTTAACAAAATAGTTTTTAAAATTTTTGATATATTTTGTTAAAAGCTCATTTAAGATTTAACTCATTATATAAATAAAATCAAAATTAAATACGTTTTAAAACTTATTAAGTTTTCAAACTAAGGTCTCATTTGGCAAGTGATTTTTTTAGCTAAAAAGTCAAAAAAAATCACTAAAAAATTAAAAAGCTAACAACTAATATCAAAAAGTTAAAGATTTTTTTTTTTCTACTTTTTGCACATCTTTTCGTAAAAAGTCAAAAGCCATCTCAAACATACTGGGCTTGTTTGGTTTGTGTTTGAGAGATGTATTTTAGAGATAAAAAGTACGAAAACATGTTTGGTTTGGTTTTTTGGGAAATTTGTTTTGGAAAATTGTTTTGAGAGAGAGTTTTGGAAAAAGTGATTGATTTGATTTGTGTGAGAGAGATTTGTTTGGAAAACTTGTTTGGTTTGTGTGTTTTGGGAAATTTTTTTGAGAAAATTTGTTTGGTAGAGAAAATTTCTAAAATTTGTTTGTAGAGAAAATTTCTGAAATTTTTTTCAGAAACACAAACCAAACCTACCCACTATTTTTTTTACATCATATTTTAGTTAAAAATTCAAAAAATTATTAAAAAAATCTGTTCCCAAATGAGGTCCAAACTTAAATTACTGCACACTTGACCCAGCTCAGCCTAGCTACAAGCGGTTATTGCTCATAGATTAATCGCAGACTTTCAACTCCATGTGTACAAATTGCAAAAGTTTATAAGCAAGCGGATAGAAACAGGATGATCCATCAAAATTCAGTTAAATCTAAGCAAGATCGATAAAAACATGGGGAAAGCACCAATAAATCTCAAATTTGAGAATGTTAACCTATTTAGTCCCGAAGGTTTTTTGTTGGACTAATAGGTCCTATTTCCCAAGAAGCTTACTATAGGCCTTTTTATGATTTCCCTTCTTTTCAAACATTAAACATTATTCATCAAACATCAAACATTAACAACGTCAAGATTATTTATCAAACATCAAACATTAGGATTATTTATCAAATATCAAACATTATTCATCAAACATCAAACATCAGATTTATGAGTAACATCATCGAAACAACATCAAACATCATCATCAAAACAACATCAAACATCACAACATCATCATCAAAACAACATCAAAATAACGATTAAACAATTTTTTAAATAACGATTAAACATCAAAATAAAGATTAAAATAACATCAAACATCAAAATAACGATTAAACAATTTTTTCTAATCAAACATCATCATCATAACAATTTTTTTTTTATCAAACATCATCATAACATCAAAAACATCTCAGATCGGATTCGAGCCCCACGTTCTACCCATATTTTCTCGGGAAAATTTTGCTAACCCATTTTTGATTTTCTTGTTTCTTTCTCTTTCTTGAGGTTCAGAAAGATGTGGGTTTCTTAACTTTCTTCAGAGATCAAAAACACACACACGCACCCAAACAACAAACCCTTTTGCACCATAAACAACAAACCTTCATCAAAGCTTCTTCCCAAACGAAGTGTTAAAGAGGCTGTGATGATAAATTTTCTCTTCTGGGTTTTCAAATCAGGCGTTGAGATTCGGATCCGTTTCATGGCGCGGCAACCCGGATGGTCAGTGACCAAGAGAGAGAGGCTAGATCTGGTTTTTTCTCTCTCACTAGGCAACTGTTGTTGTTGCAGCCATGGCGGAGTAAGACACAGTTCTCAGCCTGATATCAAAGCAGATCTGAGCCTCAATCCTTCGCTTTACACCCATACTCATCATGCATAGATCCCTATTTATATACTTTTGATCATACATCTATTTTTATATTAATGTTTCTGGGTTTGTTCTGTCTTTGATTCATTTTCATTCATTACATTTGTGTAGAATCTCTAATACATCTATTTATATATTAATTTTTGTACTATTTGTTTCCTTCTCTCATGGGCAATTGTTGTTGCAGTCATGGCGTTTTCGAATTCTCGCCTGTTCATTCGTAGATCTGAGCCTCAATGATGATTTGATGTTGTTTGAT
Organism: Camellia japonica; assembly: GCA_030407325.1. Classification (NCBI taxonomy): domain Eukaryota; kingdom Viridiplantae; phylum Streptophyta; class Magnoliopsida; order Ericales; family Theaceae; genus Camellia; species Camellia japonica. Next base: position 4,956,436 of record JAPPVO010000016.1, read on the forward strand.
GATGATGTTGTGATGTTTGATATGTTTTGATGATGATGTTGTGATGTAAAAAAAGGACTAAATGGTTTATAAAAAAACACTCAGAACTAGATGGAATAACATCTTCTAATATGGACTTATGAGTAATTTTTCCTAAAAAGATTTCATTAAAAAACCGTGGAGTGTAAATAAATCAATGTTTGCAACCATAGAATTGAAAATTATTCAATTTGTTTGGTTTGAATTTTTTTGATTAAATTTTTTAAAAACTAAATTTTTTAGTTTTCGTATTTTTTTGTTTTTAGTGAATATTTTTAAAATTTTAAACATTTTTTTTTACTTTTATAGATGCACTTTATTTAGATGTATCTAAAAAGTAAAAAATTTATGAAAAAATATTTAAAAAAATTAATAAATACAAAAAAAAAATGTACTGAATTCTCATTTTTTTTATTTATATTTTTGATATTTAGTGAATTTTTAAAAAGTTTTTTTTCACAAATTTTTTACTTTTTAAGTATACTTATGTTAAGTATGTCTAAAAAGTAAAAAAAAAATTTACTTAAAATATTAAAATAATTCAGTAAAAATAAAAAAATACAGAAAACAAGAAAGTAGAATTTTCTAAAAAGTGTTTTTGAAAACGTATAACCAAGGGCACTTCTAATGTTGCTGGACATGGTTTCTATTTCAGTACAGAATTAATGTGTATAAATCCAATCTACAATACAATCACATACAAACCAACTTACTCAAACCAGGGTTCCACATTCTTTTTCTACAGGATACATGCTACGAGACTAACCAAAATGTCCTGACTTAAAAAAAGACTACTGATCCATTAACATGAAATTATGTCCATATCTCCCCAAATTACAATACCGCCCGCGCATCAGAAGTCGGAGCAGGATGAAACCAAAAGAGAGCTCAAAACTCTTATACAATTTATCTGTATAACATGGGTTCTAACTACAGCCAAGAATCACTGATTTTTAAAATTCTGCAGCAAAAGCAAGAAACATGTTTAGACAGAGATCATGATCAATGACACGCTTAAAAACTCAGTAACCAATATTAGCACTCTCACCTCAAAATTTTTCGACAAATCTTTCATCTGATCAGCAAGTTCTTGCTTCTTCTGGGCAGCTGAAACAATTATCCAATGACAACATTAGCGTCATCTTCAACGCTGTAGCGTACAACAAAGAACTATTATTGAATGGAAATGAAAAAGTAAATAATTATATACCCGTATTAGAAATATTCTCAATCCTCTTTGATGTCCTCACTGTGAATCTCTGGAATGCAGGGCTGCGAAAACAAGAGAACAAGATGAAATTAGCAAACCCCCCTATTTTATTTGTTTATCCGTTGATTATTAAATCCTGCCTCTCTACATGTGCACATTCTCTTCTATGTAGATTCAATAGAAATATATCGAATTTGGAACTAAAAGTTAATATATGAAAAAAGACATGAAAAGGGAATTGCATAGACCATGTGTGGCATTTAACCATGTAGTTCATCATGACCACAAGAAATCACTTGCCAAAATACACTCAGCGGTGTGGATGGCTAAACCACAATTTAGCTTGCCGAAAAGACAACAAATACGGCTAACCTAGAATGGCAAAGTCTGCATCAAAGAGGTCCGGTAGCCGACCAAGGCAACAGATAATCAGCCTAATACCAACTGCCATATTGATGTGGCAGACTCCTCCTGAAAACTGAACCAACCCACCCAAAGAAAGCCACCTGACACGTTGTGCAAGAGCAGCATGCCAAAGTAACGTTGGTGAAGTCCTCGTAGGAATGTGAGAGCTGACCCATCCAATAGGGAGCATTGAGGATAGCCCTCACGTGCTCAAACATGGTCCAGGAGAGAGAAAAGGTGTTTATAGCAAACCATCCCACCTCTATAACTAGGGAAAGAACAATAATTGAAACGTATGCGAAAATATATCCTCTAATACACTACTAAGTTCTTGTTCTCAAACAAGGAAGGAGCTAACTTAGCCATCGGAGTGCTCCCCTGGCTAAACTTCCGGACAGTTACTCTGGTGGTTTGATTCTTGTGCATGAAATACAATCAAGACCTTAGTCTCACTTTGGGAAAGAAGGAGCTAGAAATCATCCCACCACAAGAATTTTCAGGTTAATTGCAAATCATGAACAACTTCTTACATTGATATGGCTATGGTCGTTTCCACAATAAGTACAGATCTATCGAGTCATCATATCAAATACTTTACACACATTTGGATTGGGTGATTCGGGAAAAAAAAAAAAAGAAGGAAAGCATTTCTCTTGGTTCATATCACCTATTTAGATTAGTTAAGGATGAGAGAAATGACCATTTCTCTTATAATCCTCATTTTGAATCTCTCCAAAAGTGGAGATATTAGGAGAGAAAAGAAACCAATAAATTACTACTTTTTGATAATACCAAAACTATCCCTTTAGATCAATGTTATTAGAGGCGTGACTAAGCGCTCGCCTAAGCGCAAATCGAGGTGAGGCAACCCTTTAGCGTTTCATATCCACTGAGGCGAGGCGAGGCGAGGCGAGGCGAAATGGTGAAGCGAAGTCGAAGCGCATGAAACGAGGCTTAGGCGTCGAAACGAGAGGCTATGCGAAGCATCGCTTCACCATTTTTTGTCTACTTTCAGTTTGAAAGATCTGGGCCCTTGATTTGAATGACTTTTGTGCTATTTGTGGACATGCGTTGCACTTTATAATTGCTTTCTACTAAATAAGAAGTCAAAACCCTAGTCAACATCGTTCCAGTCGAAAGAGGAGGTGAGTACCTACTTCTTCTTCTTCCTTTCTTCTCTTCGTCTTCTCCTTGCTACTTCTTCTTCCTTTCGTCTTCTTTTCTTCTTCTTCAAACTCTTTTTTTTTTTCCCTCTTCTTCTTTTTCGGCAGACCTTCCCCCCCCCCCCTTTTTTTTTTCTTCCTGGTTCTTGTTTTGTTTCTCTTCTAATTTATTTTGCTAAAAAAATTTTCAATTAATTTTACTAAATTGATTTTACAATTGTTTAATTATTTTGCTGTGTTATTTTACAATTATTTTGCTGTGTTAATTGTATAATTATTTTGTTGAAAAAATTTCAATTAATTTTCTTGAAACACTATTTTTCCGTGATTACCTCTGCTAAAAATATGTTGTTCTTTAATTTCTTTATGCTGAAACTGTTTTTTTCTTTGCACTTTAATTGTTTCTTCGTTTCTTAACATTGAATTGCTTGGTTGGTTGGAATTATATGTCGAAGTCGAGTGAAAGTAAAAACAATCCAGCATAGCAATATGCACGGATGGTAAATCCCCAAAACCTTTCAAAGTTCATTTGCAACTTTTGTGACAAAGAAATGAATGGTGGTGTTTACCGAGTCAAGCAACATCTTACTGGTGGTTATAAAAATGTTGTTGAAGATGATGCGGAGGGATACGATGAAACCGACAAAGAAATGAATGGTGGTGTTTACCGAGTCAAGCAACATCTTACTGGTGGTTATAAAAATGTTGTTGAAGATGATGCGGAGGGATACGATGAAGCCAATGATAATGAAGAAGAAGTTCATTTGCTTGATGTTGGAGATGATTTTTAGAACCTTTGGGTTGGTGGATTATATTTGTCTTTGTTGGATATTTTCTGTTATTTATGGATATTTAGTATTTTGAATGATAAATGCATGATGATTCTTGAAAATATTTATATTTTTGTCTATACTATTTATTTTAAAAAAATATCCTTTGTGGTCGCCTCGATTCAATGAAACCCTTGCCTCGCCTCGTTCCCTCGTGCTTAGGCGTTAGGAGACCTTGTCGCCTCAGTTCGCTTTCGCCTTAAAAAACACTCCTTTAGACATAGAAGCAATTAAAAAAAAAAATTTAACACCTATATTAAAATGTTATTTTGGTAATATATTATGAAACTATTTCTTTGCTTTTCTTTTATGTAGTTTAATCGAACAAAATAGGAGAGAAATCATTCTCTTTTCTCTTGCTTTCTTTCCTATTTATCCAAACAAGAGGGAGAGAAACCAATTTATGTAATCATTTCTTTTCTTTTCTCTCATCTCCTAAGTTCACACGTGCATGCAACTTTCTCCTCATAACCCAACAAGTGCAACAACAATTGTACTCATACCAACTACTTGATAGACAATTAAAACAGGGGGAGGGAAAAAAATTCTTTCTTTTTGTTCAAAAAAACCAAAACAACCACATCCCACAAAAGATTTGGATAATCCTCAGTGACATAAAATTCTACTAAAACAAAAATCACTTGATAACAAGTAATAACTAACAACTAGGGGTGAACAACGGATATACCAATCCGCCAAAACCGACCGAACCGAACCGATCCGCTGTATTTTGGACGGATGCGTGATGACGAGCGGATGGTTGCGGATTGATTTTCTCCAATCCGCCAATTTGGCGGACGGATGGCGGATTTGAGATTTCTTTGGCCGCAAACCGAACCGCCAAACCGCCAAATCGCGAGCACACCCCTAGTAATTTATAAGACTTTGTGTTTTCAATTTGTTTAAATATTATGTTTTTGTTTTCAATTGAAAAAGAGTTTAAATATTCTGTTGAAAAAAAAGTTTTCAACTGAATATTTTTTGAATTGAAAAAAATAACGTATTATTTATCTATATTTTTTGATTTTTAAATCTAACTCTAAAATAATAAATAGATATGATATATGACTGGTTGGTTTTTGTTTTCAAAAACATATATAGATGTAACAATACAGAGACATACAATCTCTACTACTGCTCTGTTCATGGTTTTAGTGGTTTGAATTGTTATTATATTTAAGAATCACAGATTGTAATACTTTATCTGGATGAATCATACTGTGTTTGTAATATGTAGATGAGGCATGCAGTGATCGTGATATTCTAAATTTTTAAACTTTATTTCTTTAGATAAGGCATACAATGATTGTAATACTTTTTTAAGTCATTGACTGTAATACTTTCTTTCTCTTTTTTTTTTTTTGAGGAAGTGCACAAGTTGAATTATGTTGAAAATTTATAAAATTTTAAACCGCCAAACCGATTCGCATCCATCCGCCAAACCGCTCAATCCACATCCACCGGATTGGCGGACGGATGCGGATTGATTTTCTCTAATCCGCCAATCTAGCGGACGGATGACGGATTGGAGGTTCTGTGGCCGCAACCGACCCGCGCCCACCCCTACTAACAACAACACTATCTTATATATACATATATATATATATATATGTATACTTGAAGGGATTGCCTATTTGCAAGACCATCCACAATGACCTCATTGACGAGGTATGATATGACTCTGTGCATGAAATTGCCTCCCGCCATGATCGGACCTTAGGTAGTGTATATCTTCTCACAGGGTAATCAAAACAAAAAAACACAAATTCAAGAAAAATTAGGAAAAATTAGCAGTAAAGGCAACTAGATTTCATGATTCGATTGCAAAGATTACAAGAAATTTCAAGTCAGAGTTTCAAAATTTTAAAGGGTTTTCGAGAATGAAATTCCAAGAAGTGATGTGAGAGATTCAATTTCAAGTGTTATCTGAAAAACGATGCCGAAGCGAAAAACCCTAGCTTCTGCTTCTGCTTCTGCTTCTGTTTCTCGAACCCCCTCCAGAATTGGGGAAAAAACTTTTAACGGCCGAGATTTGTCGGGTTTATCACCCAGTTTATTCGGGTTTGGCTGGTCCTCTCAACTTGCAATACTGTTTGGACTTGACAGATCATTACTAAATAATTTTAATAATTTAAATTATTTATTTTTTAAAATTTATTGACTAAGGATATTTATGTAAAAATTAAGGGTTCATTTGGTATAAAGGTTTGGATTGGGTTAGGACTATTTTAACCACAAAAAGATAAAATAAATTTTTTAGCCTAATAAGGTAAAATGTCACATTCAAATCATAATCATTTTATTTTTTTTATCAAAAAAGCCAAAAAATTCATCCCAAACAAGGCTTTTTAGCCCTAGGCTAAAATAGCTAAAAAGCCAACCCACATCCCAAACCAAGGCTAAGATGATTGAATATCAATAAGTATATGTTTGAATCATATTTATTTTTTTTTTGTAATATAAATTTGATTCAAATATGTAGTTATCAATATCCGATTATCTTATTTTTTATATGAATGTTCTATTTAGTAAGTCTTAAAAGTAAACGATTGAGATAATCAAAGTGAGTTCCAAAATTGACTTATCAAAGTCAAACGCTATCTCAAATTAAGATAACTAATATGAGAGGAATTGAATAATTTTAAAAAAAAAATGCTACTGACCATTAAAAATTACAGCCCTGGTACAGAGCCCGAAAATCGAGGCTCGAATTTGGCTCGAAACAAAGGCGAAGGAAGAAGAAGGAGGAAGAAGAAGAAGAAGAAGAAGAAGAAAAAGAGAAGGAGGAAGGAGGAGAAGAAGGAGAAGCAGAACTGGAGGGGGCCATAAAAATGGGGCTGGAGGCGGAGGCGGAGGCGGGCGGAGGTAGAGGCGGAGGCGGGGCTGCCAGCGACGATCGGCCGACGAGCTACGACAACGACGACGACTCTGTCTCTCGCCTCTCGCCTCTGTTTCTCTCTCGCCTGTGTTCAAAACGAAGAAGACGAAGAAGAAAAGAAAGAAAGAAAGAAAAGGGAAAAAAAAAATCGAAACGCAAAGCCGTGATTTCGGGCCCTCAAATATTTTTCTAAAAATTATCAATAATTTTTTTTCTAGAAAATGATGTGTGATTTAAATTTAATTATTGTAATTTCAACTATACACTACTTTTCTAATTGTTTTTGTAGGTAATTTTTTGGGAAATTTATAGAGAAATTTTTATAGATAAACTTTCCAATTGATGACATAAACTTTTAGGGTAGCGAAAATAGGCGTTGTTGTCACTAAAAATAAATGAACACTTATTAAAAAATAATTTTTAAAAAATCAAATTAAACAGACACTTTAATTTATTTTTATTTTTTTATACAACTTATAATAACATGATAACTAAGTTTGAAGTTTCTTACCAAAAAAAATTAAAATATAAAAAATTTAAATTTATTATAAATGTAATTACTTATAATTACAATTTTTATTTTCTTCAATACAACATTTCATTCTAATCAAATTTATTAAATAATATATATATATATATATTTTCAACTTCACTTTTCCATCATTTATGACTTTCTAATCAAATGGAAAGGAAACAAGACCTCCCTCAGAAAAAATTTTAATGTTTTTTTTGATACAGATGAAAGCAAAACAAACAGAAAGACAAAACAGGGCAACAAGCCTAAGCCCTCACAGATCCAACTCCAAGCATATCCTCAATAACAAGAGCTGTAACAGCATCAGGAGGAGCTTCTAGCAATACCACATGATCAGTCTGCTCCACCCCAAGGTTAGCCAGCATATCAGCAGCTCGGTTGCCTTCCCTCAGTGTGTGTCCAAGTGTACAACTGCATCGTTTCAGTAGGAACTTGGTATCCTCAATGAGAGCTCGGAAAGGGGAATTATGACTCGGACCAGTTTGTATTAAATCAATAGCTTGAGCCGCATCAGTCTCTATTGCCACATTCATTGTGCCTTTCTGGAAAAGGATGGTCAGTCCGCGATAGATAGCCCATAATTCCGCTTCCACAGCAGAACAGTGGCCCAGATAGCCGTAGTAACCCCATACCCATGTACCAGTTTCGTCCCGTAGGAGGCCTCCATAACCAGCTTGCCCAGGGTCACCCTTAGAGCAGCCATCAGTGTTGAGCTTTAGAGTACCTGCAATAGGAAGGCACCAATTAATAATTGTATGAGCTCTTGAATTGGGATGGAGAGGAGAAGAGAAAGCCTCTTCAATCTCATGAGCATAAGTCCAAATGCTCTTGAGAGTAGCTTGAATGGGGTGGCTAACATGTTCAAAGACCATGAGATTGCGAGCTTTCCAAATCTGCCAGAGAGTGGCAGTGAATACTCGATACCACTGACTGTCAAGAAACACAGCTTTATTTTTCAAATTAGATGCCACCCATTCTGCTAGAGGTTGTCTGCAACCTTCCTCCCACCATCTAAAATCTTTAATTTCAGTCCATATAATTTTTGCACAGGGACATTCGTGAAGGAGATGGCTTGTACCCTCACTGTAGAGACCACATCTGGGGCACACTGCAGTGGATGTCATATTCCTCCTAAACCTTAACTGATTGGTTAACAATCTGTCATGGAGGATGAGCCATAGGAAGCATTTGAGCTTCTGAGGTAGTTTAACCTTCCATAACCATTTCCAGGCCCTTCCATCGGTATCATGGTCAGCAATGAGCCTATAAGCAGAAGCTGTGGAGAAGGTTCCCTCAGAGGTTCCAATCCAAGAGGGCGCATCAGTGTAAGTCACAAACCTGGGTCTATGGATCTTAATGATCTCTTGAAGATCTTGCTGGGAAACAATATTAGCAATGAGCTCAGTATTCCAATTGCCTTCCTCATCAAGAAGTGAGCTCACCTTCTCTGTATCATTCACCTGTGTGGAAGAGTAATGTTGAGCGAGAGGTTGCAAGCCACACCACCAGTCATGCCACAATGAAATGTGCTCCCCAGTTCCTACATTCCATTTCACCCCTTTTCTAAGAGTGCTCCTGTTTCTGCAAATACTTTTCCAAACATGAGAACCCCTCCTCTCCATAGGCCAGCTGTAGATGGTATGCCTTCTAAGGTATTTAGCCTGTAACACTCTACACCAAAGTTTGTTTTGATCAGTAAGGATTTTCCAGCCCAACTTGGTCAATAGGGCAGCATTATTATCCCTGGCTTTTCTGAGCCCGAGGCCCCCTTCCTCTTTAGTCCTACAAACCTTATCCCAGTTAAGAAAATGGACTTTCTTATGGGTGTCAGAGTCCCTCCAAAGAAAGTTCCTATTAATTTTATCAACTTCATCACAAAATCCTCTAAGAAGCTCCATGATTTGCATGTTGTAACTAGGGATGGCCGATGTAACAGATTGTATAAGGGTGGTTCTACCTGCAAGGGATAAATGTCTGGCCTTCCACCCTGAAAGTCTAGTTTTCAGTTTCTCAAGAATGTCATTAAATAAATTCTTATTAATCCTCTTATGAAGAAGAGGGGATCCCAGGTACTTACCTAAGTCCTAGGTGAGGGGAATGCCACATTGATAGCTCAAGGATCTAGCATAGTTAGAAGAGACATTTTTTGAGACAAACATTTTTTATTTTGGTAAACTAAGTTTTTGTCCAGACATTTCACAAAAATCATTGAGAACCTCCATGATGGTGTTGCAGTTACACTGATCAGCTTTGGCAAATAAGATAAGGTCATCAGCATAAAATAAATGAGTTAGAGCAGGACTAGTTCTAGATACTTTGATGCCCTTCCACTCCCCTACATCCACCTTCGCTCGGATCATATTGGAGAGTCTCTCCATACAGAGAACAAACAGATAAGGAGAGAGGGGGTCTCCTTGCCGAAGACCCCTTTCATTATGAATGCCTTCAAGAATTTCCCCATGCCAAAGAATGGAAGATTGGGTATTAGAAACACAATTCATGATCAACTCAATCCAATTTTCATTAAGTTGGAATTCTTTAAGGGTGTCCTTAATGAAATCCCAAGAAAGCCTGTCATAGGCCTTTTCCAAGTCAATTTTAAAAACCATACCCCCTCCTTTCCCTTTCATGTGTCTAAGGGTGTGTAGAATCTCCTAGGTGATTATGATATTATCAGTGGTGTTTCTTCCCAGTATAAAACTGCTTTGATTAGGGCTAATAAGAGTGTCAAGAAGAGGTCTAATACGCCCCACAATAATTTTGGTGATGATCTTATAGGGGACGTTACAAAGGCTGATGGGTCTGAATTGTTGAATCTGTTAACATTTTAGCTTAGGACTAATAAAGTCAAAAAATTCAAAACTTACTAACAAAGTCATTCCAAACTAGTGATAGGAGTAATTTTATTTGAGAGAAACTAAACTCTTAATGTAAAATGATTTTGATTATGATTTACTGTGGTAAATTTAGTTATGAGCAAAGTGATTATGGCTAAGATTTGTGTTAATTAAATTCAATGATTAATGATTCAAATGTATTCTTTTTATACAACATTTGAAAATGAGAATATATGGATAATTTTGAAATATCATGAGATATTATTTATGTGGTATTCTTAGCTAATAAAAAATTATAATACATATCACTTCTTATCTCTTAACTAGCTAAAAAAATAGATTAAGATTATTTCATCTATAATTTTTTTGGCAAATTTCATTTTATCCTCTTGTGATTTGGGTCATATGCGGTTTACCTTCTTAACATTTGAAAATGATCACATAACCTCTATGTAGTTTGTGGATTGAAGTGCACCATTAAACATTCTATTCAACTTAAAAGCAAGTGTAAGACACGTGGCAGACATAAGAGGGTTATATGCTTATTTTCAAATTTCAAATGAGTAAATCACAAATAGAATAAAGCATAGGGGTTAAAATGTACTTTGTTTTTCAAACAAATGACAAAAATATTCATAGTTCACATACTTAAGTTACTTTAGATACAGGGGTGTGGAAGGTAGAATTCTTCTCCATAGGGAAAGCGAAATGATGTATCCCTTTCTTTACTTTGTCAAAAGAAATCAAAACGTTAATGATCACTCCCAACTAAGATTGGTCAAGAGGACCCTTCGACGGCCAAATCAGAATACTTTTTTTGCCATGAGAATTTGTATTTAAAAAAGGATTTTTGGATTACCTCTGGTCTATTATCCTTATTTTACCTACTTCGCCCTTTATAGTTTTCTTGACTTGAATCCTATTTGTTGGATCAATGTTTAATTTGAAGGTTCTGCCTGTTCTTGTCTCTGATCGAGCAAGTGGTCAAATTGCCTTTGCCTTTAATCGGTGGATCATCTTCTTATGGACGGCTTAGATTATGTTAGGTACTAGTGGCCAACTTGCCAAGCGTTGTGTTCTTCGAATCATGTTAATCGGATGGACTTACCATCTAGTAGGCCTAACCTATAATCCTGTATTTGTTGTCTTGATGTTTCCATCATTAGATAAAGATGAATCCGACGTTTTTCTTATATTTTGCGAATCTCCTTCGAAAAGGATATCTTTACTTTTCATTAATCTTTATGATTTTAACCATGCACCATTGTACTACCAGCTGTCTTTAATGGGTTTCTTAGAAATTCATTTGGACCTTCCCTTTTCTTTGGGTTGCTTTGCCTAATTGTTTCGAACTTAGGCCAATATTTTATCCCTCCACAAGGGATATTTTAATCTTTTTCATTAAATCATTAACAAGCCTAATGGTGCATTCTAGTTCACAAATCACAAAGGGATTATACGATCATTTTCAAATACTACAGGATAATTGCACATAACCCAAACTATATGGGGTAAAATGAAGTTTGTCCTACCTTTTTTAAGTTATGGAAAATGTTTTAGCCCTCCAATTTTAAATCCCAAACTAAATCCAAGTGATGTGTCATAAATCACATCACTTGAGAACTCTACTAAAATATAAAAATTATCCAATAAGTATTAGTCACGCCATTAAAAATTGGTTTTGAAATTCCAAAATTAAGAAAACATAGCATTACTATTTTTTTATTGAAAAATGATTTGTGGCACTAATTTGTTGAGCACTAATGGCACTAATTTCCTGTTTTGGTAAGTTTGTTTATTTATTTATTTTTTTTTTACCTGATATAGAAATTCGGGGCATTAGTACCCCTGAATTTTGTGCCACCAATCACAACTGTTTTTTATTATGTCGTTGATTAAGATTATTACATAAACAATATTACACGTTCTCAAATTACTCTCATACACGAGTCCGAAAGAAATGGGAGTTTGTCCTTCTCTTTTCCTATTTTTGGCTAAACAATGAGCAAGAAGCCCTCCTTACTTTTTCTATTGGGTGATGGTAGGATATTAAATTTTTTATCAAATAAATAATTAAATATTTCACGTAAAATTTATAAAATATAAACTCCATACTTATATAAAATATTTAATTATTTATTTAATAAAAAATTTCAGACCTACCTATAACATTTTCTTTTCCTATTTTTGGCTAAACAATGAGCAAGACGTCCTCTTTCGAAGGGAATTGGGATGCTGTCGCGCAGCAGTAGTTGTTGTGCAGTAAAATGAGCTCATTTCAGAAATTATTTTGATAATCTAAATTATTCACATTTTAAAATGTATAAAGTAGAATATGTCTGTGAAAAATTAAGTTAATCGGATATTATTTACCCATTCATCCACTTACATTTCTATTCATTTTAATACTTTAAATCACAATTATTATTCATTTTCATAGACACAAATATGAGTAGATGAATAAATAAACGATATTCGATTAATTTAATTTTTTACAAATATGTTCTACTTAATATATTTTAAAATATAAACAATTTAAATTATCAAAATAAACTACAAAATAGACTTGTTTCGCCGCACAGCAGCATCCCCTGACTCCTTTCGAAGTGGGTAGTTATCATGTGAACCACATTGGTTGTTCGTAGAATTACTCCTTTTCCACCCTATACACGTGGAACACACGGTAGGTTAAATATCAGAATTTTAAAAATAATTTTTACAATTTTTAATTAGTATATATTTTTATTCTAATGACTTTTTAAAAATATTTTAATAAATTATTTTTAATTTTTAGATTCACTTAATTGAAATATACTTAAAAAGTATGAATTTTTTAAAAAATATTGAGGTCTCGTTTGTTAACTATTCATTTTAGTAAAAAATTCAAAAAAACACTATAAGTTATTATATCACTCTCTTTATTTTTTTGTATATTTTTTCATAAAAAGTCATAAAATTACTAAAATAATATATTATCGAACGAGGCTTGAGTACAACAACATATAAAAATGAATTGAATTTTTATATTTTTTTTTTGTATTCGATAAATATTTGAAAGGTTTTTCATATATTTCATACTTTTTAAATGTAACTAAATTAAGTGAAACTAAAAATTAAAAAAATATGATTAAATATTAAAAAAATTACTATTAAAAATAAAAAAAATATGAATTAAAAAATCACAAAAAAATATTTTTAAAAAGTCTCAACCAAGCAGCCCCCTGTCTTTCTATTTTATTTATTTATTTATTTAGAGAGTGTTAATTTTAAATCCACATATTCGGGGAGATGGGGTCTTTGTTATACATCCAAATTGGCTCATTTTGAGATTCAAATCATTCATATTTTAAAATACATTGAATAAAATATATTTGTAAAAAATCAAATTGATCGGATATCGTTAACCATTTCATTAAATAACATTATATCTATAAAAATAAATGACAATTATGATTTGAAGTATAAAAATAAATAAAAATTTGAGTAGATGAAACGGTTAATGTTATACGATTAATTTGATTTTTTCAAGATATATTTTACCTAATATATTTTAAGTGTCGTTTTGGGAACCAAAATAAAAAGTCACATTTTTGTCAAAAGGTCTAAAAACGCAAGTGGCAAAAACGTAATAAAATTGGGTCGGGAAGTTATAAAAACGCAAGTGTGAAATTACAAATCGGAGCCTATGACAAAAAAATAAAAAAATAAATTTCTTATGTTAGGTAAGAGTATTTTAGTCATTTTAATTTGATTTGACACCATAAACAAATATTAAACTAAAAAGCCAAAAGCTAACTTTTTATCAACTTCCTAAATCACTTTCCAAAAAGTTAAAAAATTTGGTAAAAAATCAAAAGTTAACTTTTTACTAACTTTCCAAATCACTTTTTAAAAAGTTAAAAAATTTGATAAAAAGTAAAAAATTAATTTTTTACTAATTTCTCAAAACATCCCTATAATATGAACGGAACGAATCATTAAAATGAATCATCCCTATAATGTGAACGGAACGAATCATTAAAATGAATCTCGAAATAAGGCTATTTGATTGTTCAACCGTACCTGTTGCAACAATGATTTAGACCACTAAAAAATACACCACTAATAGCACTAATACATTGGGAATGGTAAAAAATAATAAATAAAAAAAAAATAAGGCATAAAAAGTGAACAGAACCCACTACCACATCATTAGTACTCCCTCTAACGATCCTTTTTTAGTCCTCCCAAACATTTTTCGTACCTGTTGTGCTGATGTACAGCAAAGACCCCAATTTGCATATTCGATAACAATGATATTTATCCTAACACACAATTGTAGATAGATCATATTGTGAGAGTTTTTTATTAATTTCAAATATTTTTATTTATTTATTTTTGAAAAATATTTAAGATTAATAATTTTTTTTCATAGTTTCACTTATAATGATGTGATAAAATAAATATTAATATTTAATTTATCACACCCTTAATGACGAATAGCATATAACTGGTTAAAATGAACCAGAAACAACAACGTTTAAACTGTCATTAAAACTAGATATTAAAATAATTATTGACGAATCAATAATTCAGCCTCCCAATTTTGACCTGTTCCGAACCACCCACCATTACAAAGAGCTTGCAGAAAGTTCGTCCCATTTAAAATAGATTGGTTGGGTTCAGTTTGGCCTCTTCCGGACTCAATAAGTCATATGCCTCCCGTGAAAGATATGATGAGATTCATCACAGTAAACCTTCATTTATTATTTTTTTTTAAGGATAAATTACATTTCCTTAACATTTTAAAAATTATATTTTTATCCTTATAATTAATAGGCTCATTTCACAAACCCTCTATTTACATAAAGGTAATAACTCTTAGTAGAAAAATAAAGGAAGTTATATTCAAAAGAAAAAAGTAAAGCAAAGGAAAGGGGAAAAAAATAGAGAAAGTAAAGCTAAATAAGAAAAGAGAGAGTGTATGAGTTCAATATTTTATTCTGTTTAAATAATTACAATGACAGGAAAATTTGTGTAATTTTCCAAACGTCGTGATATGTATTAAACCCATTAGGGGGTATAAGTGTAATTTATCCTTTTTTATCACTAACAAATAGCCTTCGTTTGGCATATAGTTTTTTTGGACTTTTTGGCTAAAATAGTAACAAAAAGATGAAATATGCTAAAAAGTTAATAAGACAAAATATCACATCCAATCATAATTTGGTTGTGTTGGTTTGGTTAAATTTTGTTAATTTCATATAATTTTATACGATGAGTTGGTGCGGAATGTCTAATTTTTTGACACATCTCTACACATAACCACCCTTAAAAATAAAAAAAAAAAAAAAAACCAAAACCAAAAACCAAAAAAAAAAAAAACTAACATAACCTTTAAAAAAAATCGAGAAAAATTCGAGGCCTCGAATTCAAGGCCTCTAGCACTGCTAATTTTAAAAATGTTCTTATGAACTAACATATACATATGAAATTCTGTCTGATAGATTATATTAGATATATTAATAAAGTACATTTAGATTACGTATGTCAAAGAACTTAACAAAATAAAAATAAAAATATATACTAATAAAAAATAAAAATAAAATTAACTATAATATTATAAAAAATTTGACTACGACCAAAAAAAAAAAAACCCAAACAAATTCTAATTAAAAATTTATTTTAAAAACTACGTTCAAAACTTATTTTAATTTCTAAAATTTACTTTCAAAATAAAAATTATTTTCAAAACTGTTCATGGGTCCCTTCCCTCACCTGAATTATTTTCAAAACTGTTCGTGGGTCCCTTCCCTCACCTGAATTATTTTCAAAGGAAAAAGACAGGACGCCCACTGGGGAGACCCCAGCACCCATTGGCCAATTATTATTATTATTTTTTTTTCTTCTCAAATCACCAACTAGCACGTGTGTCGAGTGGTGGGAGTGCGGGAAGAGTGATTTCAAAACTGTTCGTGGGTCCCTTCCCTCACCTCGTCAGCAATTGTACATTGTAAGTTGTGTGTGGTTTGTGGGTCTCCCTGTCAAAACAAAATATTTGGCTGTTCATAGAATTAGTCCTTTATATACACGCGGAACACAAGGCAGGCTAACGCCTGATTTGGAGGTCAAATATTTTAGTTAGAAAATTAAAAAATTTATTATAATTTATCATTTTGTTTTTTTATTTTTTTTCATAAAAAATTAAAATGTTATTGTTTACAAATGAAAATATCCGTTTGGTTTAGAATTTTTAATTAGTATATTTAGTGATTTTTTAAAAATATTTTAATATATTATTTTTAATTTTTAGATTCACTTACTTGAGATACACTTAAAAAGTATAATTTTTTTTAAAAAATTTACTAAATACAACATATGAAAATGAATTAATTTTTTGTATTTTTTTCTATTCGATAAATTTTTAAAAGATTTTTACACATAGTTCATACTTTTTAAATGTATCTACATTAAATGAAACTAAAAACTAAAATGAAATTTTTTTTAAGGTCCTTAATATTAAGATTTTATAAGATAAATGATATACAATATTTTTATAGTATTAAGGTCCCTCAACATTTTCACAGAAAAATTCAATTCAGATAAATTTTGCCCGACTCAAAGAAATTTTGTCCAAACTCAGAGAAATTTCGATTTTCACAGAGAAATTTCTTTGATTTCACAGAGAAATTTTGAAATTTCTCTGTGAAATTGAAATTTCTTTGAGGCGAGGCGAAATTTTTCTAAGTCAAATTTTCTATGTGAAAATATTAAGGAACCTTAGCTAATAAAAAAAAATATTTTGGACATGTCCTACTACACAAAATTAGAGAGGAATGTTTCACTAATTTTCCCAAACTAAAAATAATTGATTAAAATATTTAGAAAATTATTTAAAAAATAATTACAAACTCAAAAATATATTTTTGAAAAGTCCAAACCAAACAGTCCTCTGTCTTTCTTATTTATTTTTTTAAAGAAGTGTTAATTTTAAATCCATATATTCGAGGAGATGTGGTTCTTGTTGTGCACTCAAATTGTCTTATTTTGGAACCCATTTTAATGATTCAAACTATTTATATTTTATAGTATATTGAGTAGAATATACTTGTAAAGGATCAAGTTTATCGAATATCGTTAACCATTTCATCGAATAATATTTGTATCTATAAAAATAAATGACAATTATGATTTGAAGTATAGAAATGAATAAAAATTGAGTAGATGAAACGGTTAACGATATACGATTAATTTAATTTTTTACAAGTATGTTATACTCACTATATTCTAAAATGTGAACGGTTCGGATCATCAAAACGAACTCCAAAATGAGTCCATTTGATTACACAACAATACCTGCTGTTCTGGGTGCACAATAAAGACCCCGATTCGTATATTCGATGACAATGATATGACAGAATGTTGGGCCCCATATAAAAGTGGATACATAAGGGTTGTTTGGTTTTTGATTTGGGCTTAAAAAATCACAAAATGATAAAAAAGAAGTCAAAAAATCACAAAAAGTCAAAAATTACAAAAGGACAAAAAAAAAATCTACTATTCCAAAACTAAAAAGTCAAAAAAGCCAATCAAGAATACAAAACGAATAAAAAAGTCACAGGTTAAAAAAGTCAAAAAAATCAAAAAGTCAACTAAAAAAGTCATTGCCAAACGAAGACATATCATAACACACTAAGAGCATTTCCAAGGGGATAGTCAAAAAAGGCTTGTTAGGCATTTTAGCCAATATAATTCTAATTTTGGGCTCCAATGGGCTGGCTATTGGGCTAGCTATTTTATCATTTTACTTTTTTGCTGGCTACAATTGAAGAGCTCCAGAGGCTCTCCAAACAAATATGTATGTATATATCTTAGATTTTTGTATATTTATGTCTTGGATTTGGGATCTTATATATTTTATATATTTATATGTGTATGTAGCAATTTTATATGTTCTTTTAATTCTGTTTGATGAATTACGGAATAACTTATTTTGTATTTTGTATTTTTTTTCTCCTGATTCTACAGGTTTTGTATATTTGTATGGGCAACTTTTTATTATTACAAATTTACATTAGTAAAATATCAGCAATTAATATTTTTTGTTTTAAAAATTAATTAAATTAGTTTGAATGATTAGTTAAAATAAAGAGTGTGGTTGGAGAACACAACAACTAAAATAATTAGGTGAAATAAAGAGTGTACTCTTTTCATACTTTAACTAGTAAAAAGTAGAGAATATGGTTGAAGTTGCTTTTAACAAATTGTGAAAACTTTTTGAAATCTCAAACATTTTTCATTTATTTATTTTTAAAAAATATTTAAGACTCATATAAAAATCACTCACAATTTAACCTATAATAATGTCACATCATAAATATTAACATTTAATTTACCACACACTCAATAAAAAAATAACGTATAACTACTTAAAAAGAACCAAAAACCACAAAGTTTAAGCTGTCATTACATGTTAAAATAATTATTAATGAATCAACAATTCAGCATCGCAGTTTTGACCTATTGCGAACCACCCACCATTACAAAAAGTATGCAGAAATTTTGTCCCATTTGAAATAGATTGGTTGGGTTCAGTTTGGCCTCTTCCAGACTCACTAAGTCATTATACATGCCTTCCATGAAAGAGATGATGAGATTCATAACATTAAACCTTCATTTATAATATTTAAAAAAAAAATTTATATTGACACCTCCTAAAATTTAATTTAATTACATTTCATTTCTTAATATTCTAAAAATTACATTTCTACCTCTGTGATTAATAGTCTCATTTCACAAATTCTCCTACTTATATCAAAGGCAACAACTCTTAGTAAAAAAAAAAAGAAATTATATTAAAAGGAAAAAAAAAAGTAAAGTAAAGGAAAGGAAATGAAAGGGAAAAAAAAAAAACAAAGGAAGTAAAGCAAAGTAAGAAAAAAGAGAGTACATGAGTTCAATATTTTCATTCCGTCTAAATAATTACAATGATAGGGGGATTAGTGTAATTTCTCAAAAAGTCAGGAGGTGATATGTATTAAATTCAAACCTTAAGGGGTGTAAATATAATTTATCCTTTTTTCACATTGACAAATAATCACAATTTGATAGCTCAAAACTCAAAAACCTATTTGATTTTGGGTTTTTAAACCTATATTCCATGCAACCATTTAAAATTTCTTTTCAAAATTCATAACTAAACAATTTTTAAATTTTCAAACTCATAACCAAACAAATTTTAAATTTTCAAATTCTTTTCAAAACTCATAACCAAACAAATTTTAAATTTGGCCTTATTTGGTTTATGTTTTAAGATATTATTTCAAAAATAATTTTTTGGAGAGAATTTAGAAAATTAGAAAATTTGTTTGATTGTATATTTTGAAAATAGTTTTGGAGTTTGGAATGATTTGATATTTTTTTTTTTTAAAAGTTGAATAGATGAGTGAAACAAAAAAGGATTATTTACCAATAAATCCTACTTTACAAACTGTTATACCAAATAGTCCCACTTTTATTCTATTATACGAATTAGTCCTATTGGTAGGTTGATTTGGTCCTTTTTGTTTTTTTTTTTCATTTTTGTTTAACTTCGTGGACGAGAGTGTCCTTGGTATAATGTGGACTGTGTGTAACAGTGTGTGTGCGCGTAACATTGTGTGTGTGTGTATGTATGTTGAAGCAGCACTGTGTGTGGTTCTCAAATGGTTCTGTGTGATGTGTGTGTGAGAGAGCCGCTGCTAATTTGCGCATTTTTCTCAATGGTTCTCAATCTGGGTGTGAGAGAGAGCCGCTGTTGCCTTCGTGTGTGTGTGCGTCGTGTGTGCTGTGTGTGTATCAGAGTTGATGCCATTACTGTGTGTGTGTGCGTGAGATTCAAGTCGTAGGCCGAGATCTGTCCGCCGTGAGCCATCCACATCGATCCGCTGCCGTCGTCAGCGGCGAAGGCAGAGACGACGCCGTCGGAAGCCGGTCTGACGGTGTGCCTGTGTGAAATGGGGTAAGCCGATCTGGATTGAAACTCATAGATGTCTTCAGATCTGTGTTCAAGTCCCTCAGATCTGGTTCAATTCTTTCAGCTCAGATTTGGTTCGAAGTAGACATGTGTTTGAACCCTTCCTCTATGTTTCGATTCTTCAGATCTGTGTTAAAATATAGTTTGGTAGTTGTCGAATGTCTCTGATTGTGTTGTATCTGGTTCAAAATCCAGCAGATTTGCCAAATGGCCCTGTTTGTGTTCGTCAATCTAGTAGAGAGAAACGTTGGATCCACTCTCTTGGAAGGGATAATGTTAATCAAAAACCCCTTACAGCGCTTTGCCATTGTGTGACACCCTCACAATGTATCACTGGCCCGGTCTGCCTGTGTGAACCCCCAAACACACAACCCAGCCCAAACAAAAACCCCTTACAGAGCTTTGCCATTGTGTGACACCCTCACAATGTATCACAGCAACACACCTAAATGGTTAAATGAGGGTAATTACGTCCCTCACAATTGAATGGGACTAAACGGTTTAGTAGAATAAAAATGGGACTAACTGGTTTATAAGTTCAAATTTTGGGATTTATTGGTAAATCTCCCAAGAAAAAATGATTAAGAAAGAGAGAGGAGAAAGAAAAAATAATTGAATGATGTGTAATAAAAACTAAAGTGATTTTGAATTTTTTTTCTAAGTATTGGCCAAATAATTTGTTATATTTTAGATATATATGGGTGATCTAAAAAATATACGTAAGCAGTAAACAAAATGCGAAGAAATAAAAAGCAAATGTAATAAATATGAAACGTGTTCAATATATGTAGATTGAGTAGATGTAAATCAGAAAAATAATTTTAAAATTTTAAAAACGTTCTTATGAACTAATATGTATACATATGAAACTTTGTCTTATAAATTATATTAGATATATTTACAAAATACATTTAGATTACGTATGAAAAAGAAATAAACAAAATAAAAATAAAAATATATAACAATAAAAAATAAAAATAAAAATAAAAATAAAATTGACTATAATATTGTAAAAAAATTTTACTACAAGGAGCGAAAAAAAAAAAAAAACAGCAACAACAACAAGACCCAAAAAAATTCTAATTAAAAATTCGTTTTAAAAACTCCTAACCAAACAAGTTTTCAATTTACAAATTTCTAAAAACTACTTTCAAAATAAAATAAAAAAGTTTCAAAACTTATAACCAAATAAGTTTTAAATTTTCAAACTCTTTTAAAAAATTATCTTTCAAAATAAATTTAAAACTAAATGATTTTTTAGTCTAAAAATAAAATATATTGAAAATAAATTATAACTCTAAATAATTTAATGAAAATACTAAAAAATTAAATTTAGTGATATATATATATATATATATTTTGGCACAAATAGAATCCCCTTATACACTTTCGAAGTGGTTCCGTTTGAAAATTAAATATTGTAGTTAAAAAATTAAAAATTATTATAATTTATCATTTTATTTTTTTATATTTTTTAATAAAAAATCAAAATGTTATTATTCACAAACGAAAATATCCTTTTGGCTTAGAATTTTTAAAAATATATTTTAGAATTTTTAATTAGTATATATTTTAATTTTAGTGATTTTTTAAAAATATTTTAATAAATTATTTTAAATTTTTAGATTCACTTAATTGAGATACATTTAAAAAGTATAATTTTTTTAAAAAAAAATTCACTAAATACAACAACATATGAAAATGAATTAATTTTTTGTATTTTTTTGTATTCGATAAATTTTTGAAAGAATTTTACACATAGTTCATCCTTTTTAAATATATCTACATTAACTGAAGCTAAAAACAAAAAGGAAATTCTTTTTTTAAGGTCCTTAATATTATGATTTTATAAGATAAAGGACATACAATATTTTCATAATAGTTGAGATCCCTTAATATTTTCACAGAGAAATTTTGATTTAGAGAAATTTTACCCAACTCAGAGAAATTTCAATTTTCATAAAGAAATTTATTTGATTTCATGGAAAAATTTCAAAATTTCTCTATGATCATACCAATTGATTTCATTGAGAAATTTCAAAATTCTCTATGATCATACCAAAGAAATTTCAAAATTTCTTTGTGAAAATTAAAATTTCTCTGAGTCTGAGCGAAATTTCTCTGAGTCAAATTTTCTATTTGAAATTGTTGAGGGACCTTAGCTAATAAAAAAAAATATCTTGGACCTATCCTACTATATAAAGTTGGAGAGGGATGTTTCACTAATTTTCCTAAACTATAAAAATAATTGATTAAAATATTTAGAAAATTATTAAAAAAATAATTAAAAACTTTTAAAATTTTTTTTTGAAAAGTCCAAACCAAACAACTTTATGTCTTTTTAATTTTTATTTATTTTTTATTTAGAGAAGTGTTAATTTTAAATCCACATATTCGATGTCAATGATATGGTAGGAGAGTTGGGTCTTGTATAAAAGTGGATATTTATCATAACACATCATTACAGATCAAATTGTGAAAAAAAATTTAGAATCTCAAACAATTTTCATTTATTTATTTGGAAAATGTTTAAGACACAAAAAATCTTCTATAATTTAACCTACAATAATGTGACATGATAGATGCCAACATTTGATTTGGCTCACACTCAATTGTGTAGAGCCGATCTCCTTTATCACATCATTATGGATAAATTTAAAGGTTTAAATTGTGGGTCTCTAGCACTTCTCTCATAGATATGAGATTAGTTCCAAAGATATGACAATGGGTCCAAAAAGTTGAGCTAAACAATAAGTCCATTTACATATCTATTTTTATTTGGAAAAAAATGCATATGTGACAATCATGATCCGTAATTAGCCCATAATCCATTATTAAGGGGTTGTTTGGGGTGTCCTAAATAAGTGCACTTTTTGTCTTTTTGGACTAAAAAATGGAGGTTGAAAATATGGATGTTTGGGTTAACTTTTTGACTTTTTATAGAAAAATGTGTAATAAAAAATTGTAAAAATTGATTTGTAGGGAAAAATTCGACTTGGGAGTTGTGCAACCGTAATTGTTGACTTTTGGTGAATAGTGTTAACTTTTTAACTTTTTGAGTAACTTTTTGACTTTTTGACTATATGCCAAACTTGGCCTAAGAATGCTTTTAAGAATGAGCTTATGTGTTAATTGTGCATTTTATATGGTATTTGTGTTATATCTGTCCGTTGTAGGAGTATCTGTTTGAACTTTTGTTTTGGTATGAAAATTGAAAGCCTTATCGACATTCGAACACGAAATTGACTAAGTCAATGTGTTATTTAGGATTTTTAGAATTTTATGAAAAGTTTAATTGGAATTCGATTTGGAATCAACTAATTAGAATAAATTATTTATTAAATTGAACTAGCTTAACTCTAATTACACTTAATTAGTTTAAACTAATTTAACCTATAAATACATGATATAAACTTAGCAAATGAAGGTTCTACTCATTCTTGAGAGCAACATGGAGTGAGAGAGAGAGAGAGAAAGAAAGAGAGAGAAAGCAAGAGAGAATGTGAGATCAAAGAAGAGAAAATGAAGAATTGTTCAAGAATTGCTAAGAATTAGAGGAAATTGGTGGAATTGTCCAAGAACTTGCTAGAACCCAAGAGATTGAAGAGGCTAGGTAAGAATTCAACTCTCATTTTGAGAAAGGAAGCTAACTTACATGAGAATTTAGAGATATACACTTCAATTGAACTAAGAGTGATGGAATTTGAGTCAAATCATGCATGCATGCATAATTCACCAAGTTTTGAGTTTGAATTCCGACAAATACTCACATACATGGTGTTCTTTATGCTCAAGTTTGAGAATTCAACATTTTCTTACACTTTTCATTCCATAAATCCATGTTTTGGAAGGTTTGAATTCATATCATTGCATGCATATGATTATATATAAAGTTTTAACTTGGTTTTGAAGAATTGACAAGCTTTTGGGTCTTAATTTTGCCAAATGATCTTCAATTCATGATGTTCTATGAATTTCCAAGTGTTTTATGAAGTTTTGGCCCAAAAAAATGAGTTTTGATGTGCTAAACTTGTGATTTGAACTTGAAATCTGAAAATTCTAGAATTTGGTTGCATCGCTCGAGCGATCAAACCGTTGCTTGAGTGTACATTTCAAGCTCTCAGAAGTTTTGTAC
This sequence comes from Camellia japonica, assembly GCA_030407325.1. Taxonomy (NCBI): domain Eukaryota; kingdom Viridiplantae; phylum Streptophyta; class Magnoliopsida; order Ericales; family Theaceae; genus Camellia; species Camellia japonica. The sequence continues at coordinate 4,980,441 of JAPPVO010000016.1, forward strand.
AGATTGATGGTTGGCTTGAGCGACCAAAAGATTGCTCGAGCGATCACCAATTATTTTCAATCTTGGTTCGAGCGACTAAGAAGTTGGCTCAAGCGTGAAATTTGAGCTCCTAGTGCTTTTGCATACTTTGTAGACCGCTCGAGCTAACAAAGGTGTGCTCGAGCTAATTGCCATGTTTTCTGAAATTTTGTAAAGTATTTCAAAATGCATAATTGCATCTTCATTCTATCTTAGACATTCTTAAGCCATGATTTAGGCTACAATAATGAGGATAAGGGTTAGAAATACGCCTAAAAAGAAATGAAATAAGAAAAGTGTTTACAGAGCGTGTGTTTCAATGTGTATCTATCATGTGTTTATGTAGGTCAGGTGCTACCATCTGCCTGATTCATCTATTTTGCTTCTAGATTCATCTGTTTTGCTTCTAGATCTATCTGTGAGTAACAACCTTGTAAAGACATGTTCAATTATAAGTCTCTTCTGACGGATATGATAAGTTCTATTTTCTAAAATGATATTTTCTAGTATAGATGAATGATTGTCTAATTTTTGAAATGTATCGTGACATCCTTAGCATCATGTGAATCTGTTATCTATTACTTGGTATTAGGGATCTCTGTGAGTTCCATTCATGGAACTATTTGTGAAACTTATATGGTTATCTGTTACGATTGGACACAATCATCTGTCTGATACGAATATGGGTCTTAATGACCATCTACTCTATATATGGGTCTTTATGACCAATCTGATATGTTAAAGCTAATGGATGTACCACGTATGACTGTTTACAAGTCTGAAAATGTATATGAATCTGTTTCTAATATGAATTCTGATTTCTGAATCTGTTTTGGATATCATTCATAAAAACCTTTACTCTGTTGTTAGTCACTGGGCTCCAGCACATTATTTATATTATGTATGTAGGTGATCAGGCTCGTGACCAGGTTTGAGACATACAGTCTGGATCTGTTTTGTCAGCCAACCACTGTGCTTCTCCGAGGAGGTTCCGAAAACTTCAAGTGGTCAAGTGAATGTGAATGAGTTCTAAGTTTAAGTTTCTTTTGGTTGGTTCGAACAAACTTTTGTTTTATCTGTAACTAAGGCTAAGTCCCTTTTTGTTTATTTGTACATGTGGTGACGCATAAATGATGTCATAATATATGTAAATATAAGTTTAAATTTTCTGTCTCATATAAGTCTGCACAACTCTATGGACCTTATATTTTGATATTTGTTTCCGTTAGCACCTTATTTTGTCAATCTGTTTTAGAGGCCTTCAGTAATCTTAGGATTACTGCCCGATTACGATGCTAAACCTATAGGGTCAAGTTTAGGTAGTGACAACATGTCAGTGTAAACAATGTTTTAAAACCCAGACCGAATCAGCCGGTTCAACCGGTGACCGGTCTTAGCTCTGGTCCGGATCACCCATTGAAATCGTTCTAATGAGAATATCAGATTATGTGTTTGGTTTGTGTTTTGAGATAAATTTTCAAAAAAAAAAAAATTGGAGAGAGAGTTTAGAAATTTTTTAGTTTGTTTGGTTGTATATTTTGAAAATAGTTTTGGAATTTAGGAGTTTGGAATGATTTGATACTTTGTTGTAGTTGAGTAGATGTGTGTGAAAGAAAAAGTGATTAAAAATGAGAAGGGAGAAAGAAAAAGTGATTGATTAATGTGCAGAAGAGAGAAAGTAATTTTGGAAATTTTTTTCAAAAAATTTGAACCAAACAAAATTTTAAAAAAATTTGTTAAAAATTATATCTTAAAATACAAACCAAACAAGCCTAGAGTATTTTTACAAAATCGCTTAATCCGGTGGTTTAACTGGTAAACCCACTGAACCAGAAGCGGTTCATCCCAATGTTTTGAAAATCGAACCGGATCAGCCAGTTTGACCAGTTTAGGGTCCGGTCCAAATTGCGGTTAAATTGGTAAACTGAAAACACCGAACCGATTTGCTACGTTTGATCCAATATTAAAAAAGTTGATACTACAAGGATTTGAACCCAACAACCTTCCAAGAGTATGATTTTCCACCATGCCACCATGGCTCCTTGTTAATAATCCAATATTGAAAAAGTTGATACTACAAGGATTTGACCGTAGCAATCTCAAGCTCTAAAGAGCATGAATTTCCACTATGCCACCATGGCTCCTTGTTAATATATAGGAGATATATAATATTTATTGTATTCAAACTAATTTCTCTCAAACTCATGTATAATTAATATTTTTAAAAACAATATTAATATAAACATACTCCTTCCGTCTCAAAATAATGGTTCATTTTAGGGAATTTAACTTTTTTTGATAGTACAATTATTATATTTTAAAAATATTAATTTTTTTAAAATTATCCTTTGATAGTACATTTTTTTGAGAATATCAATTGTCACAATTGTACTTTTTGTGTTATTAATAAATTTAAAAGAAGGGTAAAATAGTAATTTATATTATTTTATTCATTGATTTTTGAAAGGGGACTAATATTTTGGACAATGAAAAATGAAATAAGGAATTAATATTTTGGGACGGAGGGAGTATATGTTTGATGAATATATATATATATTAAACTATAAAAATATTTTAAATGAATGTATTTTATTAATTTTTAAAATATAAAATTATTTATTAAATAATTATAATGTCACGATTCAATTCCGATTCAACCATCTACCTGATTTCTTTTTTGGTTCGCTCATTGATCTGATTTTTAAAACATTGGTTCATCTTGCCAGGCCAATTTGGGCAAAATTTAAAACAGATAGTCAAATCTCTCTGCTCTCTTTTCGTCTCTTGTTTCAGTCGATCAAGTTGTGACTCTGCGAAATCCAATCCTCAGTCCGTCAATTCCAGCAAACGACACAACCAACAAAATAAGGCTATGAACACAGCTTTTTATTGATTTAGGACCCAAGCTCTATCTCTCGGTTACTGAACAACACCGTTATAACTTGAAGCTCTTGGGCACCAAATAGAGTATGAATCAGCTAGGAATTTATTTGTTTAGCCATGCTATCACCCCAAATTCTACCTCTAATGAGGTGGATAAAAAAATAGTATTTTTACTTGAGTTGCAATTATAGTGCGTGGAACACACACACTGCCTTAAAAAAAATCTTTTTTTCACTTAGACTTTTCTCTCTTTCTCACAGTATATCTCTCTTTCTCTTTGACGTCTTCCTTATCCTGTCTCTGACGTCCTTCTTCTTCTCCCTTTCTGTGTATATTCTTGTATATTTTATATTTTTCTTGTGTTTGAATTATGAGTTTGTAACAGAATTGAATTGGTAACTTAATAGTGTAATTAATTTCCAAATTACATTTTTCTAAGTATGGAAGTTTGGATCTTTCTATAATCTTTTACAAAAATGTATAGTGATCCCCACCGGAATTGGGGTCACTGTTGTGCCTGTTGTGCCTCATTTTGTGGTGCATTATGGATTTATTTTTATAATCTGAACCGTTCATGTTGTAAGGTTTGTTGAGTACTTTATGTCTACCAAAAATCATATTAATCGGATATCAATAACTATATGATTGATAACCAAAAAAATAAACAAGAAGTTTTTCTTTTGAAAAATAGTATAAAAATATGCAATTCGATCATATAGTTATTGATATCCGATTAATATGATTTTTGGAAGGCTTGAAGTACTCAACAAATCCTACAAAATGAACGATTCAGATCATAAAAATAAGCTCATAATGCATCTCAAAATAAGGCACAATCACCACCACATATTGATATTATAATGCATTGAATTGGGTATTTATTTGGGTCAATCTTGATTTGATCATTAATCTTTGCAATTATTGATGACAAATTGTTGGGACATCAGGCAATTTCAAGAAGAAAAAAAGGCATTTATTGGGAAAGAAGCGTCCGGCAATGATGGCGTCGTCGGACTCGAAAGGTTCATATTACAACAATAGCCATGGCCGAAAGAAGAGCAATAACAGCAACAAGGTCCAGAGCTTCACTCCGATGTTGTCATGACCTAAACCCGCCTCTGTGGGTTTAGCGTTGTAATTGGCCAATAATCCAAGATTACCAAAGGCCTTTCTGTACAAATCAAAATAATCGGGGCTAACAGAAGCTTATAACGAAAATACAATAAATAGTCCATTGAGCTGTGAATCTATATGAACAAACTTAGATACATATAACATTAATTTACCCACTGAACAATACATACATATATCATTTACAAAACCTTCCATTATCATATATACATGTTATTAAAACTCTCACAACAAAAGCACAAAACTCGCCAACGGTCTTCTAGACCTGGCCTCAACTTAGAGACACCAAAACTCTATAGACTTCAGGCGGTGGCTTGACTGACGGTGTTCACCTAAGCTTGACCTTCTTGTCGCCCACCTATATATATATATATATACATAGTGAGCTAAAGTCTAGTGAATAACATTAAAGAGGTTAGTGAACGAATTCCAAACATTTCTTAACATAATACAAATCATATCAGAATCATTCTCATATCAGAACATAATGGTGGTACATCCAAAGGAACATTTCGTAACATCTTCTGACTAGAGTAATCGGTACCAGATACCGATTAAATACATATCACCACAATGAAGTGGCTAATGAGATCTCGAAATCACATGTATGTCATGGACCCGCACTAACGTGCCGTCCCCAATGACTTGGGACTATCCTTGGATGCCATACTAGATTCAAAATTAGATATTCGTTCACATTCACAAAATACCATTTCAGAAAAACATAATGTATCAAATAGCATTTCAAATATATTCATATAAACATATTTTTATAGTAATGTTACTCACAGTGCTTGGTCGGATGGTCCACCTTAACAACTCAACCTGTAGAAATATAACCAAGCACAACAAAACACATTCATTCACTTTGTTCAGTCGGTTCATTCGTTACATATCTATTAAAACGTTCTTATTCTTTCTTTAGTTTCCTTCGTATTCATGCTATGCATATAGATGTCTATTACACCTAAAAACCATGTAAATAAAATCCCGGAAGTCAGAAAAACAGAAAGAAAACAAAACTGGAAAAACTGCCCTGTTGGCTGCACGTGCGGTGGCCTTGGCCACACGAACGGTGGTTAAGCAGAATGCAACTTTGAGCAAATGAAGGTTGGCCGCTCGAGCGGTGGCCCAAGCCGCTGGAGTGGTCTGGGTACATTTTCAGCTCGAAAATTTACTTTGAAAGAAAACTCATTCTTTTGTAAAATCAACTTCAATTTCAAGCAAACCAAGGCCCAAAACTCTTAAAAACATGTTGAATTAACCATGTTTAACTTCAATTTCAAACCAACTTCAAAACAAAACTCAAACCTTGATCTTAGATGCAAACCCTCAAAATATGCATATATGAGTTCAAACTCAAAATCCATGGGGTTTTCCCTCAAAGTTGAAGAATTAAGCAATAAGTTGAAGATATGAACAAGAATTTCATGAAATCATGCCATGTATGTTGCTATCTAGAGCTCATTCTCGCCATTTCTCTCTTTAATGTTCATAAGAGTTCACAACTCCAAACACATGATGAATTGCACAAACATGAACCAAATGACTTACAATTCCAACCATGGATGCTCAAAACTAACTCAACATGACAAAACTCTACACTTCCATGCAAAATAATTTCATCTACTCTATGAATTCCACTCTATATTACATAATTTCCAAGAGTTAAGAGTTAGATGCTCACCTAGAGTCTTGAATTAGTTAGATTCTTGCACAATCTTGATCTATTCTAACCAAAATCTTGAAGGTCTTCTTCTTCTTCTCCTTTCTTGAGTTCTCTAGAACCCTCTCTCTCTCTCTCTCTCTCTCTCTCTCTCTCTCTACGTTTTTGTGTCTTCAAAATGAAGATATTTGTTGAGTCTCTCAACTAAGGCCCATATATATATATATATATATTATATTAATTAAGTCCAATTAATTCATTCTGAATAAGATTTTTACAAAATTTCATATTAGGCTCAAAATTATGCTGATCATAAATCTTTAATCGATTTTGGTTTCTGGTGCCTCTAAGCCCGTCAATTTTCTGTTTAAAGTTGTAATTCAACATGTTTTTGTACATTTAACAGATATATAGGCAAATCTTTCTAACAATTTCTCATCAAACACATAATCAATTAGTGCATAACAATATAATTAGATGACTAATTAATCAGATGTAAGTTTGGGTCATTACAGGTGTCCTCCATTTCCTCTCTCTCCAACGTCCTCCCTCTCTCCCCTGTTGTCTCTCTGACTTTCTCTCTCTAAAACTATCAAACCCCCTACTATCACCAACAACACACTCCAGCGCTATTCTACCCCCTATGTCCCTCCATCCACTGGCGCCACCATCATCGTCACAAACCCACTCCCTCCTTCCTTTTTCTCTTCTTCTTCTTCTTCTTCTTCCTCCTTCTCCCTTCTTTCTCTCTAGGAAAAAAAAAAAAAAAAAACAAAACAAAGTAGAGGAGGACCACCTTCAGCAACTGCTCTTCAAGTACACTAGAAACTAGGGATTGTTGTGTTGGTTCTTTAATAACACTAGGTTGGTGTGTGGAATGTTGAGTATTTGGATTTGGAATTTCTGACATATTAAATTTAACATCTGTTTGAGAAGGCTTGTTTGTTTGAATCTCAACAACGGATAAGCTTTGTCGATGTAAAAATTGAAATTGACCACCAGCATTAAGAGTTTGTCTCAAGTCCTGATCAATAAGGAGAAAGTTCCTACCTAAGCTCACTTTTTTCCTTCACCTAGTAGATGTTTTGAGGGTAGTGTTCCTCGTTGAACCCATGCTTAACCCGTTGTTGCTACTTTCAGATAAACCCTGACTTCGTCAGGAACCCTCTTTGTCAAAATCTATACCCAAATTTGTAAACCAAGGCATTTCTTGACTTTGATTCGGCCATAAGGTGTTCTTGACTAAATCTTCATCCAAATCATCTAAATCCTTAATTTTGAGATTCCGCACAATGCTTTCCCAATCAAATTGAAATTCATCATCTATGGTATCCTTGATTAAAGCTATTTCAAAGGGGTCCATATAGGAAAACATATCTTGTGGTGACGAACATTTCCTATTATCGTGATTGAGGTTGATGTCCAATTCAATACCATTACCTTTTTCGACTTTTGATAGCCGCTTAGTGGCCGATCCAAAGTTGAGAATGAAGCTCTTTTTTTGGTCTCGTTTGGGAACAGGCTAATTTAGTAATTTTTAGGTTATTTGGCTAAAATATGAGTTAAAAAAAATCTAATATGTTTGAAATGACTTTTTGACTTTTTACGAAAAGATGTGCAAAAAGTAGAGAGAAAAGAAAATCTTTGACTTTTTGGTATGGGTTATTGACTTTTTGACTAATTTAGTAACTTTTTGACTTTTTGACTAAAAATGAAAGTTCCCAAACGAGGCCTCCACGACACACAACACCAACAAGAACACAAGCCTAAAACCAAACTGGGGGTAGATTCCACACACAACCTCCGAAAGAAGACCTTGAAGACCAACAACACAGATCAAAGATCACTGGTACCAAAACAGAAGTAAACAAAGGTACAAAAACCACAAGCACCGAACCGGAAATACAAACCTAAAATCTCCCTATTAGTGAAGGCCAAAAACTGGATGTAAATGGATCATAAGAAATTTTTAACTAAAAGAAGAAAGAAATATGTTAGGTGAAGCCCAAATCTACACCCCAAGGTTCTAGATCAAAGAATAGGGGAGGGAAAAATCGGGTCAACGCCGGAAAAAAAAAGCCGAATATAGCTCAAAGCACAACCGATACACGAAACATCCCACAATGACTTCTCCTCCCCCTTAGAAGATGGGATCCAAAAAAAAAACGTGTGAGAAAAAGGGAACTTGATTTTCACCTGCAGTGATCGCCAGAGGTGTCTTCGGAAATCGCCTCAACCAAGTGTTAACACCCCATCAAATGTTTAGAAATCTGGGTGAGTTACGTCTCACTTTTGATTAGACCCTGTATTTTTTGATATTTTAAATCTTAAATATTTATGATTCTCTATTTTTTACTACAGAGAGGATGATATATTAAAGAGTTTGAATTTCTCTCAAGTTCATATATCAACTTGAGAAGGTTTGAGAGGCCTGTTCGATTCATTATGAGTCTTGTTTTAATGGTTTAAACTGTTTATTTTGTAGGGCCTTACGTAAATTATCTACGAAAAAAATTAAGTCGATTTGATAATTATAATTTTTTATTTTATCGAATTTCTTTTTAAAGAATGAATGATCAATTTTTTAAAATATAATTGTCTATTTTTTGGAGATAAACGCGATAAAAGATTATGATTATTAGATCGACCAATTTTTATTTTTTATTTTTATGAATAATATATATTGAAAATCTTATAAAATGAACGGTTTAAATAATTGAAATAAGACTCGTGATAGATCTTATGAGCCTCTCAAATTCTCTTTAATTGAGATATTTATTAAAATTAATATATTTATAACATTTTTATATATTTTTAAAAGACTTTTACACACTTCTTAACGTAAATAATATTTATAAGACCATGGTTAACATTTGAAAAAAAATAATAAGAAAAAAAAAAAAAAGGCAAGCCAGAGTTGATGCGGCACGTAAGGGGCTGTTTCGGTACCTTCCAAAAACTTATATTTGTTTTCTTTTCATTCTATTTGGTTTACATTCCTCTCTTTTATTTTCATTTCTAGAATTCACTTTTTAAAAAATTTCATTTTATCATTTTTTTATATAATTTTTTTTATTTTTACTTATTTTTTAAACTATTTTAGGTAATTTTTTAAAAAAATTTTAGACACACCATACATAAATATATTTAAAAATTTTAATATTTGTGAAAAAAATCTTTAAAAAATTCACTAAATACCAAAAATACAGAAATTCACTGAATTTTTTAAGTATTTATTAATTTTTAAAAATATTTTTTCATAAATATTTTACTATTTAGATATATCTAAGTAAGGTAAATATAAAAAATTTAAAAATTTGTTTAAAATTTTTAAAATATTAACTAAAAATAAAAAAAATACGAAAAATAAAAAATTCAATTTTCAAAAAATTGAATTTAAAAAATTAAAACTAAACACACGCATTATCTTTCATTTAAATCACAACTTCCCTATCACATTACATATTTTTTTATAAAAAATAAAAATTATTAAAATAGTCTACTTCCAAACAACTCATAAATCATAAACAATTTGGACTGAGCAAGAAATTCGTGAAATTCATAATCTAATCCGGTCCAATCAAATCCTGTAGGTTTGGATTAGTTTTTTGAATCTGTAGTTCGGTTCTGGATTGAAAAATTAAAAATCCGTAGTCCATGGATCAGTTCTGGATTAAACCCCACGATTCCGGTTTAGAACCGATCTAGACCGTATACAAATAGCCTATATTTATATTATACATTCTTTCGCATAGTATCTTATTTTATTGCTTTTGTTTGTTGGTTTTTAGTTTTAATTTATAATGGCTTAAATATTTATGGTAAAACCAATTTTCTTATGATTGTTTAAATTTTAGAATAGTATGTCACTAACATGGAAAGAAATGTTACTATTGTGGAACTAATATGATGCTATGTTTATGTTTTTATGAAATTAAAATATTTTATATTTTTTTATTATTTAATTATGTGAATCCGTACTCTTAAACCGATTCAATCCGTGTTTAAATGGATTGATTCGGATTGGTTCCACGATCTAAACGGATTAGATTTGTTCTAATTTTTCAAGAACTATAAATAACGAATTGATCTTAATTTTATCTCAATCCAAACTATTCCGAACCATATTCACCCCTATAACCAATCCGTGACTCGGGTGAGTGCATAGAAAACATAGACGGGAAGAGTTAATGGCGTTAAATTGGATTTAATTCATAGACAGACACAACAAAAAATATAAGGTGCCGTTTGGTAACACTTACGTTTTTAGTTTTCTGTTTGTATTTACAAAAATTTAAAAAACTCAAATAAAAACTTGTTTGGTAAATTTTTGATTTATAAATCAGTGGTCTCAGTTTATAAATTTGGCAAAAAAATGTAAACTCAAAAAATATGTTTCCGTTTTTAGTTTTCTATTTTTTTTTTTTTTTTACTACCCAACACTAGCCACCATTCGCCACCATTTTCCACCATCGTCTTCCGCCACCACCACCCACCCCCCACCACCACTTGCCACCACACACCACCACCACTACCTGCCATCCACCTGCCACTACCCACCACTCGCCACTACCATTCACCGCCCGCCACCACCATCACCACCTACCTGCCACCACCATCTACCACCCGCCACCACCAACCACCCACCACTACCAGCCACCAGCCACATATCCGCCACACCACCCACTACCACCACCACCACCACTCACCGTCCACCCGCCACCTACCTACCACCACCATTCACCACCCACTACCACCACCACCACCACCACCACCCGCCACCACCAACCACCACCTGCCATCCACCACCCACCTACCACCACACCCGCTACTACACCCACCACTACTGACTCGCTACAACCCGCCACCGTCACCCACCCACCACCCACCATCACCACCACCACCCGCACCACCACCCACTCGCTACCCACCCGCCACCGTCACCCACACCCACCCACCCACCCACCCGCCACCCGCTACCCACCACCCCGTCACCACTTTCTACCACCGTCTTCCGCCGACACTTGCCGACACTTGCCACCACTTGTCATTTCTCACTCTTTTTTATATTTTTAAATTTTTTTAAACATTTTATTAATTACCAAACGCGTTTGTAGTTTATGTTTTTCTAAAAATAAACAAAAAATAAACAAAAATCAGTTTATAAAATTTTTGTAAATATAAACTGAAAACGTAAACGTTATCAAACAGACCCGTGTAACAGTGCTCTTTATATTTCTGAAGCACCCCAAAATATATATATATATATTATATGTGTGTGTTTTTTTTTTCTTATAGAGAATATATTCACATTAAAAACAGAGATTGACAACCTCCGTTTGGGAAGTGGGTTGGCTTTTTAGCTTTTTGACTTTTTTGGCTATTTTAACCTGGGCTACAAAAGCTTGGTTTGGGAAGGGCTTTTGGCTTTTTAGCTTTTTGGCTTTTTTGACTTTTTTTTTATAAAAGAAGAGTGTAATAATTATGGGTTGGATGTGATGTTTTGTTTGTTATGGTTAAAATAGTCACAAAAGCCCTTGCCAAATGGAGAGATTTTTTTATTTATTTTTATTCTTAATAATTATTAAGAAATAATTATTTTTTATTTAAAATAGCCACAAAAGCCCTTGATAATTATTTTTTATTTTTTTATTTCTTAACCAAATTAATTTTTAATTTTTTTTAAAAAAAATCTAAAAATCAAACCATACATAGCCTAAGAATCTTTTGATAAATAATTTCTTACGTTGGTAACTTATTTAATTATTTGTTAATTTTACGACATTTTTACGATCTGAAGCCTGTTTGGTAACCATTTCGTTTTCAGTTTTCAATTTTCAATTTATATTTACAAAAATTTAAAAAAGTTATAAAAACTTGTTTGATAATTTTTTTGGTTTATAAATGGGTGTCTCAGTTTGTAAATTTGAGGAAAAAACGTAAATTCAAAAAATGAGTTTACGTTAGTTTTTAAACAGAAATTTAAAAATTTTACTAACAAAATTTTTTTTGAATTAATTATTTTTTTTCAACTAAATTTTTTTTCAATGAATTTTTTTTCCAACTAATACTAACCGAGGGGGCAATTGATAATGCTACTTTAAACCTTGGGGAGGGGATTGTAATTTCTAAAATGTGAGGGGTGTCAATGTAATTTACTCAATGAGGGCAAAATTGATATTTAAAAAATAATAAATTGTTGAAAGGGACATCTGTAATGAAACTTTAAACCTCAGAAAAGAGATATAATTTTTAAAAATGAAGAGAAAATTATAATAAGCCTAAACCTCAGAAACTGTCAATCTAATTTATCTTAAATTTTAAAACCCCAATCTATCATGCTGTGCCAAGTTTCCTAAAACCCCTAATCCGTATCTTTAAAGCGCAAAAAAAACAAAACAAAAACAAAACAAAAACAAAAAATTCAACACACCATGCAATCTCCTCCGTAGCTTTTCTCACATCTGCCAATAAATTTATATAGATATGCATATTAGTCAGCGGACTAAAGATTGAGACCCCGATTGAGACCCCGCTGGGGGAGACCCCAGCACTCCTGTGGGTGTTGATTGGCTGAATTTTTTTTTTCTTTTTTTTAACCAATGACCAACCTCCATATGTGTGTGGGGATGGTGGGCATGGGATGAAATGGGGTCTGCAGCACATCTCTTAGTTAGCGGTGTAAGTAAACCCACTCGATAAGTGTATTATTAACTCTGTAAAATATAAATTTTAATTATTAATTAAATATATATAGCTTTTGTTTAAGATGTGAATTGACTTTTTTATTTTTTTAATTATTTTAATTTGAGACTAAATTTTTTTATTTAGGATAGATTTTTGTTTACTTTTTTAAATTTGTGACAGAAAAAATAAAATGATTATAAATTTAATGTGATATTTTATTCTATTTAACTAAAATAACTAATTTTATCCTATATGACTCTTTTAACCCAAAATAGTATCCTAAACATAGCTATAGTATTTATTAATCAATTGATAAGGGTGTTATTTTCTCAATCCAACACATAAGTTCAAATCTTGTATACTTTACTTTATAGATTTTTTCCCCTTTTTTTGAGATAAAAAATCACTTGACAAAAGAAGAGATGATAAAAAAAAATTCAATTGGCAAACGAAGAGAGTAGATTTTAAAAAATCAAGATAAGTTATTCACTTATATAATAATATAGATTTAAGTGTTCTTTGAATATATTCCTATTTGGAAACTGAGTGCCGTTTGGTATAACCCTTCGTTTGATAACACTTACGTTTTTAATTTTCTGTTTATATTTATAAAAAATTAAAAAATTTAAATAAAAACTTGTTTGGTAAATTTTTGAGTTATAAATCAGTGGTCTCAGTTTATAAATTTGGCCAAAAAATGTAAACTCAAAAAATGTGTTTCTGTTTTGAATTTTCAATTTTTAGTTTTTTTTTTTTTTACCACCTAACACTAGCCACCACCCGCCACCATTTTCCACCACCGTCTTCCGCTACCACCACCACCTGCCACCACCATTCACTACCCACCTGCCACCACCAGCCACCACCCACCTGCCACCACCACCCACACGCCACCACCAGCCACCACCCATCTGCCACCCACTCGCCACCACTACCCACCCCTCGCCGCCACTACCACCACCACCTGCCATCCACCCACCACCCGCCACTACCATCCACCGCCCGCCACCACTACCTGTCACCTACTCGCCAACACCACTCACCACCCACCTGCCACCACCATCCACCACCCGCCACCACTAGCCTCCCACCACCACCACCCACCACCCACATGCCATCCCGCCACCACCACCCCCACCACACCCACCTGCTACTACCACCCACCACCACACCACCACCACCTACTCGCTACCACCCACCACCCGCCACCGTCACCACCACCACCAACCACCACCACCACCCGCCACCACCCACCATCACCCGCCATCTGCCACCCACCTGCCACCACTACCCACACCCACCACCACCACCCACCCACCCATCTGCCATCCACCCGCTACCACCCACCACCCGCCATCCACCTGCTACCACCAACCACCCGCCACTACCATCCACCGCCCGCCACCACTACCCGCTACCACCCGCCACCACCACCCACTTGCTACCACCCACTCGCCACCCACACCACCACCCGCTACCGTCACCCACCCACCCACCACCACCACCACCCACAGTCACCACTTTCCACCACCGTCTTCCGCCGCCACTTGCCATTTCTCACTCTTTTTTATATTTTTAATTTTTTTTAAATATTTTGTCAATTATCAAACGCGTTTGTAGTTTATATTTTTTTAAAAAATAAACAAAAAATAAACAAAAACCAGTTTATAAAATTTTTGTAAATATAAACTGACAACGTAAACGTTACCAAACAGACCTTCGTTTTCAGTTTTCTGTTTATATTTACAAAAATTTTAAAAACTCAAATAAAAACTTGTTTGGTAAATTTTTGATTTATAAATTAGTAGTTTCAATTTATAAATTTGGCCAAAAAATATAAACTCAAAAATTGTGTTTCTGTTTTGCGTTTTGAGTTTTTTTTTTTTTTTTTACCACCCAACACTAGCCATCACCCGCCACCATTTTCCACCATCGTCTTCCGCCACCACCACCCTCACCACCCACCTGCCACCACCATCCACCACTCGCCACCACCACCCACCTGCCACCACCACCCACCACCCACTCGCCACCACCACCACCACCCATCAGCCATCCACCACACCCATCACCCACCACTGCCATCCACCGCCCGCCACCACCACTCACCACCCACCTGCCACTACCATCCACCACCCACCCGCCACCCACTTGCCACCACCACCACCACCCACTACTATCACCCACCATCCACCCGCCACCTACCTGCCACCACCACCCACAACCCACCACCCACCACTACCACCACCACTCGCTACCACCCACCACCTACCACCGTCACCACCCATCCACACCACCACCCCCACCACTTACCACCACCACCACTTATCCGCCACCACCCACCACCACCCGCCACCCACCACATGCCACCACCACCACCACCGCCACCGTCACCCATCCACCACCATCCGCCACCGTCACCCATCCACCCACCATCCGCCACCGTCACCCATCCACCCCATCCGCCACCGTCACCCATCCACCACCACCCACCGTCACCACCACCCACCACCACCCGCCATCCGCCACCGACCTGCCACCACCACCCATCACCCGCCGCCACCACACCACACCACTCGCTACCACCCACCACCCGCCATCGTCACACCCACCACCACCACCCACCACCGTCACCCACTCACCACCACCCATCACCACTACTCGCCATCCGCCACCCACCTGCCACCACCACCTACCACCCGCCGCCACCACTACCCACCGACACCCACCCACCACCACCACTCGCTACCCACCATCCACCGTCACCACTTTCCACCACCGTCTTCTGCCGCCACTTGCCACCACGTGCCATTTCTCTCTCTTTTTTATATTTTTAAATTTTTTTAAACATTTTGTCAATTACCAAACGCGTTTGTAGTTTATGTTTTTCTAAAAATAAACAAAAACTAGTTTATAAAACTTTTGTAAACATATACTGAAAACGTAAACATTAACGTTACCAAACAGACAGTATTTTTAGTTTCAGTTTTCTAAAAATTGAGTTTTTTATTTTTCGTATTTTTTTATTTTTAGTGAATATTTTTTAATTTTTAAACAATTTTTTTTTACTTTTTTAAATGCACCTTGCTTAGATGTATCTAAATAGTAAAATATTTGTGAAAAATATTTTAAAAAATTGATAAATACACAAATATATGAAAAATATATTGAATTTTTGTAATTTTTTTAATAATATTTTTCGGTATTTAGTGTATTTTTTAAATATTTTTTTCACAAATATTATACTTTTTAAATGTATTTATTTTAGGTGTGTCTAAAAATTAAAAACATTTGCTTAAAATATTAAAAAATTCATTGAAAATATTAAAATATAAAAAATAAAAAAATAAAATTTTCTAAAAACTATTTTCTAAAAACCAGAACCAAACAAAGTTTGGCACCGTTTGGAAAGATGGTTTGGAAGCTTTTTTGGCTATTTTAGACACAAAAGACAAAATAGGCTATTTTAGCTACAATAAACAAAACATCACATCCAATCCATAATTATTACACTCTTCTCTCACAAAAAAAGTCAAAAAAATAAAAAAAGGTCAAAAAGCCAAAAAGTCATTCTCAAACCAAGCTTTTTAGCCCAGGCTAAAACAGCCAAAAAAGTCAAAAAATTAAAAAACCAGGGCGATTTGCGAACTGTGCTAGAAGAAAGGGCACGATGGAAGGAAGATACCAGGGCGCGCGACCCGCGCAGTGTTTCAGCCCTTCAGCGGTTGGCTCTTCGGACGCATGGGAGCGTCGAGGTAGGAATGCCAATACCGCGCCTTGCTTACGAACTAGCAGACAAAGCATTAGCAAGGCTGCAGACCTCGCCGTTCGTTCCGGCAATTGAGAACGCACCACTACCGTCGGGCTTTCACCAGCCCAAATTCACCACTTATGAGGGGAAGACGGACCCCTACATGCACCTAAGCCACTCTCGCCAGGTTATGGCAGTATACCGGCGAAACGAGGCTTTAATGTGCATCCTGTTTTCGTCCAGCCTAGGCGACCTGGGTCTAACTTGGTTTGAAAAGTTACTAGAAGGCAGCATCGCCTCCTGGGCATAATTGGCAGAGGCGCTCGTGACAAGGTTTAGAACGAACACCAAGACACCGGTGGAGATCGATCAGCTACTCTCCATTGACATGGGCGACAAAGAAACTTTGAGGTCCTACAATAGTCGCTATTGGGAAACTTTCAACCAGATAGGAGATTGTCCTACAAACCTCGCCATCGCACAATACAAACGGGGTCTGCCGGTCGGCAACAAATTGAGGAATTCAATTACTATGATACCTCCCCTCACAATGGAGGCCTTAATGGAGAGAGTGCACCAACATATTCGTGTGGAAGAGGATGACGCTCGTGCTAAGGCGAAATCTGGCACGACAGCAACACCAGATAAAAAGACTCCGGCAAAAGTCAACACGGTAGAACGACCAAGCAGGAATGGGCGAGGCAGACGAGCCAACAAAGGGGATCCAGACAAAAGGTGGCTAAGAGTTCGCACTGCCATTACCACGGTGTTCAAAAAACCAATCTACTGAATTCACAGTAAGATACGCGATGAACTTTTCGTCCAATGGCCAGCTAAGTTAGGAGAAGTGCAAAAAGACTATGACGAAGGATCCCGGTGTACCTTCCATAATGAAAAGGGACACTGCACAGAGAATTGCACGCCGTTGAGGCAGCACTTGGAGGAGTTAGTGGCAGCTGGGCACCTGGACCAGTACATAGAAGGAGGGACACAACCAGCCCCCCAGAACCACGGTCACCCAAACGGAATGCCGACTGACGCCCCACCTCAAGGCGTAATCAACGTAATACATGGGGTATTCGAACCTGAGCGAGTATGTGAGCTCATGGAATGATCAAAAAGGCTGAGCACTTAAGGGAGGTATTAAGTGCACAACCTGCCATCAAAAAGGGGAGAACGGAAGCCTCAAATGTTATATCTTTTTCAGATAGAGACTTGGCAAGGATATATTGCCCTCACAATGATGCACTGGTCGTCACACTCCGCGTCAAGGATTACGACATCAAACGGATTTTGATCGACCAAGGGAGCTCGTGTGAGATAATGTATTACGAAACCTTCAAACAATTGAAACTAGAGGACAAAGACTTGGCGCCTGCAACATCTCCCCTAATAGGATTCAACTCAATGCCAGAGTGGCCAGTGGGCAAGATAATCCTCCCAGTCAGAGCAGGAAGCATGACGAAACAAGTGGAATTTTGGGTATTGAAAGTCCCTTCCACTTACAACATAATTTTAGGAAGGACATGGCTGCATGCCATGCGATCGGTAACATCAACCTACCATCAAGTATTGCGGTTCCCCAACGAAGCCGGAGTAATTGAAGAGGTCTTTGGAGACCAAATTATGTCCAAACAATGCTTCGTCACAGTAAATGGCAGCAGCGCTGCCAAGGGATATGTACAGATGATGGAAGAACCAGAAAGCAATGAGCTGTTTCCAGATGTTGGCAAAGCAGCTGAACAGAAGGCGGTGGAAGACTTGGTACAGGTAAGGATAGAAGAAAAAGACCCAGAAAAGTTCTTTTAGCTCGGCTCGTCATTGTCCAGCACTGAGAGAATAGAGGTTATGAAGTTCTTAACCTCTAACATCGAAGTGTTCGCCTGGACACCGTATGACATGCCTGGCATTGATCCAAACTTCATATGTCACCAATTAAATGTCCACCCAACTGCCAGACCAATTATACAGCGCACTCGTAGATCAGCACTCCACCACGCCGAGATAGTGGCGGAAGAAGTGAAAAACCTTCTAGAGGCATGAGCTATCAGAGAAGTGCACTATCCCAAGTGGATATCCAATACAGTGGTGGTTCCAAAGAAGAATGGAAAATTGCGCATTTGCGTAGACTACAAAACAGTCAACAAGGCATGCCCAAAAGATAGCTTTCCCTTACCGCGGATAGACCAACTGGTAGACCTAATGGCAAGGCACAATCGACTTAACTTTCTTGATGCGTACAGAGGGTACCATCAGATCGCTATGTATGAACCAGACCAGGAGGTCACATCCTTTACAACGCCAAGAGGACTGTATTGCTACAAGGTCATGCCCTTTGGCCTAAAAAACGTAGGGGCAACATTCCAGCGGATGGTCACCAAGATGTTTGAACCATTGTTAGGCAGAACAATGGAGGCATACATAGATGATATGGTGGTCAAAAGCAAGGATGAGAATGACCATCTCAGGGACCTAGGTGAGATGTTTCAGATCCTGAAGAAGAACAAGTTACGCCTTAATGCATCCAAGTGTGCGTTCGGCATAGGATCTGGCAAATTCTTAGGCTTCCTGGTGACCAACCGAGGTATAGAGGCAGACCCCTCTCAGATCAAAGCAATTCAGGATCTAGAGAGGCCCAACTCAGTAAAAGAAGTGCAGTATCTCACTGGTATGGCAGTTGTGCTCAACCGGTTCATAAGTCGGTCGTCAGACAGATGTCGACCATTTTTTCAAGCGCTAAAGGCCAAGTTTGAGTGGGATGAAGAATGCGACCGCGCCCTAGAAAGCTTGAAAGAGTACATGTCTTCTCCACCTTTGCTAGTAACCCCAGTACCTAGAGAAGAGCTCTTTTTGTACCTGGCAGTTTCACAGCACGCAGTCAGCGCAGTGTTGGTCAGAGCGGAAGGAATCCAACACCTGCCCATCTTCTATGTTAGTAAGACTTTGCTGGGCGCAGAAACCAGGTACCTACCATTGGAAAAACTGGCCTTAGCTTTGATGATGGCCTCAAGGAAGCTGTCGCATTACTTCCACGCCCACACTATAATCGTCCTAACAACTTTTCCCCTAAAAGCTTTATTTGAGAAGGCAAACTTTTCTGGGTGAATCTTGAAATGGGCGGTGGAATTAGGACAGTTTGATATCAAGTTTCAGCCCAGAACCACAATAAAAGCACAAGCCTTGGCAAACTTTGTGGCAGAGTTCACACCAGGAAGTCATCACATCTGCCTCAGTTGACTTGACCGGTACAACCGAAATGGGGATGGAAAGCGTAGCAGGAAATGTGCAACCACTGATACAGGATGCCCAGCCACATCCCAAAACGGACCGGAGTGAAGAAAGGGAGGAAGAAGCAGACCATGCTACACCAAGAAAAGACTCATCAACCAATAAAAACTTGGTACGATCAGATAGTAAGGGGCAAACAATAAGTGTGGATTTTGAAAAAAACACCAGCAACACTCATGACCCCAAGGCATCATCCGATCCCTCCACTTGCTGGAAGCTGTTTGTCGGAGAGATGTGGAAGCTTTTCATGGATGGAGCGTCCAACAGGCACGGTGCAGGACTTGGCATAGTCCTTATCTCACCAGATGGCCTAATAGTGGAACAAGCAGTCAACCTTGGCTTCCCAGCATCAAACAACGAAGCAGAGTATGAAGCGCTTCTGGCAGGACTAAAATCAGCACTTTACATGAAGGCCACCGAGCTAATGGTTTACAGTGACTCACAGTTGGTGGTAAACCAAATTTCAGGTGACTATGAGGCAAAGGATGAAAGGATGGCTAAGTACCAAGAGTTAGTCAGAAAGGAGATTATAAAGTTCGAAGTGGTGCGGATAGAGCAGATTGGCAGGGAAGAAAACAGTAGAGCAGACGAACTAGCAGGCTTTGCTTCGATGGCAGATATATCCATTCCTCATCCGTTACTGATCGACTACCTACCAAGACCAAGCATTGAAGAACCTGAAGTAGCTGAGGTATGTTGCGCCGAATTAGGCCCCTCATGGATGGATCCCATTATATTGTTCTTAAAAGACGGCGTCTTACCTGAAGAAAAGAAAGAAGCCAACAAGATTAGAGCAAAGTCGCAACGATTTTGGCTCTCCCCATCAATGGCCTTGTACAAGAAATCTTTCACAGAACCTTACCTAAAGTGTGTTCATCCCAGCAAAGTCGAAGCATTCTTGTTCGAAATACACGAAGGTGTATGCGGAAGCCACCAAGGGGGAAGATCATTAGTCTACAGAGCAATTTCACAGGGATATTGGTGGCCTTACATGCGAGCAGACTCAGAGAAGTATGTCAAGAAGTGCGAGAAATGTCAGAAGTTTGCATACCAAATACATCAACCAGCTAGAGAACTCCTACCTTTAACTAGCCTATGGCCCTTCGCAATGTGGGGCTTGGACATAGTAGGACCACTTCCAACGGCACCCGGCAACAGAAAATTCTTTCTTGCAGCAACAGACTACTTCACAAAGTGGGTGAAGGCAGAAGCACTAGCATCAATAAAGAAGAAAGATGTGAAGAAGTTCGTCTGGTAGAATATCATCACTCGGTTCGGCATACCCAAGGCTCTAATATCAGATAACGGCACTCAGTTCGATGGCAAAATTTTTAGAGGCTTTTGTGAAGAGTACAAGATAGAATTCTACAATTCTACACCAGCATACCCCCAAGCAAATGGCCAAGCAGAAACATCAAACAAAGTCGTCTTGGATGGATTGAAGAAAAGATTAGAGAAAGCAAAAGGAAAGTGGGCTGAGGAGCTCCCTTATGTTCTATGGGCTTACCGCACCACACCTCGACGATCAACTGGAGAAACACCTTTTTCCTTGGCCTATGGCATAGAAGCGGTAATCCCACTGGAAGTCGGCCTTCCCATAATTCGAAGTGAAAATTTTGATCCAGACTTAAATGGAGAAGCCATAACATTGGAGCACAACCTTGCAGAAGAAAGAAGAGAAAGAGCATTGGTTCACATTGCCTTATACCAGCAGGAGTTATCCAGAAAATATAACAAGACAGTACATCCAAGGCAATTCAAGATTGGAGACTGGATGCTGCGCAAAGTGATGAGAAACACCCTGGTACCCGGAGATGGCAAGCTAGGGCCCAATTGGGAAGGACCTTACAAAGTGGTCGGATTAGCAGGAAAATGGGCATACCACTTGGAATACGAAGACAACAAAGCCATTCCCAGGCCATGGAACACTGCCAATCTCAAACTATTTTATTTTTAGCTTTTCTTTAAACTTAATTGTAGTTTTTATTTTTTCAAATAAAACAAGTAGTTTCTTTTTCAGCATAAAATGTTTTCCTCTTTAAAAATAGTTTTAGGGAACTAGGGGCAATGAAATCAGAGTTGGCCAGAATTACCAACTTTGAGCTCTCTTCAGCTAGGATTAGGATCTGGACTGAAGAGGTTGGCTGGAAAAACCAACACTTCTCCTAAGCCAAGATAAGGATCGAGGCTACAGGACGTTTGGCAGCAATAACCAAACACTGTGCTCTAGGTTGGCAGGAATAACTAGCTTTGAGCTCTGTTCAGCTAGGATTAGGATCTGGGCTGAAGAAGTTGGCTGGAAAAACCAACACCTTTCCTAAGCCAAGATAAGGATCACGGCTGTAGGACGTTTGGTAGGAATAACCAAACATTTCGCTATAGGTTGGCAGGAATAACCAACTTTGAGTTCTCTTCAACTAAGATCAGGATCTGGGTTGAAGAGGTTGGCTGGAAAAACCAACATTTATTGCTCTTCAGCCGAGATAAGGATCTGGGCTGAAGAGGTTGGCTGAAAAAACCAACATTTATTGCTCTTCAGCCGAGATAAGGATCTAGGTTGAAGAAGTTGGCTGGAATAACCAACACTCAGGACTCTTCAGTCGAGATAAGGATCCAGGCTGAAGAGTGGTTGGCTGGAAAAACCAACACTTAATACTCTTTATCCGAGATAAGGATCTAGGCTAAAAAGTGGTTGGCTGGAAAAACCAACACTTAATACTCTTCAGTCGAGATAAGAATCTAGGCTAAAGAGTGGTTGGCTGGAAAAACCAACACTTAGTACTCTTCAGCCGAGATAAGGATCAAGGCTGAAGAGTGGTTGGCTGGAATAACAACTTTTAGTGATCTTCAGCTGAGGTAAAAACCTAGGCTAAAGAGGTTGGCAGGTTTCACCTGATAAGGTCTCAAGGGTAGAACCGAGATAGGTATCTCGGCCAGAAAATGTTATATTGCATTCAGATTACAATTGGAAAGTAAATGCAAACATAAACCGAAACAACAGTTGAAACAGAAGAAGCTTTCATTTAAAGTTCAAATCAGAGTTACAAAGGAGCGGGACTGCAGCCCGGTTACAGTTTCTTTCCAAAAGTAAAAAGAAGAAAATACATGATTAAGCAAAAAGGTCGTCAAGATCTGCATCCAGTTCAGCTCGAAGCCCGGTTTCAGCAGGTAGCTCGGTCGCACTTTCAACCAAGTCTTCCACCGGTGGCTCCACCCGAGCTGACTGAACGGCAGGATCATTGGCGATAACCGGGGCATTGTCGGGCTCTGGGGCCTCTTCTTCATCATCAACTTGAAGAAATTTTTGTTGAATGGCGTGGGCGTACTTCGCCATGTAGCTCGGTATAAAATGTGGCGGAGGGTTAAGGAAGACCTCAGCATCTTGGCTAAGACCGAGCTGCGCTACCGCCGCCTTCCATCCACATTTGAAAATATATGTCTTTGGCAGCCTCGCATTGCTGGATGTAGATGTCCTCCCCCTCCTTGTAATCTCGGTTTTCAGCATCTTCCACGCTCTTCTCCAACCGGGCGATTTCATTATTCTTCTTTTTATCGAGCTTGGCTAGCTCGCGCAGATATTTGTCTTTCAGCCCGGCCGCAGAATTTTGCTTATCAGCTTCAGCCGAGCTGACAAGACCGGTCAGGTGGGCCACCTCGGTATGTAGCTCGGCCATTTTCTTTTTGGCCTCTTCTAGCTCGACCGATTTAGCATTGGCCTCCGCCACGGCCTGCCTTGTGGTTTTTCGAAGCTCCAACACGCGCTTCTGAGCAACGTGGTTCTTCTGCAGGGCCTGCGAACAGAGAAGCAATTTTGAGCTGAACCGAGCTAACAAGATGTAGAAATTGGGGCCAGAGAAAGGAGAAACTTATCAGCACCATTGATTTTGACGCCGAGCGAATGGTCTTTAGCTCGGTAAGATGGTCGTGGTGCTCCATATCGGCTGGAAGGCTGTCATGACCTGAACCCGCTCCCGTGGGTTGAGGACATAACCGACCAGTAATCATGAGATTACCTACGGCCTCAAACCAACCCAAATGTAAGTTAATAGAGTTAATGGGGGCCAAATGGAAGCAGTTTAAAACTTTGTCCATAGAGCTGTGCTTACATGGCATATCATAACAAACCATACATATGCATATTAATAACTCACAAACAAAAATATGTACTACACAAGGTTCTGTACATACAGGATCATATAAGTCTAAGTCAACCCAAGAAACTATATACAACATATTCAAAGACTTCGCCCACATGACAAAATAAAACAGAATGACAAAAAGGTGAAGACGGGTCTCGTGCGTAAGACGCAAGGGCTGACTCTTCAAAACCTTTGTTGTTCCTCACAGACTTCACTGGGGCTGGGTTTGGACTTCTCTTGGCTCACCTACAAACACATGAATAAGCGTGAGCAAAAGCCCAGTGAATAATATCAAATAAAGGAGTTATGCAAACGGTATGTCAAACAACATGCTTCAAACGGCCTTGGGCCCAATTCATATTTTTATTTATGTCAAATTGGCCTTTGGCGCATTCATTTATTCGTATCAAACTAGCCTTTGGCCCATTCATTTATTCATGTCGAAACGGCCTTTGGCCCATTCATTCATTCGTGTCAAAACGGCCTTTGGCCCATTCATTCATGTCAAAACGGCCTCTGGCCCATTCATTCATGTCAAAACGGCCTCTGGCCCATTCACTCTATCATTCAGATCAAACTGGCCTCTGGCCCATTCATTTGGTATAGCAACATTGTCCACCAATCGAATCAACGAACTTATAAAACTTACATAGAAGTAAGTAATTTGGACAACAACATATTTTAGATATCTTTGTTAAGATATTACTCACAGTGATCGGTTGGTTGGTTTGCCCTGGAGCTCGACCCTACACATTCCATGAACACAAAAGGGTCACAAACAATTCAATCCGTTCTAAATTCACATTTTCCTCTTTAGGCTTCATTCTTATCTCTTTAACTCAATTACAATGCTCAATGCATGCCTAAGAGTACTTAGAAGTGAAAGAGGACGGAAAACGAAACTCAGAATGCCTTTTCAAAATTTCAGAAAACAGGGTCCCCGCTCGAGCGTGGACTTTCCCACTCGAGCGGACCCATGAGGTCTGCAAAAGTGCTGGATGCAACAAAATTACTATCGAGCGTGAAGTCTGGCGCTCGAGCTGAAGGTCTGTCTACATAGCTCCTCGCTCGAGCGTGAACTTCCCCACTCGAGCGGACATCCAAGTCTGCAAAAATACTGGGAGCACGAAATTCACGCTCAAGCGTCAGTTTCCTCGCTCGAGCGGACATCAAATTTTCTAGGTTTTCCAGAACATGTTCTTGAGCTCCAATTCGACATTCAATGGTTCTAGATGCATGCTTTTGGCTCAAACTTCTCATAATCATATACTAACATGGTACCAACACCAAATTACAACACAATGGAGCTCAATTCCACAAATTAATCACATGCATGTCCCAATCTACACCAAATTCACTTTCAACATAACAATTTCATGCATTCAAGCTCATACTTCTTATGAATGGTACATGCATGTGAGATATAACTTCCATTGCAACTCAAATTGTACAAATGGTGGTCACAAGCATGGATTCTAGCCACAATGCTACATGGATCATATTTTTCATGCTCAACTATACAAATTCATGGCTATTATGCACATGCATGCATTCCATGACTTCAAATACAACATAATCAACTCAATTTCCTTATAATGAATTTAATCCATGTTCTTGACCATTATTCAAACTTGAATTCAAGATCAATTACCTACCTAGAGGCTCAATTTCTCCAATCAATAACAAATTCTTGAGTATAACTTCAAAGTTATCAAGCTTCAAGGCCAAAATTGCACAATTCTCCCCCTCTCTCTCTCTCTCTATAGCCGGCCTTCTCACCCTCTCAAATGTATATCTCAGATTTTGAGCTCAAAAAGAAACCATGAGAGTGTATATGGCCCTTTATATAAAGCCCCACTAATTCCAATTTAATAATAATAAATAATTGGGCACTAATTCATCAATTTAATCTCCGAATTAATTTTTCAATTAAACTTCACCGTATGCTCTAAAAATTATGCCAATCACAATGGCGCGACCAATTTCGGTTTCGGTGGCCGATAGGGCCTTCAATTTAATTTCCAAAGTAGACAATCAAATAGATATTCCTACGGTGAACAGATAGAAATTCAAAACCACATATTTTCACATAATGGCACACAAAATCATATCAAACACATAATCATATTCATGTTAAGGACCAATTAGCATACTACAGAACAAAGATATTACAGTCTTCCCCCTCTTTAGGAAGTTTGGTCCTCCAAACTTAATTTACCTTCGTCGGGAAACAAATGTGGATAACGTAGTCGCATTTCATCCTCATTTTCCCACATGGCATCCGTCCCATAGTGTTCTTTCCATTCCACTTTCACCATTGGGATGGACTTGCTTCTCAGTTGTTTCACTTGTCGGTCAACGATTCATTCCGGCCATTCGGTGTATTCCATATTTTCATCAATAGCTACCCGGTGATAATCAATCATATGAAACGAGTCTCGGAGGTAACCTCTCAACATCGACATGTGAAACACATTATGGATTTGTTCGAATCCTGGTGGCAAAGCAACTCTATAAGTAACTGGACCAAGCCTTTCCAGAATCTGAAACGGCCCAATGTGACGGGGCGACAACTTGCCCTTCTTTCCAAACCTGACTTGGCCTTTCATTGGGGACACACGGATAAACACGTGGTCACCGACCTCATACTCAAAAGGTCTTCTTCGAACGTCTGCATAGTTCTTTTGTCGGTCCTGAGCTATTTTGAGCCTTTGCCGAATAGTTTTGATTTTCTCAGAAGTATCTTGCACAATTTCAGGCCCAAGTAAAGCTCTATCTCCGACCTCTGTCCAACAATTTGGTGATCTACACCTTCTACCATACAAAGCCTCGTATGGTGCCATACCGATACTGGAGTGGAAGCTGTTATTATAAGCAAATTTCGCAAGTGGCAAATAGTTTTCCCAACTCCCCTGAAAATCCAAAGCACACATCTGAAGCATATCTTCCAAAGTCTGTATTGTTCGTTCTGATTGCCCATCTGTCTGTGGGTGGAATGCAGTACTGAACCTTAATTCCGTCTCCATATCTTCCTGCAAACTCTTCCACAATCTAGATACAAATTTCGGATCTCTATCCGACACAATAGATACCGGAACTCCGTGTAAACGGACGATCTCATCAACATAAATAGTAGCCAGTCTATAAGCATTAAATGTAGTTTTGACAAGCAGAAAATGTGCAGATTTAGTCAGTCTATCAACTACAACCCAAATAGAATCCATATCTCGAGAAGTCCAAGGTAGGCCAACAACAAAATCCATAGTCACATGCTCCCACTTCCATTCAGGAATAGGGAGAGGTTGCAGTAGACTGCCTGGTTTCTGATGTTCAGCTTTAACTTGCTGACACTGAAGACATTTGGACACATATTCGGCAATCTCTTTCTTCATCTTTGGCCACCAATAGGTCTGTTTCAAATCCCGATACATTTTATTGTTACCCGGATGCATAGCAAACGCTGATTTGTGGGCTTCATCTAAAACCCTCTTCTTTAGTTCCGGAATGTCTGGGACACACATTCGGTTTCGAAATCTTAACACTTCATTTACAATGCCAAACTCTGCTTTCGGACTTGTCTCAAACTCATCTATCACCTTCTTGAGGAATTCATCATCTTTCTGTTTCTGTTTGATTTCATCAATGATTGCCAGCTCGGCTGTGATAGCGGCTATCAATCCGCCCTGTTCACACATTACCACTTCAATTTCAGACTTCTCAAAATCTTGCAAGATCTCTTTCTGTTCAGTAAGCAAACAAGCCATGCTCCCCGTTGATTTTCTGCTCAAGGCATCAGCAACTGTGTTAGCTCTCCCGGGGTGATACTGAATCTCTAAATCATAATCCTTTATCAGTTCCAGCCATCTCCTCTGTCGCATATTCAACTCCTTCTGCGTGAAGAAGTATTTCAGACTTTTGTGATCCGTGTAGACTTCACACTTTGCTCCATACAGATAATGCCGCCAGATTTTCAAAGCAAAAATAACTGCGGCCAATTCTAGGTCATGTGTTGGATAATTCTTCTCGTGTGGCCTCAACTGTCGGGAGGCATAAGCAATAACCTTTCCGTTCTGCATTAACACACAATCCAAACCTTTATAAGACGCATCACTGAAAATTACAAAATTCTCCGTACCTGAAGGTAGTGTCAAAATTGGTGCAGTGGTCAATCTTGTTTTCAGTTCATGAAAGACAGCTTCTCTTTCGTCGTTCCATTCAAACGGTTGCCCTTTTCGTGTCAATTGGGTAAGAGGCACAATTAATTTCGAAAAGTCCTTCACAAACCTCCTGTAGTACCCAGCCAAGCCCATGAAACTGCGGACCTCTGTTACATTCGTCGGTGTGGGCCAAGTCACAATTGCTTATATTTTCTGTGGGTCCACTGAAATCCCTTCTTTGTTAATAACATGCCCTAAGAAAACAACTTCATCCAACCAAAACTCACATTTCTTTAGCTTAGCAAATAATTTCCTTTCCCGAAGTATTTGTAGGACAGTTCTCAAATGATGTTCATGTTCAAGTCTATCTTTAGAATATATCAAAATGTCATCAATAAAAACCACAATAAATTCGTCAAGCTAGGTTTTAAAAATTCGGTTCATTAAGTCCATAAATGCTGCTGGAGCATTAGTCACTCCAAATGGCATAACAAGAAACTCAAAATGTCCATACCTCGTTCTGAATGCGGTTTTCTCAAGATCTTCTGCCTTAACTTTCAACTGATGATACCCGAACCTCAAATCAATCTTAGAAAACACCTGTGATCCCTGCAACTGGTCAAATAAGTCATCAATACGGGGTAGGGGATATTTGTTCTTTATTATTACCTTGTTTAATTCCCGATAATCGATACACAGGCGTAGGGTTCCATCCTTCTTTTTCACAAATAATACTGGTGCACCCCAAGGCGAAGTGCTAGGTCGAATAAACCCCTTGTCAAGCAGGTCTTGTAACTATTCTTTCAATTCTTTCATTTCGGCAGTAGCCATTCTGTAGGGAGTTTTAGAAATGGGCTGGGTGCTTGGCACAGTTTCAATAGTAAACTCTATCTCCCTATCTACCAATTCCCCTGGTAATTCATTTGGAAACACATCTGGAAATTCTCTAACAACAGGGATATCATTCAATTCAATATTCACGGATTGTTCAGACAACACATAGCATAAATAACCCTGACACCCTTTCCTGATCAGTTTACATGCTTTCATTGCAGATATCAAATAAGGTGGAGGCACTACCCCATTACCCACAAACACAATTTCCTTATGTTCTGGTGGTTTAAACACAACCCGTTTTGTCACACAATCAATGGTGGCACAATATTTGGTCAACCAATCCATGCCCAAAATTACATCAAAATGCCTAAAGTTTAGGGGCAACAAATCTACATATAGGATAGTATCATCAATACGCATGTCACAAAACCGATATATGGATTCACACAATACAGATTCCCTAGATAGAGCAGACACACATAGCAGATATGGCAGTAATTCTAGAGGTCTACTCAGTCTAGATGCAAATGCACATGTCACAAAAGAGTGTGTGGATCCGGAGTCAATTAACACAAAAGCATCCTGATTACATATAGAAATAGTACTTGAGACAACTGCGTTGGCATTCCGTGTATCGCCCGGAACAAGCGTAAAAACTCTCCCTTGTCTCATGGTATCCCCGGTGATAGCAGGTCTCATAGTATTTCCTGGCTTCGGGATTGATGCAGTTGAGCTAGCAGCTAGTTTCCCACTGTTCTGATTACAATCTCGGGCCATATGCCCCTGTTTTCCACATTTGAAACAGGCCCCTGACACACGGTAACAAACTCCACGGTGCTTTCTGCTACAAATATTGCACATGGGAACTGTGTCTCGGGAAGAATTTGAAGTGTTTGAGGAGCCTGTATTTTGCTTTTTCGAAAATCTCTTCTTTGAGAAGAAGCCTTGCCTTTTGTTACTTTTCCAGTCAGTTGTTGACTTAGTCTGTCTAGCTATGTTCACCTCTGATATGATGGCCCTGTCTAGCACCCCAATGTAGGTCTCCAGTTTCAAGACATTCACTCTTTCTAAAATGTCACTTCGAAGTCCACCTTCAAAATGTCTCGCCTTCTTATAGTCAGTATCAATTACATGTGGTGCAAACCTGGCCAATTCAGTGAATTTGGCCTCATACTCAGCTACAGTCATGCTGTCTTGCCTAAGTTCCATGAACTCTGCTACTTTCCTATCCCGAACACATTGTGGGAAGTACTTGTCGTAGAAAATCTCTAAAAATTTCACCCAGTCAACATCTTTATGATTTTCTCGCATTAACATCCACCATCTTCTTGCCTCGTCTTCTAGCATAAAAGTGGCTAGAAGTACTTTCTGTGTCTCTGAACACGGGAACACTTCAAACAGTTTCTCAATGCCGAGGACCCATGCTTCGGCTTTCAACGGATCTAGTCCCCTGTGGAACTGTGGTGGTTTCATTTTCTTGAATTCTTTGGTGAGTGCTATTATTTGATCGTCATTCTGATTATCTGGCACAGGAGGCGCCGGAGGTAGAGGTGGAGGGTGTGGTTGTTGCCACTGTTGTTGCCACTCCTGTTGTTGCCTCAACGTTTCTGCCATTTCCTGAATCAATCTTTCCATTCTGTCTATTCTGGCAGTAGAGGACTCCTCTATCTCATCACCTCTTGTTCTCACCATCTGATTAAACTTACATTATACTTTATACAAAAGATACACAAGTATGCATATACTAGAAAGCACACATATTCAAACAATTGCAATACAAGCAATTCACAAACTTATAGCACATAATCGTTCATATCAAAACAGTTAGGCATATTCTCCATGCTTCCAAATTCATACTTATCACATGAGTGCATCCGAGATCTTTTCTAGACGCTTATTGCTCTTTTGGACAAGTGTGTGAGTTATTAAAACCTGGCTTTGATACCACTCTGTCATGACCCGAACCCGCCCCCGTGGGTTGAGGACATAACCAGCCAGTAATCATGAGATTACCTACAGCCTCAAACCAACCCAAATATATGTTAACAGAGTTAATGGGGGCCAAACGGAAGTAGTTTAAAACTTTGTCCATAGAGTTGTGCTTACATGGCACATCATAACAAACCATACATATGCATATTAATAACTCA
This sequence comes from Camellia japonica, assembly GCA_030407325.1. Taxonomy (NCBI): domain Eukaryota; kingdom Viridiplantae; phylum Streptophyta; class Magnoliopsida; order Ericales; family Theaceae; genus Camellia; species Camellia japonica. The sequence goes on from JAPPVO010000016.1 coordinate 5,011,148, forward strand.
CAAACAAAAATATGTACTACACAAGGTTCTGTACATACAGGATCATATAAGTCTAAGTCAACCCAAGAAACTATATACAACATTTCAAAGACTTCGCCCACATGACAAAATAAAACAGAATGACAAAAAGGTGAATACAGGTCTCGTGCGTGAGACGCAAGGGCTGACTCTTCAAAACCTTTGTTGTTCCTCACAGACTTCACTGGGGTTGGGTTTGGACTTCTCTTGGCTCACCTACAAACACATGAATGAGCGTGAGCAAAAGCCCAGTCAATAATATCAAATAAATGAGTTATGCAAACGGTATGTCGAACAACATGCTTCAAACGGCCTTGGGCCCAATTCATATTTTCATTTATGTCAAACTAGCCTTTGGCTCATTCATTTATTCGTATCAAACTGGCCTTTGGCCCATTCATTTATTCATGTCGAAACGGCCTCTAGCCCATTCATTCATTCGTGTCAAAACGGCCTTTGGCCCATTCATTCATGTCAAAACGGCCTCTGGCTCATTCATTCATGTCAAAACGACCTCTGGCCCATTCACTCTATCATTCAGATCAAATTGGCCTCTGGCCCATTCATTTGGTATAGCAACATTGTCCACCAATCGAATCAACGAACTTATAAAACTTACATAGAAGTAAGTAATTTGGACAACAACATATTTCAGATATCTTTGTTAAGAAATTACTCATAATGATCGGTTGGTTGGTTTGCCTTGGAGCTCGACCCTACACATTCCATGAACACAAAAGGGTCACAAACAATTCAATCCGTTCTAAATTCACATTTTCCTCTTTAGGCTTCATTCTTATCTCTTTAACTCAATTACAATGCTCAATGCATGCCTAAGAGTACTTAGAAGCGAAAGAGGACGGAAAACGAAACTCAGAATGCCTTTTCAAAATTTCAGAAAACAGGGTCCCCGCTCGAGCGTGGACTTCTCCGCTCAAGCGGACCCATGAGGTCTGCAAAAGTGCTGGATGCATCAAAATTACGCTCGAGCGTGAAGTCTGGCGCTCGAGCTGAAGGTCTGTCTACATAGCTCCCCGCTCGAACGTGAATTTCCCCGCTCGAGCGGACATCCAAGTCTGTAAAAATACTGGGAGCACGAAATTCACACTCGAGCGTCAGTTTCCCCACTCGAGCGGACATCAAATTTTCTGGGTTTTCCAGAACATGTTCTTGAGCTCCAATTCGACATTCAATGGTTCTAGATGCATGCTTTTGGCTCAAACTTCTCATAATCATATACTAACATGGTACCAACACCAAATTACAACACAATGGAGCTCAATTCCACAAATTAATCACATGCATGTCCTAATCTACACCAAATTCACTTTCAACATAACAATTTCATGCATTCAAGCTCATACTTCTTATGAATGGTACATGCATGTGAGATATAACTTCCATTTCAACTCAAATTGTACAAATGGTGGTCACAAGCATGGATTCTAGCCACAATGCTACATGGATCATATTTTTCATGCTCAACTATACAAATTCATGGCTATTATGCACATGCATGCATTCCATGACTTCAAATACAACAAAATTAACTCAATTTCCTTATAATGAATTTAACCCATGTTCTTGACCATTATTCAAACTTGAATTCAAGATCAATTACCTACCTAGAGGCTCAATTTCTCCAATCAATAGCAAATTCTTGAGTATAGCTTCAAAGTTATCAAGCTTCAAGGCCAAAATTGCACAATTCTCCCCCCTCTCTCTCTCTATAGCCGGCCTTCTCACCCTCTCAAATGTATATCTCAGATTTTGAGCTCAAAAAGAAACCATGAGAGTGTATATGGCCCTTTATATAAAGCCCCACTAATTCTAATTTAATAATAATAAATAATTGGGCACTAATTAATCAATTTAATCAATTTAATTTGGTCCGAATCAATTTTTCAATTAAACTTCACCGTAGACTCTAAAAATTATGCCAATCACAATGGCGCGACCAATTTCGATTTCAGTGGCCGATAGGGCTTTCAATTTAATTTCCAAAGCAGACAATCAAACAGATATTCCTACGGTGAACAGATAGAAATTCAAAACCACATATTTTCATATAATGGCACACAAAATCATATCAAACACATAATCATATTCATGTTAAGGACCAATTAGCATACTACAGAACAAGGATATTACAAAGGCACACACTCTTGGGTCTAACTTGGGTCTAACTTGGATCAGCTAGATCGATCAGCTACTCTCCATTGACATTGGCGACAAAGAAACTTTGAGGTCCTACAACAGTCGCTATTGGGAAACTTTCAACCAGATAGGAGATTGTCCTACAAACCTCGCCATCGCACAATACAAACGGGGTCTGCCGGTCGGCAACAAATTGAGGGATTCAATTACTATGACGCCTCCCCTCACGATGGAGGCCTTAATGGAGAGAGTGCACCAACATATTCGTGTGGAAGAGGATGGCGCTCGTGCTAAGGCGAAATCTGGCACGACAGCAACACCAGATAAAAAGATTCCGGCAAAAGTCAACACGGTAGAACGACCAAGCAGGAATGGGCGAGACAGAGAGCCAACAAAGAGGATCCAGACAAAAGGTGGCTAAGAGTTCGCACTACCATTACCACGGTGTTCAAAAAACCAATCTACCGAATTCTCAGTGAGATACGCGATGAACCTTTCATCCAATGGCCAGCTAAGTTGGGAGAAGTACAAAAAGACTATGGCGAAGGATCCCGGTGTACCTTCCATAATGAAAAGGGGCACCGCATAGAGAATTGCATGCCGTTGAGGCAGTACTTGGAGGAGTTAGTGGCAGCTAAGCATCTGGACCAGTACATAAAAGGAGGGACACAACCAGCCCCCAGAACCATGATCACCCAAACGAAATGCCGACCAACGCTCCACCTCAAGGCGTGATCAACGTAATACATGGGGTATTCGAACCTGAGCGAGTATGTGAGCTCAGGGAATGATCAAAAAGGCTGAGCACTTAAGGGAGGTATTAAGTGCACAACCTGCCATAAAAAAGGGGAGAACGGAAGCCACAAATGTCATATCTTTTTCAGACAGAGACTTGGCAAGGATATATTGCCCTCACAATGATGCACTGGTCGTCACACTCCGCATCAAGGATTACTACATCAAACGGATTTTGATCGACCAAGAGAGCTCGTGTGAGATAATGTATTACGAAACCTTCAAACAATTGAAACTGGAGGACAAAGACTTGGCGCCTGCAACATCTCCCCTAATCGGATTCAACTCAATGCCAGAGTGGCCAGTGGGCAAGATAATCCTCCCAATCAGAGCAGGAAGCATGACGAAACAAGTGGAATTTTGGGTATTGAAAGTCCCTTTCACTTACAACATAATTTTAGGAAGGACATGGCTGCATGCCATGCGATCGGTAGCGTCAACCTACCATCAAGTATTGCGGTTCTCCACGAAGCCGGAGTAATTAAAGAGGTCTTTGGAGACCAAATTATGTCCAAACAATGCTTCATCACAGTAAATGGCAGCCGCGCTGCCAAGGGATATGTACAGATGGTGGAAGAACCTGAAAGCAATGAGCTGTTCGCAGATGTTGGTAAAGCAGCTGAACAGAAGGCGGTGGAAGACTTCGTACAGGTAATGATAGATGAAAATGACCCAGAAAAGTTCTTTTAGCTCGGCTCGTCATTGTCCAGCACTGAGAGAATAGAGGTTATGAAGTTCTTAACCTCTAACATCGAAGTGTTCGCCTAGACGTCGTATGACATGCCTGGCATTGACCCAAACTTCATCTGTCACCAATAAAATGTCCACCCAACTGCCAGACCAATTGTATAGTGCACTCGCAGATCAGCACTCCACCACGCCGAGATAGTGGTAGAAGAAGTGGGAAACCTTCTAGAGGCAGGAGCTATCAAAGAAGTGCACTATCCCAAGTGGATATCCAATACAGTGGTGGTGAAAGAAGAATGGAAAATGGCGCGTTTGCGTAGACTACAAAACAGTCAACAAGGCATGCCCAAAAGATAGCTTTCCCTTACCGCGGATAGACCAACTGGTAAACCTAATGGCAGGGCACAATCGACTTAGTTTTCTTGATACGTACAGAGGGTACCATCAGATCGCTATGTATGAACCAGACCAGGAGGTCACATCCTTTACAACGCCAAGAGGACTGTATTGCTACAAGGTCATGCCCTTTGGCCTAAAAAACACAGGGGCAACATTCCAGCGGATGGTCACTAAGATGTTTGAACCATTGTTAAGCAGAACAATGGAGGCATACATAGATAATATGGTGGTCAAAAGCAAGGATGAGAATGACCGTCTCAGGGACCTAGGTGAGATGTTTCAGATCCTGAAGAAGAACAAGTTACGCCTTAATGCATCCAAGTGTGTGTTCGGCATAGGATCTGGCAAATTCCTAGGCTTTCTGGTGACCAACCGAGGTATAGAGGAAGACCCCTCTCAGATCAAAGCAATTCAGGATCTAGAGAGGCCCAACACAGTAAAAGAAGTGCAGCATCTCACTGGTATGGCAGCTGCGCTCAACCGGTTCATAAGTCGGTCGTTAGACAGATGTCGACCATTTTTTCAAGCGCTAAAGGCCAAGTTTGAGTGTGATGAGAATGCGACCGTGCCCTAGAAAGCTTGAAAGAGTACATGTTTTCTCCACCTTTGCTAGTAACCCCAGTACCTAGAAAAGAGCTCTTTTTGTAACTGGCAGTTTCACAGCACGCAGTCAGCGCAGTGTTGGTCAGAGCGGAATGAACCTAACACCTGGCCATCTTCTATGTTAGTGAGACTTTGCTGGGCGCAGAAACCAGTTACCTACCATTGGAAAAACTGGCCTTAGCTTTGATGATGGCCTCAAGGAAGCTGTCGCATTACTTCCACGCACACACTATATCGTCATAACAGCTTTTCCCCTAAAAGCTTTGTTTGAGAGGGTGAACTTTTCTGGGCGAATCTTGAAATGGGCGGTGGAATTAGGACAATTTGATATCAAGTTTCACCCAGAACAACAATAAAAGCACAAGCCTTGGCAGACTTTGTGGCAGAGTTCACACTAGGAAGTCATCACATCTGCCCAGTTGACTTGACCGGTACAACCGAAATGGGGATGGAAAGTGCAGCAGGACATGCGCAACCCCTGATACAAGATGCCCAGCCACATCCCAAAATGGACCAGAGTGAAGAAAGGGAGGAAGAAGCAGACCATGCTACACCAAGAAAAGACTCATCAACCAATAAAAACTTGGTACGATCAGATAGTAAGGGGCAAACAATAAGTGTGGATTTTGAAAAAACACAGCAACACTCATGACCCCAAGGCATCATCCGATCCCTCCACTTGCTGGAAGCTGTTGTCGGAGAGATGTGGAAGCTTTTCTTGGATGGAGCGTCCAACAGGCACGGTGCAGGACTTGGCATAGTCCTTATCTCACCAGATGGCCTAATAGTGGAACAAGCAGTCAACCTTGGCTTCCCAGCATCAAACAACGAAGCAGAGTATGAAGCGCTTCTGGCAGGACTAAAATCAGCACTTTACATGAAGGCCACGAGCTAATGGTTTACAGTGACTCACAGTTGGTGGTAAACCAAATTTCAGGTGACGACTGAGGCAAAGGATGAAAGGATGGCTAAGTACCAAGAGTTAGTCAGAAAGGAGATTATAAAGTTCGAAGTGGTGCGGATAGAGCAGATTGGCAGGGAAGAAAACAGTAGAGCAGACGAACTAGCAGGCTTTGCTTCGATGGCAGATATATCCATTCCTCATCCGTTACTGATCGACTACCTACCAAGACCAAGCATTGAAGAACCTGAAGTAGCTGAGGTATGTTGCGCCGAATTAGGCCCCTCATGGATGGATCCCATTATATTGTTCTTAAAAGACGGCGTCTTACCTGAAGAAAAGAAAGAAGCCAACAAGATTAGAGCAAAGTCGCAACGATTTTGGCTCTCCCCATCAATGGCCTTGTACAAGAAATCTTTCACAGAACTTACCTAAAGTGTGTTCATCCCAGCAAAGTCGAAGCATTCTTGTTCGAAATACACGAAGGTGTATGCAGAAGCCACCAAGGGGGAAGATCATTAGCCTACAGAGCAATTTCACAGGGATATTGGTGGCCTTACATGCAAGCAGACTCAGAGAAGTATGTCAAGAAGTGTGAGAAATGTCAGAAGTTCGCACACCAAATACATCAACCAGCTAGAGAACTCCTACCTTTAACTAGCCCATGGCCCTTCGCAATGTGGGGCTTGGACATAGTAGGACCACTTCCAACGGCACCCGGCAACAGAAAATTCTTTCTTGCAGTAACAGACTACTTCACAAAGTAGGTGGAGGCAGAAGCACTAGCATCAATAAAGGAGAAAGATGCGAAGAAGTTCGTCTGGCAGAATATCATCACTCGGTTCGGCATACCCAAGGCTCTAATATCAGATAACGGCACTCAGTTCGATGGCAAAATTTTTAGAGGCTTTTGTGAAGAGTACAAGATAGAATTCTACAATTCTACACCAGCATACCCCCAAGCAAATGGCCAAGCAGAAACATCAAATAAAGTCGTCTTGGGTGGATTGAAGAAAAGGTTAGAGAAAGCAAAAGGAAAGTGGACTGAGGAGCTCCTTCATGTTCTATGGGCTTACCGCACCACACCTCGACGATCAACTGGAGAAACACCTTTTTCCTTGGCCTATGGCATGGAAGCGATAATCCCACTGGAAGTCGGCCTCCCCACAATTAGAAGTGAAAATTTTGATCCAGACTTAAATGGAGAAGCCATAACATTGGAGCACGACCTTGCAGAAGAAGGAAGAGAAAGAGCACTGGTTCACATTGCCTCATACCAGCAAGAGTTATCAAGAATATATAACAAGACAGTACATCCAAGGCAATTCAAGATTGGAGACTGGGTGCTGCGTAAAGTGATGGGAAACACCCTAGTTCCCGGAGATGGCAAACTAGGGCCCAATTGGGAAGGACCTTACAAAGTGGTTGGATTAGCAGGAAAAGGGGCATACCACTTAGAAGACGAAGACAACAAAGCCATTCCCAGGCCATGGAACACTGCCAATCTCAAACTATTTTATTTTTAGCTTTTCTTTAAACTTAATTGTAGTTTTTATTTTTTCAAATAAAACAAGTAGTTTCTTTTTCAGCATAAAATGTTTTCCTCTGTAAAAATAGTTTTAGGGAACTAGGGGCAATGAAATCAGAGTTGGCCAGAATAACCAACTTTGAGCTCTCTTCAGCTAGGATTAGGATCTGGGCTGAAGAGGTTGGCTGGAAAAACCAACACTTCTCCTAAGCCAAGATAAGGATCGAGGCTGCAGGACGTTTGGCAGCAATAACCAAACACTGTGCTCTAGGTTGGCAGGAATAACCAGCTTTGAGCTCTCTTCAGCTAGGATTAGGATCTGGGCTAAATAAGTTGGCTGGAAAAACCAACACATTTCTTAAGCCAAGATAAGGATCGCGGCTGCAGGACGTTTGGCAGGAATAACCAAACATTTCGCTATAGGTTGGCAGGAATAACCAACTTTGAGCTCTCTTCAGCTAAGATCAGGATCTGGGTTGAAGAGGTTGGCTGGAAAAACCAACATTTATTGCTCTTCAGCCGAGATAAGGATTGGGCTGAAGAGGTTGGCTGGAAAAACCAACATTTATTGCTCTTCGGTCGAGATAAGGATCTAGGTTGAAGAAGTTGGCTGGAATAACCAACGCTCAGGACTCTTCAGCCGAGATAAGGATCCAGGCTGAAGAGTGGTTGGTTGGAAAAACCAACACTTAATACTCTTCAGCCGAGATAAGGATCTAGGCTAAAGAGTGGTTGGCTGGAAAAACCAACACTTAGTACTCTTCAGCTGAGATAAGGATCAAGGCTGAAGAATGGTCGGCTGGAATAACAACTTTTAGTGATCTTCAGCCGAGGTAAAAACCTAGGCTAAAGAGGTTGGCAGGTATCACCAGATAAGGTCTCAAGGGTAGAGCCGAGATAGGTATCTCAGCCAAAAAATGTATATTGCATTTAGATTACAATTGGAAAGTAAATGCAAACATAAACCGAAACAACAGTTGAAACGGAAGAAGCTTTCATTTAAAATTCAAATCAGAGTTACAAAGGAGCGGGACTGCAGCCCGGTTATAGTTTTTTTCCAAAAGTAAAAAGAAGAAAATACAAGATCAAGCAAAAAGGTCGTCAAGATCCGTATCCAGTTCAACTCGAAGCGCGGTTTCAGTAGGTAGCTCAGTCGCACTTTCAACCAAGTCTTCCACAGGTGGCTCCACCCGAGCTGACTGAACGGCGGGATCATTGGCGATAACCGGGGCATTGTCGGGCTTTGGGGCCTCTTCTTCATCATCAACTTGAAGAAATTTTTGTTGAATGGCGTGGGCGTACTCCCCATGTAGCTCGGTATAAAATGTGGCGGAGGGTTGAGGAAGACCTCGGTATCTTGGCTAAAACCGAGCTGCGCTACCGCCGCCTTCCATCCACATTTGAAAAATATGTCTTTGGCAGCCTCGCATTGCTGAATGTAGGTGTCCTCTCCCTCCTTGTAATCTCGGTTTTCAGCATCTTCCACGCTTCTCCAACCGGGCGATTTCATCATTCTTCTTTTTCTCGAGCTTGGCCAGCTCGCGCAGATATTTGTCTTTCAGCATGGCCGCAACCTTTTGCTTATCAGCTTCAGCCGAGCTAACAAGACCGGTCAGGCGGGCCACCTTGGTATGTAGCTCGGCCATTTTCTTTTTGGCCTCTTCTAGCTCGGCCGATTTAGCATTGGCCTCCGCCACGACCTGCCTTGTGGTTTTTCGAAGCTCCAACACGCGCTTGTGAGCAACGTGGTTCTTCTGCAGGGCCTGCGAACAGAGAAGCAATTTTGAGCTGAACCGAGCTAACAAGATGTAGAAATTGGGGCCAGAAAAAGAAGAAACTTACCAGCACCATTGATTTTGACGCCGAGCGAATGGCCTTAAGCTCGGTAAGATGGTCGTGGTGCTCCATATCGGCTGGAAGGCACACACTCTTGGCAAGATTAAATGCCAGCGAGTGGTCTTTTTGGGCTACCACTAAGTCGAAATCAGTGATAGCTCGGTTCTTGTAGGTGACCTTGGGTGTCCATTCTGATGGGCTAGCCCGGTCTGAACGCTCGGTTTGTGGGCTTGGTGGTATGGTTGGCGGAAGCACGATTTCATCATTGTCGACAAGGCGTGGCTCGGTTGTGGAAGTCCGAGCACGCTTGCTGGGTCGAGATGATGAAGGCTGATGGGTTGGTAGGGCTACCACGGTCTCTTGTGATTGGCCGGTTGGCGGTACTTCGACTTGATTTGTTTCGGTGATTAGGGCCCTAACTGCTCTCTTCTTCGCCATTTCTTGCTCAGCTGTTAGTGGGATCAAATTGATTTGAGGCAAGCTAGGATCTGTTTCTGGCGAGGGCTCCAACAAGAAGTCTGTCACCCTGGTCTTTCGCCTGCTGCTATATCTATACGTCGGCTCGAAATTAAGTAGCTCGGCCCAACTTCTATTGGGATATCGTAGTGCGGCGCGAAGTGCGTCTAAGTTGGGGTAGCTGTACTGTGACTTTAGAAAGTCTAAATCTGCACAAGGAAAAAAACAACAGTTAGTACGGTTCATAGCTTACAAACGAAGTAAAAGAATGCACAAAACTAAGCCGAGGTAATTATACTAGTGACTCCTTTGTTCCAGTTAATTCGGTCGCCTGGGATCTAGGCCTCATGGTCTTCAAAATTCCCAGAAACCAGAAAAAATCGTTATCGTTAACGTCCTTATCTGGGGTGTTCTTTATTATCTTTTCACGGTGGCGCCTTATTCTTAAATAATAAACCCAGCCGTCCTCATTTTGGCCTAAAGAATACTGGTGAAATAGCTTGGCCAAACCGAGGTTGAAGCAAAGCCGGCGGTTTAGCTCAGCAATGCCATTTATTATTCGGTATGAGTTTGTTGAAAACTGGGTAGGGCAAAGGTTTGTTTGTCTAAGGAATTCACAAAGAAGAGGCTGTACAGGGAATCGGAATCCGGTTTCTACAATAGAAAGAATGGTGAAAGGAACGAAGCCCGGGTTTCCCCAGGGTGTGGTGTCTAGTTCGGCTAAAGTAAGATGGACATCATCGGGGATATGGTAGTCCCTTCGGAACTCGGCCATAGCCCCTGGTGAGTTTACCAAAAACCTATATTTACCCATGAGGTCTTAAATTATGTGTAAATTAGCAGGAGTGCTAGCTCGGTGCTGAGATGACGTTGGTTATCTCGGTTGGACGTTCAAAGGAGTGCCTGGCTAACCTAGTCAGAGTCTGAAAGTGCAAAGGAAAAAGTGTTAAGCACAGATCGTTGGACCGCGCTAAAAGACACAAAGGCAGAATAAATGGAGTCCTAGCTTGGCTACGTGGGGTATCTCATTTTTAGCTCGGCCTGAGTGAGGGACTTTAGCCCGGGTAAGTAAATGAGAAGTTCGTAGCCCGGTTGAAGCTTATGGTGCAGCATTCTTAGTTCGATTTTAACCAAGTCAGGGAGCTGGTTTAGCCCGAAGTTATAGCTCGGTCGGTAGTTAAGTCTTTCAAGTGCGGTATTGCGCAAACCGCAATATGGCTCGCTAGCTCGGCTAAATGAAACAGAAGGTACTTGGACCTATTGAAACTACAAGTATGGCGTGAAGTTTTTCGGTTGTTTAGTTTGGCTAGGTTCGCACCTAATACAAAGAACTTCCTAGTTTGGTTGGAGTGTGATTTTGGATCTAAGAACGTCCCATTTCAGTTTGTTCGCAAATCCAGTAGGTGTGATTACTATTCAGAAGGTTCTTGTTCATTACAGAAAGATCCATTTGAAAGTGTTGTGGAAAAACATATATATACAAGTGATACGTGTTGCTAGTCTATACAAATGGAAAACAAAAGAGGAAATGGGAATAAGTTACTTACAGTTTGAAGACAGAAAAACACAGATCCAAGTCGCAAGAATAGTGAGTAGAGCACGAGCTTTGCAAATAATGAAGGTTGTGGAAATGGAGGCTCAGAGAGAGAGAGAGAGAAGAAGATGAATAGTAGATATGGTGGGCACAAAATGTAGGGTTTTTGTGTAAAGAAAGTGAAAAAGGCGGGACTGTTTGAATTTCTCAGAGTACGAAGACGGTGTGACAGCTACGTTGGGCCAATGAGAGTTTGCCACTTGTCCATGGCAGGGGAAGCGATTTAGTTACAACGACTGAAGAGACGTTTTGAACGGACAGATTGGTAGCCCGATGTGAATTTAGCTCGGTTGAAAGGCTAAAGTTTTTAGCTCGGCTGGTAACGGGTAATCCCAATCATGTTGTGCAGATGGAATTAAGGGGCAATTGAGAGGGTAATTTATAAGTAAATTGGGCCGAGCTAAGGAATGGCCATCTTAGTGAGTTGGGCCGCACAAATGGGCTGAGGTAAAGGGTTGACTTAGTTCGGTCTTCGAACTAAGGAGTTGAACCTAGGGGACCGAGCTAAGCTTCGCACACGGTAGCACGAGCTAAAGTCGTCATTGAACATGGTTTGATCGGTCTTGAGTAGATAGCTCGGTTGGAGTGTGCCAAGCCGAGGTACAAATAGAGAAGGGAAGACCCGAGCTAGGCAAAGCTCGGTTTAACCTACCACTTGGGCATAATAATACTAGCTCGGTCATTTGGTCATTCCACCGAGCTAGAACCATCTCACTTGGTTTATGCAGCGAGGGGGGTGTTGAAGGATAAGCATTATCTTTCAGGAGTGTGATTCCTAGGAGGACTCTACATGGAGGAATAAGAGTCCTACTAGGATTGTGCCACACGGAACCTATAAAAGCTCACAACATCACCTATGGAGAGGTAACACAACTTTGATTCTCGAATAAACAGAGCTTTTTGTCTATTTGTCTATTTTGCTAACTTAGGCATCGGAGAGGTATCCGGCACACACTCGCCGGCTAGCTTACGTTTGTGTTTTCAGGGAGTAAAGCGACGACGTTTGGAGGAGCGCAAACTTGATCAACAGGATTATACGAGAACATTATTTCTTGCTCATACAGAAACCAAATATATTTTATAGTACTTTTGACAAATGTAATAGATATAATGTGATACTTTAATGTGACGAATATGATGTAACATTAAATACATTTAAAGGGTTATTTGGGATGATATAAATAAGTGCACTTTTTGACTTGTTACAAAAAGATATGCAAAAAAATAGAGAGGTAATATGACTCAAAAAGATAAAAAAAATAAAATAAAAAAAGTGTACTAATATCAAAGATGCCAAACAACCCCTTAGAAGGTTTGCAAAAAATATTTTTTAATATACTTCTCCCAAATATAACACTCTAATGTGACAGTTATGATGTAAGGAATGATGTGATACTCCAATGTAACGAGTATAATATGACATTAAGTACATTTAAAATGCCTATTAAAAAATTTATTAAAGCACTTTTTCTAAATGTAACATCCCAACAAACAGTAATAATTAAGGAAGCTATAATGACAAATAAGTCATTACACATTCAAAATGATTAAATGCATTCAAAAAAAGAAAAATATATGAGATTTATTGATGTGACATTGGGTAAACATCTAGAATGTTTGTTTGCTAAAAGATTTTTTAGTGCACTTTTTTTAAATATAATACTTCAATAATTGAATACATTTAGAATGTCTGTTTAAAAAACTCTTTAGTATATATATATTTTTAAATGTACACTCTAATATAATAGATATGATGTGACATTGAGTAACATTCTAACAAACTTCTTACTATACTTTTGATTAGACCTCTATTTTTTGATATTTTAAATCTTAAATATTTATGATTTTCTATTTTTCATAATAGAGGATGATATATTAAAGAATTTGAACTTCTCTCAAGTTCGCATATCAACTTGAGAGGGTCTAGAGGCCTATTAGGCCCACTACGAGTCTCATTTTAATAGTTTAAACTATTTATTTTGTATGGCCATACGTATATTGGAGCAATTTGAAAACTTGGTAAAAAGCCAGCTTTTTGGCTTTTTACCAAGTTTTCTAAAAAAAGTCACAAAAAAACTACCAAAAAAATAGTTTTTTTGTCAAAAAAGTCAAAAAATCAAAACGTCAACTTTTTATCAACTTTCCAAAACACCCCATTATCTACGAAAAAAATTGAGTCAATTCGATAATCATAACTTTTTTTGTTTTATTATATTTCTTTTTAAAAAATAAATGATCTATTTTTAAAAATGTAGTTAGCTATTTTTTGGAGATAAACGAGATAATATGAAAAGATTATAACTATGAGATCAACTAATTTTTTTTTTTTTTAATGAATAATATATATTAAAAATTTTACAAAATGAATAGTTCAAATTATTAAAACGAGACTCATGAGTCCCTCAAATTCTCTCTAATTGAGATATGAACTTGAGAGAAAGCTTAATACATATTGAAAACAATGAAACTTCAAACTTCTAAATAAGCCATCTCTTTTTTTTTGAAATTATGTCAAAATTTATTAATTTATTGATTCGTCTCGTTGAGTAGAATTTACATTAAAAGCATTTTGAAATTTTTTTAAAAATAATTTCTTAAAAAATGAAAAATCGGTGTTTTGGATCTCATAAAAAAAAAATTCGTTTTTTTTTTTTTTTTTTTCAAAATCATGTCAATTATATCAAAATTATGCTAACAAGTACAATTAGGGCACAAATAAAAGATAAAATATTTATAGGACGCAATATATTTTTTATTAATTTCAATACATTGTTATTAAAATTAATATTTTTTAAAAATATTTTTATATATTTTAAAGAAATTTTTACACACTTTCTAGTATTAAATAATATTTATGAGACCCTGATTAACATTTGAAAAAAAGTAATAAGAAAAAACAAAGCGAGCCAGAGTTGATGTGGCATGTAAGTAGGAATGGGGGCGGGCGGGGTCGAAAAATCACACTCCTCGTCCCCGATCCCTGATGGTAAAATTCCCCCGGCCCCGATCCCCGACAGGGAACCTATCACCCTCCCCTCCCCGCCCCTGCCCCCTAACGAGGATCGGGTTTCTCCGACCCCGAAAATCCCTGACCAAAAAAAAAAAAAAAAAAAGTAGCTCTCATCATTATCAACATCATCAACAACAACAACTATAGTCTTCAAAATCATCATCAATGATCATTATCATGAACATCAACAGCAAAATATATATATATATATATCTCAGATCGGAAGGATAGTGAGGGCTAGAGGGTGACCAGTGGCGGTAAATCTGGAAACGAGGCAGCAAACAGAGGTGTGAGAAAGAGAGAGAGAGAGAGAGTGGTGGTGGTGTCGGTGACGGTGGTGCGATCAACGACTGACGGTGGTGCTAAAAAATGTTCATCTTGGCTCAGATCTGGAAGGAGCTCTCCGTTGCCGATCTATCTCTAAACTTCTCCGTGGCTTAAATCTGGAAGGTGTTCATTCATCTCTCACAGAGAGTAAATGGAGAAGAAAGAGAGAGAGGAAGGTGTTCATTCATCTCTGAATCCGTTGAAAAAAAAAGAGTAAAGGGAGAACAGAAAGAGAGAGAGAGAGAGAGAGAGTGAGAGAGTTGAGAGCCTAATCAATTCAGAAGCTTTTTGACCAAGTCCTTGGGAACCTGAGCCTAAACATATATATAATATATAATATAAAGTAGTCTAAACGTATATATCGATATATGGGACTGTTCGGGGATATTCCAGGCGGGGCTGGGCCGGGGCCAGGTTTGGAAAAGTTATCACCGTTCTTGGCTCGAAAATTATCAGGGATTAAATTTTTAATACCATCCCCATCTTTATAGGGATAATTTTCCGGAAAAACCCGTTCTAATCGGAGTCGAGGGATCGGATCTCCGTCGGGCTAGGTTTAAATTGCCATCCCTACATGTAATGGTTGTTTCGGTACCTCACCAAAAAAAAAAAGAGTATATTTGTTGTATTTTCATTCTATTTGGATTACATTCGTTTTGTTTGATTTTTATTTTCAAAATTTATTTTTTAAAAGGTTTTATTTTTTCAATTTTTGTATTTTTTTTTTGTTTTCATGTAATTTTTTAATATTTTAAGCAATTTTTTTAATTTTTAGACATACTTAACATAAATACACTTAAGAAATATAATATTTGTGAATTTTTTTTTAAAAATTCACTAAATATCAAAAATATAAAAAAAAATATGAAAATTCAGTATTTTTTCATATTTTTGTATATTTATTAATTTTTAAAAATATTTTACTATTTAGATATATCTAAATAAGGTACATCTAAACAAGTAAAAAAATTACTTAAAATTTTAAAAATATTCACTAAAAATAAAAAATAAAAAAACTCAATTTTTAAAAAATTAAATTTAAAAAATTAAAACCAAATACACTGATTATCTATTTTTTTTAAGCCACAACTTCCCTATCACATTACATATTTTTTTATAAAAAGTAAAAATTATTAAAATAATTTATTTCGAAGCCATTTCTAAATCATAAACAATCCGTGACTCGGGTGAGTGCGTAGAAAACATAGACGGAAAGAGTCAACCGCGTTAAATTGGATTTAATTAATAAACGGACTCCGTTTGGAATAAATATTTGAGCTAAAATAGTTATATTGGGCAAAATAGATTATTTTAGTCAAATAAGATAAAATATTACATTTAATTTATAATTATTTTATTTTTTCTCTTATAAAAATTAAAAAGTCAAAAATTCTATTCTAAACAAAGTTTTTTAATCTTAGATAAAAATAATTAAAAAAATTAAAAAATCAACTTACATCTCAAAAATATGTAACAGTGTTCTTTATATTTCTAACAAAAATGATTTAGAGCTCTAAAAAATGAGCTCTAAATCCATCACTAGTGTGTTGGCAGTGGGGTCCAGTGATGGACTGTGTCTTGTTTTTTTTTTTTTTTTATTTCCTCCATGCCAGCTCATTAGAGCTGGCATTAGAGCTGCTGGATTAGAGCTCTCCAGCAGTGCTCTATTTCTAAAGTTCCGTAAAATATGTATATATATGTATACAATGTAGCTCGAAATTCGCATATCTCGATTGGCCCGAAAATCAAAACGACGTCATTTTGAATTTTTTTTTTCTCGTTTTCTGAAGATTTGAAGAAAAAGAAGAAGAAGAAGAAGAAGAGAGAAAAAGGAAGAAGAAGAAGCTGGTGAACAGAGCATCATCACCAACAACAACCTCTTCATCAACACAACATCTCATCAACAACATCTTCATCGACATCAAATTATCTCTCTTTTTCTTTTTTTTCCTATCAGGTCTCTCTTATCTTCCTAGAGAGAGAGTGTGCGTGTGAGTGACTGAGAGAGAGAGCACCAAAATCAAACCCAGAAAGAGCTACAGTTTTTCTAAGAGAGAGAGCACCAAAATCACCAATTTTTCTTGTTCTTGTTTTATTCATCAAGTACAAACCCCACAAAGAGCACCAAAATCAATTACAAACCCAGAAAGAGCTGCACTTTTTCTAAGAGAGAGAACACCAGAATCACCCATTTTTCTTATTCTTGTTTTATTCATCAATTACAAACCCCACAGATTTTGAATTCATAAAGAGAGAGCACCAAAATCAAACCAGAAAGAGCTGCACTTTTTCTGAGAGAGAGCACCAAAATCACCCATTTTTCTTGTTCTTGACTTATTCATCAATTACAAACCCCATAGATCTTGAACTCATAAAGAGAGAGCACTAAAATCAAACCCAGAAAGAAATTTGTACGAAAGCCCACCACTCTCAAACATCACCATCACAGCCACCACCTCCTCACTCAGTTCAAATCCCCTTGTCCTTTACTTGAAGTGTATGCAGGGGATCTCCACAGGAGGCGGCGACGATGGAGGGTTGACTACCGGGAGCAATCTAGCCACCGATCATTTGTTTGTGAGCTCGCCGGTGCCGTCCGAATCATGCAAATTCAGATCATTTGATTTGCAAAGGAAGAGAGAGGGGGAATGAGGAATGGCCTCTATTTTTGGTCTCTCTCTCTCTCCTTTGAAATGAAATCTATTAAAAGAGAGATGAACAAAGGTGTACAAAAGATATGTGGGTGTATGTAGAAGGTCGGGCCATTTTCGAGCCACGGTATTCGAGTTATCAATCTTTTCCCTATATGTATATAGAAAAATGTTTGGTAGCTCAAAATTTTGTGGCTCAAATGGCTCAAATCTGTCAAAAACGACGTCGTTTTACACTCATTTACACTCGAAACGACGTCGTTTTAAGTGGTTTGAGCCATTTTAGCCACAAAATTTTGAGCTATGTAGCATTGTTAATGTATATATATAAATGTTTTTTCTTAAAGAGAATATATCCGCATTGAAAACAGAGATCGATAATAATGTTATTTTAAGGTTGTCATCCTGGTCTGGCAGTACTACCATGTTGAGAGATTTATTTTCATCATACAGTGATGCTAGAGACCTCTCATTTAGAGACTCTAAAGATATCTCTAATGAGGTGAAAAAGGAAAAAAAAAAAAAAACAGACACAGCACTACCCACTGTCACATCACTAGTGACACCTCTAATTAGAGGTCCCAAGTATTTTTCTTTCATCATATTTTAAAAATTATTCCTATTCTAAACGTATCATTGATTAAAAAAAACGAAGCATGCTCTCAGACATGTGGGACTCATTGCACGTTCCTTTTCGATAATTACAACCGTTTAATATATAGGGTTCACCAAATATTTTATACTTACAAAAAATTACATTAATTAAATATTAATAATTCTTTGATTGGAACATATTTTTATCAATAATAAATATAATTTTAAAAATAAATTGTTAATAAAAATATATTCCGATTAAGAAGTTACCAATATTCAATCAACTTGATTTTTTATCAACATAAAGTACTTGACGAACTCTACACATTGAACGGTTCGAATTATCGAAACAAAACCCGTGATAAGCCCACGAATCCTTAACAAAATCAGGTAATCAAACATGTATAATCTTATAATTTAATCAAAGTTATTTTAAAAAATTTAGAAAAATTATGTTAATTATTTATTTCCTTTAAAATATAAACATGATTTTATTATAAATTATAAATGATTTACTCCATAAATTTTATATTATAAACAATTTAAATTATTAAAATAAATTTCAAACACGACTTCATATACTCACAGCGGTCCGTTTGGTAAGTTAGTTATTTTAATAAGTTAAAATAGTTGTTTTTAAGAAAAATGTTAAATTTTTTTATAATTAGATGTAATATTTGTGAAAAAAAATTTAAATAATTATGAATTTAATATGATCTTTTGTTTTATTAATTATTAATTACTAGCATATCACCCGTACTATACACGAGATAAAATAATATATTATTTATTAAAAATATGATAATTGTATTTAATTTTTTTTTTATATTTTGTCTTAAAATTTTATATATAATTTTAAGGGTTTTGTTTCAAATATTTATAACATATAGTATAGATAGATTAAAACTATTGTATTGACAATTAATAATTAAAATTATACTTTGTTATAAAAAAAAATGACATAGTTCTAATATTTCACTATTTTAGAATAAAAATATATGAATTTTAAAATTTTGTCATATTGGTTTTTGAAAGGGAAATAATTAAAAAAATGATTAATTACCAAAAAGTCCTATCTACATATTTGGTGGTAGCTTAGGTCCTGTCAAAAAGTTTTTGAACCATGAAGTCTCATTTACAGGTAAAAAGACGTTTTGCCTTTTAATCCCAAGACTGAGAATGTTCTCAATTTTAAAACTGAGAATGTTCTCAATTTATAATTATTAAAACTAAGAAAATTCTCAATTTTTTTTTCTAGTATGAACTAAGAATATTATCAAAACTAAGAAAATTATAATTATCAATTTTGAGAAATTTCTCAATTTTTTTCATGATTAAAATTGATAATATTATAAACTGAGAATGTTCTCAATTTCAAATTAGAATTCAGAAGAACAATGTAGTCGAGTACATAGGGTTACAATTTTAGATCTGGTGAACTTTTTGACTTGGAAGGTTGCAATTTGGGGTTCGATTCGAAGCCCTGGTGTGATCTACGTACTTCTTGACCTATTCTTGGTTCAATTAGCTGGAACTTGAGTAGGTTTCACAGGCGATCCGAAGTGGATCCAGATTTGGATTCCGATCGTTGTCATTCTCAAATAAGCCCGAGAGATCAAATCCTTGCGAGAGAGAGATGATATCAAAGGCATTCATGCAAGTTGGCTTCATGATCATGGAACTTGTTGTTGCCTCTCTTCTCTTCTTCTCTATAATTTTTGAATCGGATTCAAATGCTTCGTTGAAGTCTAGAAGGCTGCGAGGTGTGTTGTCGTGTTCGTCTTGAATGGGTAATGGGACTTCAATTTGTTTGAATCCTTTCTTGAACCATGAATTGTCCATGAGCTTGGCTACTATGATTCTTGTGCATGGATTCGTCGAACTAAAGTTTGCGTAGAACTTCAAATTGCAACTGTGAAGAGAGAGAGAATGAAGACAGCAATGATGTTTGGCAGCTATGAGGAGGTCTTGGAAGGATAAATTGGGCTATTAAAAATTAATGGGACGTGAAGGAGCAAATAATTTTATTTAGGACTTAATAGATTATAAGTTCACAAAATGGGACTTGTATATAAATGCCCCGTCAAAAAATTTAAAAACTTAATGAGTAAGAAAGAATCATTGTAACTTATAAAACCGCTAAAATCACGATTAAACCGGCAAATCATTGTAAGGCTGTTCGAAAACTCGTTCAAACTGGTAATCCGGACCGAACCAGACCGAACCGTACGGTTTGGTTCGGTTATTAAGAACTAGTGCGATTTCGGTTCAAAAAATATTGAGAATCGTAAAAACGATTCGGTTAACAGATTTTATGAAAAAATCATAGTTCGAACCGAACCGAACCGAACGAACGAATTTAAAAGATATATATATATATATATATAATATTTAATAAACAACAGCAGTCCTTAAACCATGCATAAGTGTTATATAATAAGATATATATATATATATAATATATGAAATATTTAATATTATCATATCAAGTTTTATTTTTATTAATTGATTTGTTGTAATTTTAATGATATTAATATGATATAGATATGTAATGTTGAGTAATGCCTTAATATTATTAGTTTTTGTACGGGGAGCAAATATTCAGGCGAGCCCGTACTCCTTTCTTCCAGGCTCCTGTCAGTCCGATCGACCTACGAGCACAATGGCGGTGAGCTACCCAGCGGTGTGTGGCCGGAAAACTCCTTCGACGATCAAGTTAGAACACACCCACAGGGGATAGGTAGAGAGAAGGGAGAGTGTTGAGTGTTTATCTTACCAAATGTTCATCTGTCCCAGCATGGGGGGGGCGCAGACATGCTTATATACGTTCTGCGCCCCAAATCTACTCCCATTAGTCTCTCGATACGTGTTGTTGCTATCCCATCTGTCAGCACAAATCCAACTGAACATCACCTACCTAAACTGCCAGCCACTCTACTGGGAGCTCGGCAGCCGGGATGCAGCATCTCGGCTTCCTGCGGCCATGTTGCACTTCACACCCAAATGCTCTAACAACCGAGCTCTATAAAAGCCGAGCTCGAGTGCATTCCGGCAAAGCCAAGCTTGAAGTAGAGCATGCCGGTTAACCTAAGGCCTTCATGCCGAGCCACAGGTCGGCGCCTTCCGACCGAGCAACGCACGAATCGTGGAACCCTGTGAGGCTGCGGACATCTCAGCCGAACCCTCACTTGACCGGCTTCCGTACCAACAAGTTCGAGTAGCTCGGTTCCACACGCCCTTTGCCATTACCGAGCAAAAATCCCTTCCGGACAGGCCCAGCTACCACGACCCAAATGTGTTCGGCCCACAATTCGTCTGACATTCCCACGGCCCAATCCAGATCATAAATCTCCCTCTCAATTGCCCCTTAATTCCGTCCGCGCAAGCGTGACCGGGATTACCTGTTCTGACCTGGGTAACACTTCCTCGGTTCTCAGTTTGCAAGACGGTGACCGGGTTAGTTGACATACCTGTCTTCAAAACTTGCTCGGTCGACGCCTCGATTCACCATCCTGTCTCCTCAGTACTGACGCCGCCGTCAATAGGGACACGTGTCGTGCGTTGATTGGCCTCGAGCAACCAACCATGACGTCCCCTCGTATTCAAAATTTTTGGCGGTTCCTTGGGCCTATATACATGCCCAGTCTGTCTTCATTTCGTTCTTACTGACTCTCTTCCATTCTAAGCGTCTTGAAGTTGCAGTGCCCTCGCCAAGCCTCCATTCTCGCCCTTCCTCTGTGTTTGTGCTTGAAGGAACTGCATTTGCCCCTACTCTGGTAAGTCTTTCGAGCTCTTTGTTGCTATTTCATTTGTTATTCCACGCTTTAGGGCACATAATCCATAGATTCTAGGGTATAGGCCCCCAAAACCCTCCCATACCCCTTGCACTCGTTGCTGTTCTTCAATCCCAGTGATGAACACATGAATACACGAAGAACTGGAGCGGACCGGGCTCCAGGTCACTTTTTGATCCCAAAATTCAATAAGACCGAGCAATTTACTAGTTTATCAAAACCTTAGCAGAAACCGGGGTACGTAGAGAACTTGGCCGCTCGACCGGGCTAACATCTGGTCCGCTTGAGCGACCAAGCTCCTTGGTTTACCTTCATGACTGAGGTAGTTGTCACTCTTCACGACTGAGCTAAAGTCAAGCTCGTTTTGCGCGACCGCGCTCACACTTACAATTGCCATCCTTTTCCTACAGAGTCCAAGGGGACCACTGACCAAATATTGAGGCTCTCAAAGACCGAGCAGCCATAAAAACACCAGTCTGTGCCAAACCACCTCAGCCGAGCTAATCCAGCCGAGCTAATCCAGCCGGCTACACATGGGGCGCTTCCGCTTCCTTGTTGACACTCCGGCTGGCTTGGCCGCGTTCTGGGAAGAGTACGGTATCCCGGCCGATGTTCACTTAGAGCTCGCCGAGATTGAGACAACCCCTTGGGGCAGATTAGACCAGTGCCCCTTCACCATGCTGTCCATAATTGAAGGAGGCCTCTGCTTCCCGGTCAACCCACTGATGACCGAATTCCTGCGCCGTACTGGGCTAGTACCCACCCAAGTCTCAACCAACACTTACCGAATAATCAACGGGGTCCACGAGTTGAACAACCGGCTAGGAACAACTTAGGTTTAGCCGAGATACTCCGTCAGTACACCCTTGGGCACACGGGCGACGGCCTCGCCTATTACTTAAAAATTCGACCGGGCAAAGAAAAGATAGTGACCGGCACCCCAAATAAGGACTTATACAATGACGACTTTTTCTGGGTGTCTGGCAACTATGAAACAGCCGACGTACTGGGCTGGTTCATTAGCAAGAATTTCGATGAAACATATAAGCCGTGCTAACTTGCTCGGTCAATTGTTTTTCTTCAATATTCTGTACTTAACACTTCTTCTTTCCTTTGCAGCAATCCAAGCCTTACAAGCTAACTACCAATATCCGAACGAAGCAGCCATTAGGACCATGCTCCGTTACCGCAACCGAGATTGTAACGAGCTCCTCGGTTACGTTCCTACATACAGATACTCAGCTCCACGCCGGAGTAAGGTCACAGACTTTCTCCGTGCTCCGTCGCCTCCTCCAGACCCAACACTACCGGACGTACCTCTAATCCGGTTAACCGAGGCAGAAGAGATGGCCAAGAGAAGCCATATCAAGAACCTCCTCACAGCAACTTCCACCGAGATACCAACCATCCTAACGCACTCTCCTGTTGCCGGTCAATCCAGCGGGGCCGTGGCTGCGTTGGTATCTCTCGCCGCCGGGCAAGCAAGCCAAGACACTCGCCGGGCTGGCAAAAGACCTCGTGCAGATCCTTCTGTCGAGCTGGTTACCAAGCTCAACACCGAGCAGCCTGCCGCCACCGTCGACCCAACACCGGCATGGAGGCCCCAGCTCAAACATCGGGGCAAGGAGATCCCGGCGACAGCTTCCGTAAAGGGAGACAAAGAACACCTTCTTGCCTTTGACCTCTCCAAGGCCCTTCTCCTACCGAGCGATGTGGTCGGCAGCGACCATGTTCCAGACACCCGGTTGGTGAAGTCGGCGGTCAAATCCATGACCAGGGTAAGAGTCTCAAACTAGTGTTCAAAATTTCACCAAGTGTTTGTTCGGTTTCCTTTCTAATTAGTCTCTTCTTGCAGGCCATCCAGAAGCAACACTTGGTCATGGAGCGCATTCACCGACTGCGGCAGAAGGCGAATGATTCTGCAAGTCAGGTTACCAGCCTCCAAACCGAGCTTGGGCAGGCTAAGTCTTCACTTCAAATTGCTAATGCTGACAACACCAAGTTGCTCGGTCAGCTTGGCGCCGCTGAGCAGGAAAGAGATGCACTAAAGGCCAAGCTGGAGGCCTTGAAACAGTCCAAGGAGAAGGAGCTGGAGGACGCCAATAATGCCGGCTTCAAGAAGGCCGAGGTGAGCTACACAAAGCAGGTTCACGCCACCCAAGATATCTACTTCAAGACGGGTTGGAAGGCTGCTTGTGAACAGCTCGACCAAGGAGCTGGGACCGATATATTTGCCTCTCCTCCAGCTATCTTCCTTCCAACTTATCTTGTGCCATACGCCAACGATGTCTTCAGTGCACTGCAGGCTGAGGCTAAGGCCGAGGCAGAAGGCAAAGAAGAGGCCGAGGAAAATGCTGAAGGGGGAAACCGCTTAGAGCAGCCCGGTCAAACTGAGCCCGGCGCTCAAGACAACGCAGCAACAATCAACCAGGAACCAGCCGGGGATGATTCACCGATCTATCTCCCTTGGAGTAGTTTTCTTTGTCTTCTTTCTTTTTGCTTGAACATGTAACCGGGCTAAGTGCCCCACCTTTTGTACTTATCTTTCACATCAATGAAAAAAGTTTTATTTTCATCAAGTGTTTGTACGGTCTTCAAGTGAAATAACTTCAACCGAGCAAAATACCTCGGCAAGACTAGCCAGCTTGCTTAAATTACTTAATCGGAAAAGACATCTTGATGCACAAATTTGAGCAACTCATCAACTCAATTAACCGGAGTAAAACATCTCGGTTTCGATCATAAATTTGAGCAAGTCATCAACTCAATTAACCGGAATAAATCATCTCGGTTTTGATAACAAATTTGAGCAAGTCATCAACTCAATTAACCAGAATAAATCATCTTGGTTTTGATAACAAATTTGAGCAAGTCATCAACTCAATCAACCGGAGTAAAGCATCTCGGTTTTGATAACAAATTTGAGCAAGTCATCAACTCAATTAACCGGAGTAAAGCATCTCGGTTTTGATAACAAATTTGAGCAAGTCATCAACTTAATTAACTGGAGTAAAACATCTCGGTTTTAATGTAAGTTGAGCAAAACATCAACTCTTTCAACCGGAGTAAAACATCTCGGTTGAGAATCTCAGAATTTAAAAAGCAACAATCAGAATGCTAAGGCAAAGATGTGACACTTCTATATATTGACAAAAAGAATGTTACATTCTGAAGTGTAAGGCAAAAAAAAAAAAAAATTCCTTTGCACTAAAAGAAAACAAAAGCTAGAAATAATACAGTTTCAGGTTGGCCGCATTCCATGGCTGGGGTATTCCTCGTCCCTCCAAGTCCTCCAAGTGGTATGCCCCCTTGCCCACCAGACCGGTGATCTTGTAAGGTCCTTCCCAGTTTGCCCCTAGTTTGCCTTCACCTGGCACCAGGGTATTGCCCATGACCTTCCTCAAGACCCAGTCACTTACTTTGAACGGTCTGGGGTGCACCGTTTTGTTGTATTTTCTTGAAAGCTCTTGTTGGTAGGCGGCCACATGGATGAGAGCCTTTTCCCGGCGTTCTTCCACTAGGTCCAATTCCAGGGCAATGGCTTCGGCGTTCAGCTCGAGCTCAAAACTTTTACTTCTGAGGGTGGGCATACCAACTTCCAAAGGGATGACCGCCTCTATGCCATATGCCAAGGCAAAAGGAGTCTCCCCGGTAGAGCGCCACGGGGTTGTTCGGTATGCCCAAAGGACACTTGGAAGTTCCTCTGCCCACTTTCCCTTGGCTTTCTCAAGCCTTTTCTTCAACCCATCCAGAATGGTCTTGTTTGATGCTTCGGCTTGACCATTAGACTGTGGGTAAGCCGGGGTAGAATTGTAGAATTCAATCTTCAAGTCTTCACAAAATCCTCTGAATAGGCGACCATCAAATTGGGTGCCGTTATCAGAGATGAGAATTTTTGGGACACCAAACCGCGTTACCACATTCTGCCAGACAAACTGTTTCACGTCTTTCTCCTTGATTGTTGCCAAAGGCTCTGCTTCAACCCATTTCGTAAAGTAGTCTGTGGCCGCGATGAAGAACTTCCGGTTGCCTGGTGCAGTTGGGAGTGGCCCCACTATATCGAGCCCCCACATCGCAAAGGGCCAAGGACTGGTGAGGGGAAGAAGTTCTCTGGCCGGTTGGTGAATTTGGTGGGCAAACTTCTGGCACTTCTCACACTTGCGAACATACTTCTGCACGTCGGCTTGCATGCACGGCCACCAGTAGCCTTGCAAAATAGCTCGGTAGGCCAAAGATCTGCCCCCTATGTGACTGCCACAGATGCCTTTGTGAATTTCATACAGGAAGGCGTCCACGCTGCTCGGGTGCACACACTTGAGATACGGACCGGTAAAAGACTTCTTGTATAAAGTGCCTGACGAAGAGAGCCAAAACCGCTCTGACTTCACCAAGACTTTATGTGCTTCCTTCTTCTCGGCTGGAAGGGTCCAGTCTCTGAGAAAGAGGATAATAAGGTCCATCCATGAAGGACCTAGCTCGGCACAGAGAACTTCGCTCTGCCCGGTTTCCTCAATGCTGGGCCGCGGAAGGAATTCAATCAGGAGAGGGTTGGAAGATGTGCTATCGACCATGGAAGCAAGGCCGGCCAATTCATCTGCTCGGCCGTTTTCTTCTCGGCCAATCTGTTGGACCCTTATTGCCTGGAATCGCTTGATGTGGTCTCTGACCAGAACCTGGTACTTCATCATTCTGTCGTCCTTTGCTTCGTAAACCCCAAAAACTTGGTTAACCACAAGCTGGAAATCACTGTAAACCATTAACTCGGATGCGTGCATCTGAAGCGCGCTCTTGAGCCCGGCCAAAAGCGCTTCGTACTCAGCCTCGTTGTTTGAGGCAGGGAATCCGAGGGTGATAGAATGTTCAATAGTCAGCCCGTCTAGCGAGATCAAAACTATACCTAGCCCGGCACCATGACGGTTCGAGGCTCCATCAACAAAAAGTTTCCACATTTCGCCTACAAAGAGCTTCCAACAGTCGGAGGGGTCCTGAGAGGCTAGAAGGCTGATGGGATCACAGTTGTTTGGCTATTCGATTTCAAGTTCTGTGCTGAGTGGTTCCACTTCAGCCCCCCTCGACGATTCGGCGCCAGACTCAGCAAGTTGATCCGTAATGCCTAAGTCCGTAGGCGAATCGCCGGGTTGCAGTATTATGCCGGCTGCAGGCTCTGTGTTGAGCGGTTCCACGTCTTCCCCCCTTGGTGATACGGTACCAGACGAAGCAGGTTGGTCAGCGATACCCAACTCCGTTATCGTATCGCCGGGCCGTTGTATTGTACTAACCGAAGGTTCTTCGGCGGGGCGCGCAAGTTCCGCGTCGCCGTCATCGCCTAGCTGTGCTATTGCGGTCTGGCCTGCAATCACCGCCTCATCTGCCGCGACAATATCCACCGGGCATGCCGGATGAGTTCTAGGTGAGAATTCAGCAACGAAGTCGGCCAATGTTTGAGCTTTTATGGCAGTTCGTGGCTGGAATTTGACGTTGAATTGTCCCAATTCAACTGCCCACTTGAGGATTCAACCGGAGAAGTCCGCCCGTTCGAACAAAGCTTTGAGGAAGAACTCGGTCAAAACGATGATTGTGTGGGCATGGAAGTAGTGCGCCAACTTCCTAGAGGCCATCATCAATGCCAATGCAAGTTTTTCCAGCGGCAAGTATCTCGACTCTGCTGGTAGCAAGGTTTTGCTGACGTAGAAGATGGGGAGGTGCTTGATTTCTTCTGACCGAACAAGCACCGCGCTAACGGCATGCTAGGAAACGGCTAGGTAAAGGTAAAGTTCTTCGCCAGGTTTAGGTGTGACCAACAAGGGCTCTGTAGACAGATACTTCTTGAGCTCGGCCAAAGCGCGGTCACATTCTTCATCCCATGAGAACTTTGATTTCAGAGCTTGAAAGAAAGGGCGGCAGCGATCTGATGACTGGCTTATAAATCGGTTAAGCGCGGCGGCCATTCCAGCCAGATGCTGCACGTCCTTAGCCGAGCTAGGCTGCTTTAATTCTTGTACGGCTCTAATCTGGGTGGGGTTTGTTTCGATGCCTCGGTTTGTGACTAGGAAACCCAAGAATTTTCCGGATCCCACGCCAAAGGCACACTTAGACGCATTCAGGCATAGCTTGTGTTGTTTGAGTATGGCGAACATCTCGGCCAAGTTGGACAAGTGGTCTGCTTGATGCCGGCTCTTAACCACCATATCATCAATGTAAGCCTCCATTGTCCGACCTAGCAGAGGAGCGAACATCTTGGTCACCATCCTTTGGAAAGTTGCCTCGGCGTTCTTCAAACCAAAAGACATGACTCGGTAGCAGAAGAGTCCCTTCGGTGTAGTGAAGGAGGTGATCTCGCGGTCGGGGCCATGCATGGCAATCTGATAATAACCGCGGTAGGCATCCAAGAAACTGAGCCTGTTATGTCCAGCCGTTAAGTCCACGAGCTGGTCTATTTTGGGCAGTGGAAAGCTGTCTTTAGGGCAAGCCCGGTTGACGGTCTTATAGTCGACACAAACTCGCCACTTCCCATTCTTCTTTGGTACAACAACTGTGTTTGAAATCCACCGAGGGTAGTGCACTTCCTGAATAGCTCGTGCCTCAAGCAAGTTCTTCACTTCCTCTACAACTACCTTAGCGTGATGCAGCGCCGATCTCCTTGTTCGCTGAATGACCGGCTTGGCTCCGGGAAAGACGTTCAAGTGATGGCAAATAAAGCTCGGATCGAGTCCGGGCATGTCATAAGGCGACCATGCAAAGACTTCGATATTGGCCATCAAGAACTCAACCATCTCGGTCCTTTCTTGTGCGGTAAGGCTTGAGCCGAACAAGAAGACCCTGTCCGGACTCTCTGTATCAATTCGCACTTCGACCAACTCTTCGACGGCTTTGTCCTCAGCCCTAGTTCCCACATCGTCAAGGACTCCTTGGTCTTCCGGTCCCTCTATCATTTGGACGAAGCCTTTGGCAGCTCGGCTCCTGTTGACTGCCACGAAGCATTGCTTCGACATGACTTGATCGCCCCAAATCTCCTCAATTGCCCCCATAGCTGAGGGGAATCTCATCACCTGATGGAAGGTTGACGCCACGGCTTGCATAGCGTGAAGCCATCCCCTTCCAAGGATCAGGTTGTAAGTAGACGGCACCTGCAACACCCAGAACTCCACTTGCTTGACCACGGATCCCGCTTTAACCGGCAGAATAATCTTTCCCAAGGGCCACTCCGGTTGCGAGTTGAAACCGACCAGTGGCGAAGTTGCCGGAGCCAAGTCTGTATCTCGGAGCTTGAGCTGCTTGAATGCATCGTAATACATGATCTCGACCGAGCTTCCCTGATCGATCAAGATACGCTTGACATCAAATTCCTTGACGCGGAGTGTCACTATTAAGGCATCATTGTGCGGTGTCTGAATTCGCTCCAAATCCCTTGTAGAGAAACTGATCATGTCTTTTTCTTCGGTCTTCCCCCTCTTGATGGCAGGCTGGATCGATAAAACTTCCCTCATGTGTTCGGCCTTCTTAATCATGCCACGGAGCTCGCATACACGCGCCGGCTCCACTATGTCGTGGATGACATTAACAACTCCTTGTGGGGGCGGTTCCAAGTCACCCGGCGCTCGCGGATCAACCGGGGCTTGGTTTGCCTTCACGCCCCCGTCAATGTAAAGGTCCAGGTGTCCGGCTGCGACTAGCTCTTCCAAGTGCTGCCTCAAAGGCAAACAGTCCTCTGTCCGGTGGCCGCGCTATCGGTGAAATGTGCAACGGTACCGCGGATTGAAGCCCCTCTGTCCGTCACCCAACTTAGCAGGAAACCAGACATAATCCTCGTCATGGATTTCACTAAGTATGCGATAAATTGGAATCTTGAAAACCGTGGTGATGCCTGTCCTGGCCTTCAGCCTTCTGTTTGCATCGGCTACGTCATCCCGGAGGTAGTCATCTCGGTCATTTCGACGCCCCTTTCCCCGATTTTTGCGACTTGGACCACGGTCTGAATCCTCAGCGCGATCATTTGGATGGTTGGTCTCCTATCCGACCGCGTGCACCTTGCCAGCCGACCTCTTGTCTGTTGCTACCGAAGTTGCCTTCGCGGTAGTTCCTGTCGCATCATCTTCTACTCAGATGTGTTCATTGATACGCTGCATTAGTTGGCCCATGGATGTCGGCTGGTGCATAGTAAGCGAGTCCCGCAGTCTATGTCCGACCGAGAGACCACGCTTGTACTGTGTGATTGCAAGGTTGACCGGGCAATCCAAGATCTCGTTGAAGGTTTCCCAGTATCTGGAGTTGTATGCCTTGAGCGTGTCGCTCGGCTCCATCTTGACACTAAGAAGGTGGTCAACTTCCTTTGGCGTCTTGGTATTGGTTTTGAAGCGCGTCACAAAGGCTTCCGCCAACTGATGCCACCTTTCTATGCTCCCCTCCGGCAGCCTCTCAAACCATTTCAAGCCCAGCTCGCCCAAACTTGACGGGAAGATAAGGCACATAAGGGCGTCATTTCGCCTATGTCCGGCCATGACCTGCCGGAAGTGGCTTACATGCATATAGGGATCGGTCTTTTCGTCGTAAAGCGTGAACTTTGGCTGGTGGAACCCTGCCGGAAGCGATGTTGTCTCTATCTCCAGGGAGAAAGGGGTGGCGCTCAGCCTTTCTAAGTCTGTGTCTAGCAAGAGAGGCGCAGCTAGGCGGGGTGGAGGCATTCCGACCTCTTCACTGGCATGAACCCCATAGGATAGCCGCTGGAACGCCGACACCCTCTGAGCCTCCCGCCGGCGAGTGCGTTCCTTCAAGATTTCCCGCAAATCCTCTGAACGAGCGGAATAAGAATACCTCGACGTCGTCGCCGAACGTGAAGGTTGATAGGTGCTGTCCTGCGCGCTGGACCTCTGTACATGCGCGTTGGAATCTCCAACCTTATAACTTCTGGTGATTGAGATGGACAGAGTATGCCGCTGGCTGTGACTGCATGAACGGCGGGGTTGGGTGCGCTCACTGTGGTCTCCCACTCCAGTTACACCCTTCCCTTTGACATGCCGTTTAAGATCCTCCATCTCCGCCGCCATTCTCCGGATGACGGCGTCTTGGTCCCTTAGCTTGTGTTCCAGACGTCTGGCATGCGATTCTCTCCGCCGCCGGTGTCTGTCTAGACTCCGAGAATGACCAAAGCTTCTTCCGCGCTTATCCCGCGCATCTCTGGAATGTCCTCCTGAAGGAGTATCTAAGTCTGCCATGTTTAAAACGGCGGGGAGTCCTTCTCTCCGTCTGGCAAACTCCGGGGTAGCACCATCGATGACGGACAACGGAATCTCGTCGTTGTTCGCCATGAACGGCGATCAGATGGACTTGGAAGACAAGGTTTTGTACAAATGAAGTTCCCACAGACTTCCACAAATTAATTAATTAAAACTTTTAAATTTTATTTTATTAAAATTTAAACTATCACTAAATATAGAAAACAATCTATTAATTTAAATTTAAAATTGACACAATATAAATTTAAAATTATAATAATCTATCCCATGATTTATAAGTTTTAAATACAAATTTAAAATTATCATAATTATCTCATAATTTTTCTATTAAGGAGCAGTAAGAGTGACGTTGAGATTATCAATATCTATATATATTTTTACAAAAGAATAACTTTAAAGAGAGATATTATGAGAGTTTCAAAACCTCATACAAAATTATTTTTAAAATTAAAATCTCTATGTGAGATTGTAAAATAAAAGTTAAATGGAAATTAGTTAATGGAGATTTTTTTAATTGTTTAAAATTAAAAAAATCAAAAAAATTAGCCTCGGTTTGGCAATCTTTTTGGGGCTATATAAGTACAACACGACAAATTTTGACTTCAAAATCACAAACAGACAAACAAAATGGACGCGTGTGGTGGGAAGCACGTGTAGGAAGGGACAATGATAAAAGTATCCCATGTTCAATTGGTCGCTGTTTGACATGTATTTTGGTAGGGTTTCCTGATGAAACACACTTCAACTTCACGGCGACGAAGAACGAGAGAGGGGGAGACGGCGACACAGCATCCGACGACCGATCCAGGCCTACAGTGCTTTGTCAATGCCTCCACCATCCTTCATGCGTAACATTGTGCCGTCATTGCATCTCTGGTACGCATAACTCGCTTTATTTTGCGGTTTTCGTCTTCTTCCACGAGATGTCACTCATTTCTGCTGTGTATGTTGAAAACCTATCGTTCTGAACTTGGATCACTAGTAAAACATGTATTTTGGTGTCAATGGTGGTTTAAAACCGAAGTCGATGTTCATGTATTTTGATATGTTGTCGATGAACTGAAGCAGATAAAGGATGGTAGTGTTGATTTGGTTTATTTGTTATTTTTTTTAAAAAAATTTTTGTTCGATTTTTTCGTTTTTTAATTTTCGCTATTTTTTTTTTTTCCGTTTTGTTTGGTGTTCTGAATTTGTTTTTTCAAAGTCAGTGGACGTCAAATTGGTCCAAATTTTTTTGGAAAATATTTTTTTTCCTTTCTCTTTTATTATGATTTTTTTAAATTTTTTTGTTCTTGTATCCCTGTTTGTTGTCACTCGTTGAACACAAATTTTTTGAACTCACACTACAAATGGTTTTGCTTGTTGGTTTGATTGACAGAGCAATTGAAATGTTAGACATATAATTTTTTGAACTGAACAGAGCAATATATTTATCTGTTAGTTGGTGCGTTTGTTACCATTTTTTGAATTACGAATGTGAACCATATTTTGTTGAACATTTGTTAGGAATGCTTTCATTTTGTTTTTCTTAAATCAGTGGACATACTATCATTTTGGAGTTGGTTGTATCCAGATTTTGGTTGGAGAAGCATTTTCTGAAATACAGACTACACAGAGCACAGCATTAGCACTTGTTAATTTTTTTTTCTTGTTTGCTGAACTTCTCTTTTAGCAATATAATAGCAATTGTTGGTTTCTTTGTGATCTGTGACTATTTCTTGTTGTTTGCTCTTTCACCACCCAGTAGTTGTGCCTTCGTCTGATCTGTCTATTACTTTCTATATGTGTTTCTGCCTGGTCTTCAATGTAATCATAATTAAATGGCCAACTAACTAACTGAACATGTGTCGTAGCTAATAATGCTGCTTTCCTTTTTGTAATTATATTGTGTTAATTTTACTCCTTTCAATTATGTTGGATGAGTAACACTTTCCTAATTGTTAAACGAAAAATAGTGAGCTAAAATTTTCAATTCTCTTGGCTTCGGTCCATTGGAGAATGTTGCTTATGTCTATGCAATCCTATAGGTGTATGTGTATAAATGCATTGGTCGGTATGTGTTATTGTATTTATGCCATAAACAGTACTGGTAAACCAATTATGTAGTTAAGTGCAGCAGAGTGTATGCTAACAACTGTTGTAGGACATAACCATCTCATTAGCACACATATCATATACGACAAGCACACAACTGTTTGACAAAAATGTAACCATATAGCTTTTCCTACACCTTATGTTTGTCTACTATTCATCTATGTTACAAAACAAAGCATGGCTTCATTCATGTCAAGTGGCACATCTATTCCATGGCCACGTCATACGTGTGCCTGTGGCTATGGTCAGTGTGTTGTCAAGATTTCTAGATCTCACAAAAATCCAAGACGGGCATACTATGCGTGTCCAAATCCTGTGGTGAGTACACCCAATTTTTTTGTAAAATATTGTGCATTGTAAATCAAATCAGTTTACTAATAGCTTTGTACATACCTTTCGTCAGCTATGTTTAAGTTGGATTGGGTGGTGCGACAAACCTAGGTGACTGAACGCAGAGTCTGACTCCACCACGCACGACATTGTCATGCAGTTGCGGGATGAGGTCATTCACATGCAACAAACGCTACGTATCTTGAAAACCATTGTTTCTGTGCTGTGCATTGTTGTTGTAATCTTATTGTTGCGTATGTGAAAATGTGAAATGTGTCTTGGAACACCCTAACAAAGCTAATATTGTAAGGACTTATGTTTGATGTGGACATGATACGTACTAGTCGTTGTCAATTATGTGTAATGGAATGGTGGTTTCGATCTACAAAATTATCTGTTGGTAGTTAATCTTAATTTTATGTGTAAGTTAACGTGAAAATTGTTACTTTTTATAACTTTTTGCGCCAATTCGTTTGGGTGAGTGATACGCATACATGTATAAGCTACTTACGCTTTAATTTATCAGTTGCATTGTCATTATGGATTCAACACGAACTTCACCACGTACCGTTGCCAAGAATAAATGGGTTGGAAGTGCCCGAGCTAACGTTCTTGCCGACAGCCAAAATGTTCACAAAGCTGTGTGGGATTATGAATCCACACAGCTTTTCCTACAGCTTATTGCCGATGAGATTGTTGAGGGCAACCGACCATTCATGGTTTTGAGCAGTGCTGGGTATAAGTCTTTGGCCAAAAAGTTTGAAAAAAAAATTGGTAGAAAACATGATGTCAAGCAGTTGAAGAACAAGTACGCATGCCTCAAACGAGAATGGACTGCTTGGATGAAGCTGATGGACCGTACGAAAGGCATAACCGAAATTGGCTTTGACGCTAAAACATGCATGTTTCAGGCTTCTGATGAATGGTGGGATCGTATGGAACTGGTAAATTATTTAGCCTATGTTGTTACCTTTGTACATTGTTTTAATTTTTTTTTGTAACATATTGTCAATAATGGTTTGTGTTTCCTTTGCTGCAGATAAACAAGAGTTGTGCAAAGTTCAGGACTAAGACTTTGGAGCACCAGGAGTTGATGGAGATTGTCTTCACAGGCGCTGCTGCAACAGGCAGACATCATTGGGCACCGGGGGAGAGGACTGTCGAAGATAACGAGGGATCTTCTGATTCAGTTCAAAGCCTTGGTATGCGGCCTTTCGCAGATCCAATCCCTTCTGTTGGTATTGACGTGGATGCTGAGTCATCAATGGAAGCTGTTGAACTTACAGTTGACCCCGGCGTAAAAAGGAAAAGGAATACTCCCACAAGTTCAGAAAAGTCGAGGAAGCCGACTAGTGGAGCATCTGCCATAGCTGACAGCGTTAACAATCTGAGCAATGTCGTCTGTACTAAAAACCAAGAAGTTACTGTGAGGCACTTAACCGGGAATGAGTCGTTGTACACCATTTCAGAGTGCATGGACAGGTTGAAATCCATTTCTTCCTTGGTGGGTACACCGTTGTTCCACTTTGCATCATCTCTTATGGACAACGCTGATTATCGCGAGGTTATGATGTGCCAGCCTGATGATGACAATATAATTGGGTGGCTTACGCAGAAGCAACTACAAAGCAACACTGCAGCTCCATTTGCGAACCTTTTTGGTGCACGGCGGGTTTGATGGATATTGGGATACGCCATGGGGTTGGGCGACTTCTGGGAAGTGATGGGTTCTTTCGGTGTTATGTGTTAGCGTGTTGAGGCGGACTTGTTACAGTGTCGGATATTTAGGAGGACTTATGCTTTATTTTCCTTGTTTTTTTTTAAAACTTTTTTTATTTGGGTTTGTTTGGTTTGCTTAAGTTGGATGTTTGTGTGTTTGGTGGGACAATACAACCATGTTGTTAGGTGTTTATTATGTTTTTCGTTTAGGTTGTGTTGGTTTGGATTGAATGGCTGATTTATGCATGTGCAGTACTTGCTAGCTTGCTTTTTCAATACTTTATGTATGGTCTGATGTTCATGTATTAAGGTGTCAATGTTAGTTAACGTTGGACATATGTCTTGTAGGCCTCGTCGAAGTGGTGGCCATGTCTAACGGGGAAGGTAGCAGCAACGCTGACTTTGTCGAGCAAATTAACCAAATGGCTATTCAGATACAAGAACAAAATAATTGGACGTACGTCCAAGCATGTCGATACGTAGAACAATATTACGCAAACTACATGTCAAAAGCACCATGTCGAACATCAATATTGACTGGAGGTGCATGGATATGTGAATTATATGACGGACACGTTGGTCGTTTTGAAGAAAATGTTTGTATGCCAAAACATGTATTTTCCTCATTGTGTGACACGTTAGTTAGAGATTTTGCTTTATGTGTTAACCAATGTAGCCATGGATTAGCCGTGGAAGAAAGTGTAGCAATGTTCATACATGTGTTAAGAGGGTTTAAGAATAGAGCCATCCAAGAACGGTTTCAACATTCGGGTGAAACTGTATCACGCCACGTGCATAATGTTTTGGAGGCAATGAAGTAGTTCACGGTTGTGCATTGTAGGCCAACAACAAGTCAAAATATGCGACATCCTCACTTGCGGTCAAAAATGAAATACCTACCATTCAAGGTACAGCTTGCATATGTGAAAATGTTCCAAAACGTTATGGGCCATATTACATGTGAAAAATTTTGCTGAACTTTTGTGCTCTTAGGATAGCATCGGTGCAATCGATGGCACGCATGTTGTTGCAAAAGTGACGGGGCCTGAGGCAGCGACCTATTTTGGACGCAAATACTGTCACACACAAAACATCATGGCGGTTGTGGATTTTGATATGTGTTTTACGTTTGTATCACTTAGATGGGAAGGCAGTATGCATAGTAGAGTTTTTGCTGAAATAATCAACAACGAAAATGTGCCGTTTCCACATCCGGAGGAAGGTAATGCATAATTATCATTTCAAAATTCACTATGTACAAATATGCACACTATGTTCAAATAACGTTATTTGTTCACATCCAACAAGGAAATATTATATTGTTGATTCGGGCTATCCTATCGAACGGGTTACCTCACTTCATACAAGGGCCACGGTTACCACCAAGAAGATTTTCGACAAGGTGCAAGGAACGCAGCGAACCCACGAAAATTATTTAACAAGGCACACTCGTCGGTGCGCAGTGTCGTGGAACAAACCTTTGGGTCATGGAAAAATTGATGGTGTTTTCTGGAAAATATGCTTTGTTATGATTTTGCGACTATGCAGGTGCAGTTAGTTGATGCGTCGATGGCATTGCATAACTACATACGGTGAAATACGAGAAATCCAACCAATGTTCAACTCATAGTGACAGAGGCCGACGCGACAAACATAATCAATGCCATTCCGTTGTTTGCTCCTCCTGGAGGGAATGGAGTAATCATTGGGGATGGAGTACCTTGCCTCAACTGTTCAAATTCAGTCACCTTTCGATCTCTGACACACTGTGGGAAGTATTTCTCAAAGAAGGACTCTTTAAACTGAGCCCAGTTCATAGCAGTATTGGTGTCGCGGACCAGCATCCACCACCTTCTGGCCTCTTCTTGTAAGGTGAAGGTAGCCAATAGCACTTTGTGTGCCTCAGAACACGGAAAGACTTCAAATAATTTTTCGGTTTCTAGCACCCATGCCTCGGCCTTTAATGGTTCAAGGCCTCCCTGGAATGATGGCGGTTTCATCTTACTGAACTTCTGCATTAGAGTGATGATGTCATCATTCACATTCTGTTCCGGCTGTACCGGAGAAGGTGGGGGCTGTTGGTTCTGTTGTTGCTGTTGTTGCCTTAAGGCCTCAGTCAATAGTTCAACAATTCTTTCTAATCTCGCCATTCTGGCGTCAGATGATTCAGTTTCATCAGTAGTCCTTGCATTATCCATTTCACTATATGCAACATAGCAATAATAAACATAGGAGGTTGCATACTTTAAACATTTAACACATTAGCACATATATTCATATCATGGTCACACACACTTTTTATGCTAATGTAATGCCCTATTCACTTTTCTAGGACATCATATAGCTCAGTTGGACACGTGTGTGCGATATAACTCGTGGTTTAATATCGCTCTGATACCACTCTGTCACGACCCAAACCCGCCCCTATGGGTTTAGCACCGTAACCGGCCAGTAATCCGAGATTACCGAAGGCCTGCTTAATAGTAAACAGTAATACAGAGTACAGGGGCTGGCGGAAGCCAAAACAGCAAATAAAAGATATCCAATGAGCTGTGACAGTCTGTATGCAAAAAGACTTTTCATAACATATATACAATCAGTACCAAGCAGTATGCACAAGATTTACAATCATTCAGGATAGGGACTTAATCCCTATTAGAACAGTACAGTACAACCTCGTTCAGTCCATACAGAACATATACAAAAAGGGGGGAAAAACTAAAACACCCCAAGCGGCCGCAGCTTGAACAGTTCTGAAACCTCAAAGTGAGGCACAAAGGTTGGCTTAACAAAACAGGAGTTTGACCCAACGTTCCTAGCTTCGTTCCGGTGCCTGTATACCTACATATATATATGAGCAGTGAGCTAAAGCCCAGTGAATAACATATGCGTAAAGAGGTTAAGAATGAATGTCCTTTCAGTATTGAAAATAGTCATTTATCAGTATAACAGTTATTCGATCATAGCAGTCATAAGTGGTACATCCAATAGCAAACAGTACAGTAGGTCTTAATAGACTGAACAGTCAGTTGATGGCCATCATATCAGTAAACAGTAGTGGTTCCAAACATTGGAACCGACAGAGATCTCTGTGTCAGTAATAGTACAGTACAGTAACAGTAAATTGCTATGGATGCCACGAATACAGTTCGCAATTAGGACAAGCATTCATTCAGTAAACAGTGTTATTTCATAAAACAGTTCAGTCATTCGTTCAGAAAGTAATCTCAATTGAACATATCTTTACAACATTGTTACTCACAGAGTTCTGGGCTACAGATAAGCTAGAGCGTCTCCGGATGCCAATCCTACACAGTTACAAAGTGAACACACACTAAGCTACACAGTTGGGAAAAATAATAACTTAATCCCTAATTTGCCTCGGTGTGGTTCTACATCAATATCCTCCTTAAGATGCCTCAAACATGCCCTAGGAATGCCTAAGATGGAAAGAGGATGCAAAGATGCACTTTTAAACACTTTACAAAATTTTCAGAACACAGGGGTCTCGCTCGAGCGTGGCTTCCTATGCTCGAGCGGAAATGCTGACAAAGGGTCTCCGCTCGAGCGTGACTTCCATTGCTCGAGCGGGCTGCAAACTACAGTGAAAATACTGGATGCTCAAAATTCACGCTCGACGGGCGCTCGACCCCCGCTCGAGCGTGAGACACAAGTCCTCGCTCGAGCGTGAACTCTCTCGCTCGAGCGGACTGTAAACTCATGCAAAGTACTGAATACACGAATTTCACGCTCGAGCGTCACTTTTCCCACTCAAGCGGACTTCATGATCCAGAGTGTATGCTCGAGCGTGGAGTTCCTCGCTCGAGCGTGAGTCCAAATTCTGGAAATTCCAGATTTGAACCTCAAGCTCAAAACCAAGTTTTAATGCATCAAATTCGATCCTCTTGGGCTAATTTTCTGGAAAACTCTTGTAAAGTCATAGTATAACAGGTTTCAAAGGCCAATTTGAGAAATCGAAGCCCAAAGATAGTTCAATTAAATCCAATTTCAAACCAAAGTTCAAGAACATACTTCCAATGTGACATGCATGAATTTAAACCAATTCAAAGCTTCAATCACTAGCTCAAATGAGCCAATCTTTTCAAAACAAGATGAAATAATGGACTATAACCATAATATGGACATGCATGTAGCAATTTTCCATGGAAGCAACTTTAAACTCATCTATATAGGCATGCATGCATGACATATGCCACAATGCAACATGCTAGGTCCAATTCAAGACTCAACTCTTCAATATAACATGAATGTAACATGAACCATGCAAGAACTATCTTAAATACACAATCAATGAGGTAATTACTCTACCTTAAGTTTCCAACTCCAAGTCTAGAAGCTAAATTTTGCAATTATCTTCCAAATCCCCTAAGCCTCCAAGCAAATTCAAGATGAAAACAAGTTTCTCCTCTCCCTCTCTCTCTAGTCGGTTATAGACTCAAGATGGCTGATGAAATGTTTTGTTTGAATGTAATAAGGCTCAAATGTGTTTTGTATAAAGTGGCCACTAAGTGGTAGTTTGGTAAATAAGTCTAACTATTGCAATTTAGCATTATCTAATCTAATTTAATCATACCAAATCACATTTCAAATAAATATACCATAAAATCACATTAATTCTAATTAACACAAAGCACTAATCAATTTCAGATTCGGCCGCCGATAAGGCCTTCAATTTGCAGTTTAAAACATGAAACATGAACAGATGCATTTAACAGTCAACAGATAAAAATGCAAATAACACAATATATTCATGCAATTAATTCGGAATTTCAGTCTAATCATTTACTTATCCAGTTCAGTCACAGTTTAGCAGTAAGCAGTGGTCTTATCAGTAAACAGTAGTGAGGGTTATCACACCCAATATGGTTTTGGGTTTCTCCCCACCGATCGAAACAGAATGGACGATTATGGAAGGTTGTATGTGTTGTTAATGTTTGTTTGTTTGGATTTTGGTAATGTTGGAGCCTCAATTTTTCATTCAAAATTAACATCAACGTTGTTGGTAAACCCTAGAACTGCGAGATACCATCTGTGAGATTACATTTCAATCGCCGACCCCATATCGAACACTGCATCCATTGATGTGTGGAGCAACATTAGGGTGTGTGTGGAACGGCATTTCACATACGATCGTCGTCGTTGACCGCCGGTTGTGTTTGGTAACCCATGGCATCAAGTATATTCTTGTCGATGTTGTGGGAAAGTTTTCTTACGAATCTATTGATGTTAAATCATAAGTTGTGTGTATGTGGCATGTAGGCTAGTCTGTTGATGTTGCGTACATCATATTACAGTTTTTTACATTCGAAATGGGTTGATGTTAGTGGCTTATAGTGTACCATCAGGTTGGAGTGCTGTTGGTATGCTATGATCCCCCTGGTGTGTTATGGAGAAGGTGATTGGAATGTTGTGTTGTTGTAATGTAGTGACATGTTGTGCTGTTGATGTTGCATACATCGTATTACAGTGTTTTACATTGGAAATGGATTGAGGCAAGTGGCTTACATTGACGTGTGGAGCAACGTTAACACCAATAACCCCAATTATGGAACACACAGCATTCTACATCAACACCAATAACCCCAGTTATGGAACATTCACAAACCCCCTCATAAAGAAATAGAAATTTCCAAACATACCTTACGCACTCTCTGTTAACATCAATACAAAATCAATACACAATCAAAATTAAGGGAAAACAAGTCATACCACAAACCTCAAATTAAAATAAATATAACATACCAAAAATAAAAAGGACTAAATGGTTTAAAAGAAAATCTCTAGGACTAAATGGACTAATATTTTCTGAGATGGGATTTATGGGTAATTTTCTCTTGTTTTTTAAACTCAAGACAAAGGTTCAAATATTCTATACTATACTTTATAATTTTTTTTTTCCTTTTTTGATATAAAAAAAATTCACTAGACAGAAGAAGAGATGATATAAAAAAATTCACTTGACAAAAAAAGAGATTAGGCTTTAAAAAATTAAAATAAATTATTCACATATATAATATAGATATAAGTGTTCTTCCTTAAAAGAGAATCTATATACTAGCATGTCACCCGTATTATACACGAGATAAAATAATATATTATTTATTAAAAATATGATAATTTTATTTAATTTTTTGTATTTTGTCTCTCGTAAATAAAATTATATATATAAGTTTAAGAGTTTTGTTTCAAATATTTTTTACTATAATATATAGTATGGATAGATTAAAATTGTTGTATTGACAATTAATAATTAAAATTATGCTTTGTTATAAAAAAATGACATAATTCTAATACTTCACTATTTTAGAATAAAAATATATGAATTTAAAAAAAATTGTTATATTGGTTTTTGAAAGGGAAATAATTAAAGAAATTTAAAAAACTTAATAAATAAGAAAGAATTATCGTAACTTGTAATTTAAAATATCTAAAAATATTAAAAAATGAATAAACACTTTAAAAAGATGTGATTACAATTAAAACTAATGTCATATTTATTAATAAATATAATTTTATTTGAATATCTATTTACATTTTAACATGCTTATTTAAAACAAAAATAAAAATAATTTTGATTTTTAAAATATGATTTTGTAGACTTGGTATGTTAACTTTTGGAAGAAATATATTGAATTTTTTTTACAAAAATTGAATATTAGTCATTGAACAAATCTTATAAGATTTAAAATAAAATTTATAATTGGAAAAAATTAATGATATTGCAACATATGCATTTTAACAATTTAAATTTTGAAACAAAATAGATTAGGACTTTGAATTTCAATTATCATACAACATTTTTATTTATATAATAATATAAATAAAGATAGGTAATAGATTGATTAAAATTAATTGTAAATATAGCTATATTTAAAATGATATGGTTTTGTATAGATATATTTTAAATTCCAAAATTTATTTTGTAACTTTCTATATAAAAAGATTCAAAATTTTAAATTACATATGATTTTTTTTTTCTAAAAAAAAAAATATGAACTCACAGTAGAGTAGAGAGAGAAGTACCATAAAATAAGAGAGAAACTGTACATATTAAAGATAAATAATTAAATAATTGACTAATACCTTTAATAGTTTTGAAAAAATTAATTAAAATTAAAATTTTCTTTTTTATAGCTTTAAACAACTATTATATGCCTTTGAGGTAATGCTCCGCACCAACTGTTAATTAGCACATATCATGATATCAAAAAAGTATCAAAAGTAAATTTAAAAAAAAAAAAAAGAAGTAATGATATACAAATATAAAATCAATACAAAAAACTTATTAATAATGATTTTGTTTGGATTTTGATCTATCACTTTATAATGAGTGACATGTTTTTTATTATACAAATGACCCCATCATGTCATTTTAGTATAAAAATTCTAGTAAAACAATATTAATCCACAAAAAATAATTATAAACAAAAAACAGATAATGGTTGGTAGAGAGGACGGAGAAATGGCACAGTTGTGATTTTAAATATTTTTAAAATTACAAAAATTAGTAATTGTGATTTTACGTTCTTTTTAATCTATAATTTTTTTTAAATATATAATTAATTTGTTATGAGATGAGATTTGTGTTTTTTTTTTTAATGTATAATTTTTTTTTTTAATGTATAGTTATGAGATGAGATTTAGGAAAGAGAGAAATATTAGGAGGAGAGATTTTAGGAACTTGTAATTCAAAATTTTAGGTGATTTTTTGTTTTTTTTTTTTTTAAAATCTATAATTACTTTGTTAGCTAATAGAATTATTTTTAAATATTTTTAAAATCAAAAAAATTAACAATTGTGGAATGAGATTTTGGAACTCTGATAAGCTTTTTCACTAAAAATCTCATTTTCCTTATATAATATATAGATAGATTACATAAGGAAAAAAAGAGTTTTTAAGAATATTGATTGTGAGAGTTCCAAACTCCCAATCTAATTTTGTTAATTTGTTAATTTTTAAAGAAATAAAAAAAAAATCTATTGGTTA
Source organism: Camellia japonica (assembly GCA_030407325.1). Lineage (NCBI taxonomy): Eukaryota > Viridiplantae > Streptophyta > Magnoliopsida > Ericales > Theaceae > Camellia > Camellia japonica. The sequence continues at coordinate 5,053,882 of JAPPVO010000016.1, forward strand.
GTTCCTTAAGTCAAAAAAACCCAAAAAAATCCACACAAAAAAAAAAAAAAAACTCTAATTATATACGATTTTGAATTTCAAAATTCAAAATAATATGATAAACCATCCTCACTCTTTCTAAAAACAATGTTGATCAAAACAATTTAAATAAAGAAACAATAAAATCACTAATTATCTATGATTTTGAATTTTAAAATTCAAAATAATATGGTAAGCCACCCTCACCTCATCCTTACCCTCACCCTCACCCTTTTCGAAAAAATGTAAATCTAAAACTTTAAAAACCCAATCAAATTGAAATTCAATACAATTCTGTCTGTAGAATACCCAATATTTAATCTTGTTTTTTTCAACCCGACCAACTCCTCTCCAAATGTAATGATGCAAATGTTAGTATCTCTCTTTGCCAATAGTCCAAACTTATTTCAAAATTGTTTGTTTGTATTTTTTATTTTTTTGGGGTAAATTTCTATTTTTGTGTGAGTATTTTTTTTTCCTCTATATGATTTTTTTTTTCCATTGTATTTTTTTTCCAACTAAATTGATGATAAATATATATCTATTTAACTATCTTTGTTTTGGGAGTTGATTTGAAATTTTAATTTTAATTTTATATTTTTGGGTGGATGTTTATGTATTTTTTATATTGTTGTTATTATTTCTTTTGATATATGTAAATTGATAATATAATTATGAGTTTTTTATAGAATAGATTTTCTTATATTGTTCTTTATGATCTGGCCATTTTTTTTTTTAATTTCTTAAACAAAATTTTTAAATTTTTTTATTTGTGAAAATTAAAAAAATTTAGAATCAATAAATAAAATTTCAAATAATAAACCCTGTTCTATAATTTAGGGATTTTAAAAAAAAAATTAACACCCATATATGGAATAAAAAAACCTAAAATCACTCATTTTTTTATTTTTCATTTTTAACTCTTTAAAACTCTAATGATACCTTTTTATTTTCCCTACATTGTCTTTTTATATTTGCAAAGATAAAAAACTAGATTAGAGTTGCATAGTAGTTAGTGGAGGTGGTGAGCATTGCAATAATAAGGATGATGATGAGCTCGGCCAAAGTATTGTTTGGTAAGTTTTGTAAAGGTGAATATTACTTAAAACAATAGTAGATAGTTTGGGTGATGAATTGATTTAGAAAACTAATGTCCGGTTGAGATTTATTTAAAGTGTGAATTTTACTATTTCAAAATTGAATATGGATCATATATTGTTTTTTTATATATAATTTTAGATATTTTTATATAACTATAAAAAATTATTGTGATCACATATATTTATTTTTAAACTAATTTATTAATTTTTAAATAATAAAAAAAAAGAAAACATCTATTCGTTAATTCCTTGAGTCAAAAAACCAAAAAATAAAAAACAAAAAAAAGGCTCTAATGACCTATGATTTTGAATTTCAAAATTTAAAACAATATAGTAAATCATTCTCACTCCACTCTCACTCCTTCCGAAAATAATATAAAAGCTAAAACTTTAAAAAACCAACCAAATTAAAATTTTATACAATTCTCTCTTTAGAATATTCAGTATTTGATCTTTTTTCCAACTCAGCCAACTCTGCTTCAAAAGTAATGGTGCAAACGTTAGTCTGTCTCATTCTTTGCCAATAGTTCAAACTTTTTTTTTGTTGTTGTGATACAACGGAAATAAAACATATTACATAGAACTAAGCCCTCTCTCTACCCATCCCCAGCATGTCAGCCACAAGCAGCTCACGAATCTCAGTTGGGGGGTCATTAACAACTAGGATGTCTTCAGGTTGGGCAACTCCCAATTTGGCTAGAGCATCCGCGCATAAGTTCCCTTCACGATAGACATGTTGGGCAGTGCATTGGCAACCATTGAAGATGATCCTTGCATCTTCCACCAGACCTCTGTAGCTCAAACTTATTTCAAGTTTGTTTGTTTGTGTTTGTTTTTTGTTTTTATTTTTGTTTTTTTGTTTTTTGTAGATTTTTATTTTCATGTAAGTATTTTTTTTTTTCTTTATATGACTTTTTTTTTCAATGTTTTTTTTTCCAACTAAATTGATAATAAAGTTATATCTATTTAGTTATGTTTTATTTTTGGAGTTGATTTCAAGTTTTATTTATTTATTTGGGTGGATGTTTGTGTATTTTTTTATAAGTTTGCAAGACTTTTATTTTATTTTTTATTGTTTATATTGTTGTCATTATTTCTTTTGATATATGTAAATTCATAATACAATTATGAGTTTTCAAAGAACCAGACGTTTTATATTGTTCTTTATGATTTGGCCAACTTTTTAATTTCTTAAACAAAACTTCAATTTTTTTATTTGAAAAAAATTAAAAAACATTTAATTGACTTGCCCATCAATAAATAAAATTTTAAATAATGAACAGTGTTCCATAGCTTATGGATTTAAAAAAAAATTATCACCCATATATGAAATAAGAAGAACTAAAATTGCACATTTTTTCCATAACTTTTCAAAACTCTAATGGTACATTTTTATTTCCCCATCATTGTCTTTTTAAATTTGCAAAGATAAAAAAATTAGACCGGACTTGCATAATAGTTATTGGAGGTGGTGAGCATGGCAACAATAAGGATGATGATGAGCTCGATCGGCAAGAGTATTGTTTGGGTGGGTTTTAAAAAGGTGAATATTACTTAAAAGAATAGTAGATAGTTTGGGTGATGAATTGATTTAGAAAACTAATGTGTGGTTGAGATTAAGTGTGAATTTTACTACATAAAAATAGAATATGAATCATATATATTTATATATAATTTTGGGTACTTTTGTATAACTATCAAAAATTATTGTAATCACATATTACTTATCATTTGATGTATTATTGTTGTATTATCGTAATGAGTTTTATTATTAATGTCTATTATCAATGTAGTGGTGAAACGTCACATAATAAATAAAAATATGTTTTGTTATTATTATTAGTGATAATATATTTCTTTATTTATTTTTACAATGTTCAAACAATAATTTATGTTCATTGTTAGTTTTTGTAGATGAGAAGTCAAAAATAAATTTTAACCAAATTCAAGTTGTAACTAATTTGAGATTGAAAAGGAAAGTTCAAAAGAAATTATAATTATATATATTTTTAAAAAAATATAAAGAAAAATTGGAACTATAAATTATAATTATCAAACAACCTAATTCTATTATGAAAAAATTTAAATGAAAAATTGATCAAATTAAATTTATAATTATTAAATATTTTTAATAAGTCATTAATTTTTTTATTGAGGTTCTATCCTGATCTGGTCTAAAATAAATTTTCAGATATAAATATATCTTTTTTTTAAGAAGGGTAAATTATATCGATAGTCCCCGCATTTTGTCTCTTGTGTCAATTTGGTTTCTATAATTTCAATTAGTTTGATCTAGACCCTTAATTTTAGATTTTGTATTAATTTGGTCCAATTAATAAGGTTGGTTAAGGTTTTTGAAAGAAAATAGTTATTGAGTTGATTGAGATCAACTTACTGAGTTGAACAAGTTTTTAATTTTGTCTATAAAAATATAACAGATTCTTCTCATTTGTGTATTTTAAATAAAAAAAAAAAATAGCAATTGTAACAATTGGACCAAATTAAGACAAAATTATAAATTCAAGGTCAAAATTGAGCAAATTAAAATTGCAAGGACAAAAATAACACAAGAGTTAAAATATAGAGACTACCAATGTAATTTATCATTTTAAGAATAAGTACATAATTTCTTAATTAATTTTAAAATTGTTAATAAATATACCAAACAAATATGTACATATTTCCTATTTTTGTTATAAATTTTTAAAAAAATATATTTACTAATTAAAAATTAAATAAATAGGTGGGTCTACTAACTCATAGATTGGATATGAATTAGACGATTTTCCAAAGACTAGGCTTAAATCAAGAATTATTAGCAAAAAAACCGACTCGAACTAAATTTTGTTGGCTACTTTTTAGTACTTAATCCAATATAAGAATCTCCAAATTAGCTCATATCAGTCACGAACTAATAGACTATGATATAATTTACATATAAAATTTAAAGTTATTAGGACTAGAATATGACCTACAATTTAGGGTGGTTCTATCTTAGATAATTTTTTCATACATAAATATATAGTTTTATTTTAATTTATTTATTTTTTATAAAAAAAAACTAAGTTCAAAATTTTTAATAAGTATGCATAAAATATGTCCATATTTCTTATTTTTATTATAAAAAATACTTACAAATATCTATTTACTAATTTAATAAATAGATAGGTCAAATGATTCATATAAGTTGGGAATAGACCAAGTTAATTTTTAATGATTAGGCGAATGACAAGTTGGCGTAAATCTAATGTTAAGTCCAAATTTAATATCACAAGTGAATCCTAATCCATTTTTAAGTAAATCTTATATCTTAAGACAAATAATAATTTTGATGCTAGACAAATTTTTAGACTTTACAAAACATGAAAAAAATTAATATATTGACAAATATAATTTACTACTATCATATGATAAATTAAATTTACGAAACTCATAAGACGAAATATATTTATATTTTATCATAAATATAATTTTTATAATTTATTTTTTAATTTTTACCAATTAAATTATAACATATATTTATTATTAAGAATTTAGAATATACAATTAATGACATAAGAATACAATAAAAATCTCTTATATGTAACTGTGATAAAAATAAATTAAATATAATAGATTCTAAATTATTTTTACTAAATAATGTAGATAATTTTTTAAAATTATTATTTAATTTTAAAATTTAATTTTTAATTATTTATTTATATCTGTACATAGCAAAAGTAATTATGCTAAGCATATTCGTATTTGAAAACAGAGATTGATAATAATGTTATTTAAAGTTGCCGCCGTGCTCTGAGAGTACCACCACGTTGAGAGATTTATTTTCATCATATTTGAATGATTATTCATATTTTAAACATATCATTTATATAAAAATAAAGGGGATTAATTAATTGGACATGTATGATCTTATAATTTAGTCATAGTTATTTTTTAAAAAATTATCAAAATTATATTATTTTTTTTAAATATAAACATTATTTTATTGTGAATTATAAATAATTTATTCTATAAACTTTATTAATAAATAATTTAAATTATTAAAATAAATTTAAAACACAACTTCACATACTCATAAGATCATGCTATGCCAAGCTTCCTAAAATCACAAAAACAAAAACAAAAAAGGAAATTGTTTTGTGCCTCGAATTTGTGGTGCCCCGAATGCCCCTAATGCCCAAAACGACGTCGTTTTGGGCATTAGGATTTTTTTTTTCTTTTTTTTTCTGCCATTTTTGGACGCCATTTTCGACTGGAAGCAGAGAAAGAGGGAGAGGGAGAGGTCGCCGTCGCCGTCGTCTCCGATCCGTCGCCGATCCGATCGCCGATCGCCGCCTCTGCCATCGCCGATCTCCGCCTCTGCTCGTCGCCTCCGCTATCGCCGCACGCCGCGCCTCCCGCCTCCAGCCCATTGTTTAGGCCCCCTCCAGTCCCCCTCACCCTCACCCTCACCCTCCCCCTCCCCCTCTGTCTTCTTCTTTGTTCGTTCTGCTGAAAAAAAAAAAAAAATAAAATAAAAACCACAAAATGACGTCGTTTCGTGGTTTTGGGGCATTCGGGGCAAGCCATTTTCGAGGTCCGAATCACAACTCAACAAAAAATTCAACGCATAATGCGAGCACCTTATTTTTCCGTTAGTAATTTTTTAAAATTAAAATATAAGATAAAAAAAGGGAGAAATTTACCTGAAAGTCCTGTCTCAAAATCTTACAAACTTAAGTTTTTTTTTTTCCCACGTAAGTTCTATTATTTTTAAAAGATATTCCGCGAAATCCTTTTAAATTTATTTCATATCATATTGAGATTTTTTGACCTTTTTATTTGTAAGTTGTGACTGTTTATGTGACATTAAATTTATTTAAAAGTTATTTAAATAATAATGATTTAGATCACTAAAAAATACATCACTAATAGTACTAATATATTGGGAATGGCAAAAACAAAAAAACAAAAAAACAAGGCATAGAAAGTGGGCAGGGCCCACTGCCATATATTAGTGTTCCCCCTAGTGCTCCTTTTTTAGTGCTCTCAAGCATTTTTTTATTTAAAATGATATAAATAAATGTATTTTTTAAATTTTTATAAAAAGATGTATAAAAAAATAGAGAAATGATGTGACTTAAAAAAAAAAAAAGATAAAAGATAAAAAAAGTATATTAATATCAAAGATGCCAAACAACCCCTTAGAAGGTTTGCAAAAAATATATTTTAGTATACTTCTCCCAAATATGACATTTTAATGTGACGGGTATAATGTGACACTTTAATATAACATGTATGATGTGACATTGAGTACATTTAAAAATGCCTACTAAAAAAAATTTTAGTGTACTTTTTCTAAATGTAACACCCCAACAAACAGTAAAAATTAAGAAAATTATAATGACAAATGAGACATTACACATTCAAAAAGACTAAATGCATTCCAATATATATATATATATATATATATGAGACTACATATGTCATAAGTCTAAGATACGAGATTTATTGATGTGACATTAGGTATATATCTAGAAGGTCTGTTTAAAAACTTCTTTAATATATTTTTTTAAAATATAACACTCCAATATAGTGGGCATGATGTGACATTCAGTAACACTCTATCAAATCTCTTATATGGGTGTGAGGCCCACACATATATAGATTTATGTGGGATCCACACATATGTGAAAGACTTGATAAAAAATTTGATAAATTATTTGAGATACATAACATTTTTCAACAAAAAAAAGTATAAAAAAAGAGTAAAATATATTATTTTAATAACTTTTTTAATAACATTTTCACTACATCAACGTAATCCAACCATTAATACTTGATTCACCTGCTTCTCATTTTTTTTTTCAAATGGGTCTCGGGACTCCATTATTCATCACTTAATATTTATTAAATAATTTTTCAAACGTATAACCAAAAAGAACCGCGATTGGTAGCTCGAAATGTATGGCTCGAGTTTGGCTCGATTTTTTTTTTTTGTTCCTTCTTCTGTTACAGGTCGTCGAAGAAGAAGGGTGAAGAAGAAGAGAAGGAGAAGAGAGGGAGGAGGAGGAGGAGGCGGAGGAGGGAGGAGGAAGAGGAGGAGGAAGAAGGAAAGAGGAGGAGGAGGCTGCTGCGACGATCGGAGCTGGGCGACAGGCTGGGAGATCGGCGGCGACGGGCTGGGCGACGGCTGGGCGATCGGCGGCGACAGGTTGGGCGACGACCGGCGCTGGGCCGATCTCCTCCTTCTTCCTCTCTTCTCTCCCTCTTTCTCCTTCTCCTCTCTTCTCTCCCTCTCGAGCCAAACTCGAGCCTTGTTTTCGAGCTACCAGGAATTTCTCAACCAAAAATATTGATTCTTACTATTTTAATCACAGAACATTAAGTTAGAACACTACATGCTCCGTCCATATTTAATCTTTCTTTCTATTACTACTTTTATATTCCTATTGTTTGACAAAATAAAAATGATAAATTACAATTACATTTTTTGAATTTTATTTAAATATGATTTGTCCTATATAATTTTAAAAATTACACTATATTTTAAGTAAACTTTAAGAGAAATGTTAAGAACACAGAGGATTGTGTGCACATAATGGACAACTTTCTTATATGAGGGTAGGACCATTAGGGATGGCAATTGGAACCCAGCTCGACGGGGACCCGATCCCCCGACCCTGAATTGAGCGGTTATTCCCCAAAAAATACCTCCGACGCGACGGGGATGGTATTAAAAATTGAATCCCCGATGATATTCGGGCCGGGGACGGGGATACATGTTTCAGCCCCGGACCCGCCCCGACCCCGCCCCTGCCCCGCCCTCGATGTAAAATTACTATTTTGCCCTTGTTATTTATATATGATATATGTGTGTGTGTAGGGTTTGGGGCTTTTGTTGGCAGCCGCAGAACACCCACACACAACACAAACATCTTCTCCCTCCCTCTCTCACACACACGACCTCTATTCCTCACCGTCTCTCCTTCACCGTTTTGGTCGGCAACGACTCCTCCCCCACCGCTGCTCCTCACCGCAGCTCCTCCTCTCTCATTCACTAGCGGCTTCTTCTTCTCTCCCTCTCACGCTATCGTCTTTCTCTCATGGTATCTCATCTTCTCTCTCTCTCTCTCTCTTCTCTCTCTCTCTTTCTCCCTGGTTTGGTTGGCGACGGCTCCTCCCTCACCGTCGTTCCTCACCGCAACTCCTCATCTCTTCCACTCACGGTATCTCCTTCTCTCTCTCTCTCTCTCTCTCTCTCTCTCTCTCTCTCTCTGTTTTTTGATTTGTTCTTCAGATCTGAAAATGATGAAGATGAACATGAACATGTTGATCTGTGTTAGATTTGTTGATGAATGTGTTAGATTTTTTGATCTGTTTGTTGATGAAGATCTGTGATAAATATCTGTGATGAAGATCTGTGTTAGATTTTTTGATCTGTGATAAATATGTTTGTTTGTTGTTGATGAATTCTTTTAAATATGTAGGGTTGATTTTTTTTTTTTTTTTAAATTTTTTGGCCGGGGAATTTTCAGGATGGGGGAAACCCGATCCCCATTAAGAGACGGGGACGTGGGCGGTTATGGGTTCCCCGTTGGGGATCGGGGGCTGGGGACGGGGGTATTTCCACCATCGGGGATCGGGGACGGGGAGGGTGATCTCCAGCCCCGCCCCGCCCCGTTGCCATTCCGAAGGACCATTTCTTAAGCCTTAAGGTTTTGTTCGTTTTGGGAGATAGAGGTGAGATTGGGATTGGGATTGGGATTGTGATTGAGATGAAAGTAGAATCCACTATATGTTGTGTTTGTTTTGAGAGATAGAGAGAGAATTCATAATCCTATATAATTAAGATGGGCCTTGGTATTGTGATTGAAATGAAGATGGTATTAGGACATTAGTCCCATCGGATTAGATTTATTTATTTATTTTTATTTTTTATTTACATGTTGGGTATTTTTTTTAACACCATCAAAACAAACACAATTTTGTTTAAGCGCCTCACTAACAATTCCCTCACTATTAATCCTTTCATTATCAATCTCTTCCATTCTATCTTTAAAAATAAACGGGGCTTAAATAATGTATTTATAATTTATATAGTGGTATTTTAGAAAGTTAGTAAAAAGCTGATTTTTTGAACTTTTGACTTTTTTGGTGACCTTTTTGGCAAAAAACTTAGTTATTTTGGATAAAAAAGCTGACTTTTTTGACTAAAAAAATTAAAAAATCAAAAAACTAATTTTTTACCATTGTTCCCAAAAGACACCATAATAAAAAATAATAATAACAATAAAATGCACCTCTTGTAAAATCCCTTGCACAACCCCCGACACTGTTCTTCAGGGCAACCAAATCTCTGTCTCTGTTGGTCTGTCTCTCTGTCTCTCAATTAATCAATTAATTAATCGATGAGTTCATTAGAAGATAAGAAAGTAGAAATGTTTTTCTTGCCATGGATAATGGCAAGAGGGCACATGATTCCAGTGATAGACGCAGCAAGGATTTTTGCAGCTCATGGAGCTAAAGTGGCCATAATCACAACTCCAGGCTACGCTCAGCTTTTCCAAAAACCCATTGAGGGAGACCAGTCATTAGGCCATGATATCAGCTTCCACACCTTCAAATTACCCACCGCCGAGTTCGGCTTGCCGGATGGCTGTGAGAATCTCCTCCACGGCTCCGTTGGCATAATGGAGAAGATTTACTTGGCCGTCCAGAAGCATCAAGAACCCATAGAACAACTCGTTCGAGAACGCCGCCCCGATTGCATCGTCAGCGACATGTTCCATCCCTGGACCGCTGATCTCGGTGCTCGCCTCGGCATTCCCAGGATCTTGTTCTATGTTACAGGTTTGTTCCCTCTCTGTTGTTATAAAATTGATCTAAATAAATATATTTTTTATAAAAAAATAAATAAATTACAAACACACCTACGGAGCTTAAATTACAAATTATCTCTTGTAGTTTTAGAAATTACATTATGCCCCTTAAGATTTAGAATTTCATAATGAATAGGTCATTTTATTAATAAATCATCAAGTTAATTAGCAGTTTTTAATAATATTAAAATTTTATTTCAATTAATAATTCAAATAATTTTATCATTATATAGGTGAACAGTTAAAAATTTCACTTTTTCAATTAATTCTGTTAAATAAAAAATTTTGATAAGAAAATATTTATAATTTTTTAAATTACAAGCTAATTCGTATTTTAAGCAAACTTTTATAATTTATCTAAAAAAAATAAAAAATTGGAAAGTAATGTGACCAAATAAATATACTTGTCTCAAATAGTGCCTCATACTAGTTGATTCCACCATCTGATATTATACTGAACCTTTTGAGATTTGGAATGAAAAATATTAGGAGCATCAATTGAGGAACTCTAATCCATCCTAATGATATGAAATGAGTCCTGTGAAGAGAGTGGACACACCCTCCTCTTTTTATTTTTCTTTATTTTTTCTCAATTCATTATTGGTCAAAATAGTGGTGTTATATTAAGAATGGTAGAATAGTTTAAAAAAAATAAAAAAATAACAAGATTATAATTTTGATATAGGTATACCGGTACCTTTTAATAAGGTTTTTGCAATTAAAGTCAACTAGCATATCACTCGTGCTATACACGGATTGTGTTTACAATTATTTATATATGTGAATTGCGATTTTTAAATATCTTTTTTTTTTAATGCTTTCTTTTTTTTCATTTTTTATATTATATTAAAATTTAATATTTTGATAATAATCATATGTGTTAGACTTTTCAAAGAATTAAATGTCTTTTTTTAATTTATTATGTTATATTAAAATTTAATATTTTGATAATAATCATATGTGTTGGACTTTTTAAGAAATTTTTTTATGCTTGTTCTTAATGCATTAAAGTGTTATTATGAGGGTAAGACTTGGGGGTTGGAGAGAAGTTAATAAATGCTAAGGTTTTTTTTTTTTTTTTTTTTTAAATCAAAAAATTAAGAAATTTAGATTGGAAGATTGGAGCTCCCACAAGGCTTGGGACAAAAATCTCCTTCTATTTAATATATAGTATAGATGTGTTAGTTAAGAAACTAAGCTACAAACATTTTTTTTTATAAATGCTATAAAATAATATGATAATGACATCAAATTGAAGTCAATCTTGAAAATGCAAGCTTCTGACTTAAAAATACCAGAACCTAAACTATTTTATCATTAATAAAATTCTTTTATGAGCTTACTTTGTGTTTGTATATCACTATTTTTAAATTGGGAAATTCCTCGTAGCTCGAAAAAGTGTGGCACGAATGGCTCGAAAATAATCTCTTACCGGTAAGAGATTATTTTTTTGCCTATGAAAATAATCTCTTACCGGTAAGAGATTATTTTTGAGCCATTCGAGCCGTGATATTCGAGCTACGTAGCAGTGCCGTTTTAAATTCATGATTCTACCTTACAGGTTTGTTCCCTCTCTGTTTTGAAGAGAACCTTCGGCGGTATGCACCGCACGATAAAGTGAATTTTGTTAGGAAAAATATGTGATTCTTCGTAAGTAAGTCAACATAAGAATTTTTACGTGGTTCCCTCAATGTGAAGTACGTCTACGGGATCGAAATCCGATTCCACTATTAACCAAATAAGTTCCAAACGATTACAAACGAGACACTAATGGTCTCACAAAACTACCCTTAGGTGAATTCCAAATAATCACAAATAAACAAGAGGAAAGATCTCACCAAATAGATGAACAAAAATCTTCAGAACCAGAGTTGTAGAAGATCCAAAATAACAAACCAAATCAACACCGAAAACGAAGTAAAGAACCACCCAAATTAATTCCACTATTCACACACCCAAATAATTGATTTCACCAAAGTGGAATATGTGTAGCAGCCGTTCTCTTCACCTCGGGATGAGCAAAAACAACCCTAAAATATTGTGAATCTAGGGTTTATATCAAACCTTAGTTGTTTCCAAATTGGATTGGGTCTCCACAAATTAAGTATAATATATAAAAATATATTATAATTAATACTAAACCAAATTAAACTCTTTTTTCAAAACCAATTGGGTTCCACACTCCAATAAGGAGGTATACTCAACAATTCTCCCCCTACCGACTCAGGTGGAGATATCAACCATACCCGCCAAAGTTCGACACTTCAAATGTTTATTCCTCGACAAAGTCTTAGTCAACATATCCGAAATATTATCATCCGTGTAAACCTTTTCGAGTTGCAACAATTTCGAATCTAACACATCACGAATCCAATGGTATCTCACATCAATGTGTTTCGATCTCGAATGAAAAGTAGAATTTTTACTTAAGTGAATAGCGCTTTGACTATCACAATAAAGCACATACTTTTCTTGCTTCAAACCCAATTCTTGCAAAAATTTCTTCAACCATAACTCTTCTTTGCAAGCTTCTGTAATGACAATAAATTCAGCTTCAGTAGTTGAGAGAGCAACACATTTTTGTAATTTAGATTGCCATGCCACAGCTCCCTCTGCAAAAGTCATCAAATACCCCGAAGTAGATTTCCTAGAATCAATATCACTGGCCATGTCAGAATCTGTGAACCCATCAAGCATCGGCTTACCATCCCCAAAACACAAACATACCTTCGAAGTCTTTCGAAGATACCTTAGAATCCATTTTACCGCTGCCCAATGTTCTTTACCCGGATTAGAGAGAAACCGACTCACCATACCAACGGCGTGAGCAATATCGGGCCTTGTACAAACCATGGCATACATCAAAGAACCAACTGCTGAAGCATAAGGAACTTTCAGCATCTCTTCCTTGTCTTTTTCACTTGTAGGACATTGATTCGAACTAAGTTTGAAGTGACCTGCAAGTGGTCAACCAATCGGCTTTGCTTTATTCATGTTGAACCTCTCAAGAACTTTCTCAATGTAACTTTCTTGAGACAACCAAATTTGCCCATCTTTGCGATCACGAACAATTTTCATACCAAGTATTTGCTTTGCCGGTCCCAAATCTTTCATAGCAAAAGACTTGCTCAACTCCAATTTCAACCTGTTTATCATGGTAGAATCTTGACCCACAATTAACATGTCATCAACATAAAGTTAAAGAATAATAAATTTGTCATCGGAAAATTTTTCACAAACACACAATGGTCCAAAGTGGTTTTAGAAAAACCATTATTTATCATGAAAGAGTCAAATTTTTTATACCATTGCCGCAGGGCTTGCTTGAGACCATACAAACTTTTCTTCAATTTGCAAACAAATTTCTCTTTCCATTTTTCCACAAAACCTTCCGGTTGCTTCATATAAATTTCTTCTTCAAGATCACCATGAAGAAAAGCGGTCTTCACATCAAGTTGCTCAACTTCAAGGTTCATACTTGCAGCCATGCCAAGTACAACCCGAATAGAAGACATCTTTACAACCAGTGAGAAAATCTCGTCAAAGTCAGTACCTTTCTTTTGCCCAAAGCCTTTCACAACAAGACGTGCTTTGTACATCAGATTCTTGCTATCATTCTTCAATTTGAAAACCCACTTATTTTTCAGAATTTTCCTCCCTTTAGGCAACTTCACTAAATCATAAGTCTAGTTTTCAAGTAAGGAATTCATCTCCTCGTCCATGGCCTTTTTCCAATCACCTTTCTTTGCATGCTCAATTGCTTCTTGGTAGCTCTCAGGCTCCCCTTGATCGGAAATCAACACAAATTCATTAGGAGGATACTTTTTTGAAGGTTGTCGGTCCCTTGTAGATTTCCTCAACTCAAGTTGTGGTGGCGGTTCTTGAGTTGGATGCTCTTTCTCAATTTCTGGCTCAACTTCATTAGGATTAACATCATCATCTACATCTTCAATAGGTAGCTGCACATCTCCCCTGTTTTCATCATCAACTGAAGATGAAGGAGATGAATCTATGTCAATGAGATCACTAGTTTTTGGCTCCAGTTGATCACCTTTGCCAAAGTCTGCAATTGTTTGGTCTTTACGAAACACAACATCACGGCTTCGAATGACTTTCTTGTCGACCGGATCCCACAATCTATACCCGAATTCATCACGCCCATAGCCAAGAAAAATACATTGTCTTGACTTACTATCAAGCTTGGACCTCTCATCCTTTGGAATGTGAACAAAAGCTCGGTAACCAAACACTCTCAAGTGTTCATAAGACACATCTTTGCCAGTCCAAACTCTTTCAGGAACATCACCATTCAAAGGATAGCAAGGAGACAAATTGATCACGTCAACTGTTGTACTCATTGCCTCACCCCAAAAGGATCGTGGCAATTTAGCTTGTGAAAGCAAACACCTTGTTCTTTCCACAATGGTGCGGTTCATCCTCTCGGCAATGCCATTTTGTTGAGGAGTCTTCTTAACTGTCTTTTGGTGCCGAATACCTTGGTTGCGACAATACTCATCAAATGGCCCAATATATTCACCATCGTTGTCTGATCGGATGCACTTCAATTTCTGCCCTATTTCTCTTTCAACCATGGCCTGAAAATGCTTAAATACTTCTAGAACTTGATCCTTAGTTTTTAGTAGAAAAGCCCAAACTTTCCTTGAATAATCATCAATGAAAGTAACAAAATAAAGTGCACCACTATGTGTTCTAACTTTTAAAGGACCACAAACATCCGAATGAATCAACTCCAAAACATTTTCTTTTCTAGAAGCAACATTTTTATGAAAAGAAATTCTATGTTGTTTACCCGCCAAACAATGAACACAAGTTTTGAGATGTGTACCTTCAAACCGGGTAGAAGCTCTTTCTTGAACAATACGTGCAGCCCCTTTTCACTCATGTGGCCAAGCCGCTTGTGCCACAATTCGGTAGAAGTATCATCTTCAAGTGCATTGACAACATCTTTACAAATTTTTCCTTGCATCGAATAAAGTGTATGAGTCTTCTTGCACTTAGCCACAACCAAAGAACCCTTTGTGAGCTTCCATATTCCATCACCAAATTTGTTGTTGAAGCCTTCATCATCTAGCTTCCCAGTAGAGATCAAATTGAGGTGAATGTCGAGAACATGCCTCACATCTTTAAGCAACAACTTGTAGCCCAAGTTTGTTTCCAAGCAAATATCACCCATGCCAATAATTTTGGACAAACCTTCATTACCCATTTGAACAGAACCATAATCTCTTTCGGTGTAGGTAGTGAAGAAATCAACTCGAGAAGTCACATGAAAAGAAGCACCGGAATCAATCACCCAATTACTCTCTTGGCCCACAAAATTGATACAATTATCTTCACAAACGACCATGAGATCATCGGTAGTAACTGCCGTTGTATTTTCTTGCTTCTTATCCACACATTTGTCACGCCTTTTCTCCTTATTCTTGAGCTTTCGACATTCCTGCTTCATGTGCCCTTTCTCATGGCAATAATAGCACTCAATGTCTTTCTTTGAAAAAGAGCCATCTTTTGATTTGTCACGGCTTTGATCACGACCATGAGGAGTCTTACTCCTCCCCCTTGTTTTGCTTCGGCCTCTCATAACGAATGCTTCCGAATGAGAGGAACCCGCTGATTTTCTTCTAGTTTCTTCATTCAACAAGCTACTAGTGACTTGGCCCATTGTGACAACTCCATCGGGTGCCGAATTACTAACTGTCACAACCAAAGTCTCCCAACTTTCGGGCAAAGAACTAAGTAGCATCAAAGCCTGCAACTCATCATCAAAAACAATTTTCGTAGAAGCAAGTTGGTTAAAAATACTCTTTATTTCATTCAGATGTTTCGGTATAGGGCTGCCCTCTTTATATTTTAAATTAACCAACTGTAGACACCCCATTTTTGACCGACCTTAAGACTCAGACGTCACCGATTGAGCGCTTGGTGATGTTGCATACTGTGCTCGTTCAGAAGTCTCAGAGTCGCGGCCGTGCGCCCTGCCTCCGGACTTCCGAACTCTCTTCTATGCTTTGTCTCGGTTTGCGAACCAGACTCGGTTTTTCTCTGTTTTCTTCCTGAGGGGAGGGAGAGGTCTAGCAGATCATCTCCCAGTGGCCGTGGGCTACGTTTCGTGGCCGTAGGCCATTTTGCCCATTTCGGAGCCCGGTTCCCGGTTTTCGGAGCCGTCAGGCTGTGTGCCTCGGTTCGGGACCGCCCAACCATCTCCGATTCCTCCGGTTCTTGGCAGGTACCTCTGTTTTGTCATAACGAAGAACCCTGGGGTCTTGAATACCCACTTCGTGGCTGAATGCCACTTTCGGTGCTTACAGCCGGTTTTCAGGCCCCGAACCTCGCGGTTTGGCCCCCGAGCATTCATTTCGCATCAATTTCTGTTCATTCTTGGCAAGTGCCTCTGTTTTATCATACCGAGGAACACTGGGGTCGTAGATACCCACTTCGTGGCTAAATGCCACTTTCGGTGCTTACAGCCGATTTTCAGACCCCGAACCTCGCGGTTTGGGCCCCGAGCATTCATTTTGCATTAGTTTTTGTTCAATTTTGGCAGGTACCTCTGTTTTAGCACCAGAAGATCACTGGAGGGTGGGAGGCCAGCAATTATCTCAGATAACCAGTTATGCTCTTCGGCGCCCGTTTTGCTCACTTCCGGGCTAATGTTGAACACCCTAGGCCCATTTTCTTCTAACCACAACTACATATTTGTGATGAGGGCACATGGGAGGACACCAAAAAGTGGTGGTCGGCCAGTAATTGTGATTTTCATTTTTGAGCCTCTCTTTCAAGTTCAATGTTGTGACTCCTGTTTCAGAGTTGCCAAATTCCAACCTTGGAACCTTGTTCTACACACCTGGGAGGACACCAAGGTATGGTGGTCGGCCAGCAATTCTTGACTTCATTTTTGGCCATGGTCGGCCGGCCAGGGGGGTGGCTGGCCGACCAGTTGGGGTGGCCGGCCGGCCACCTTCAAGAAAGGTACCTGGCCGGCTTGCTTTCTCCTTTTGAACCCTTTACAGCTGTCCAGCTGTTTTTCAAAATATCCCTGTCCTCCGGGGGATATTTTGGGAGGGAAAGCTTGGGTGCATTTCCCTCTCCTTTTACACCCTTTTTGATCAATTTAAGGGGCTGAGCTTCTCCTTTGTTAGGGTTACAAAAATTCTCCTCAAGAACTCTTAGCCATTTGCCTCCATTTTCATCCTCAAAAACTCAAAAAAGCTTCAAGGTTCTAGCTCATTCCTTCATCAACCCTAAGCCTCACCATCACCACCTCCATTTCAGCAGCAAAGGAGTGTTTTCCAGAGGCTAAGAAGCAACAAATTGAAGCCAAGAAGCAACAAAAGCTTGATCTTCAAGGGTAAGCCTCTAATTCCCTTTTTCTTGCACAATTTTGCTTCAATTCTTTACCCTACTTGCTCACTGTTTTGGGCTCTGACCCCTACTGATTTTGTGCTTATTTTGAGCCCCTCTACAGCATTGTAGAAGGGCTCAACCTTGTTTGGTATCTCTATCATGCTCTTCCTTCAATATCACCTCTTATGCCAATATTTTGCATGCTTTGTTTGGATTATGAGTGATTCATTTTCGAGCCTGACATAAACTGTGAGTGGGCCTATTTTGAGCCCCTCTTCAATATTGAAGAAGGGCTCAACCCTGTTTGGCCTCTCTATCATGCACTTGCTTCACAATTCCTTCAATTTACCGTAAACTTGCATGGTTTTTTTAGCCTATTTGAAGTCTGATTTTGAGCATGCCATTAACTGAGATTGAGCTTATTTTAGGTCCCTCTACAACATTGTAGAAGGGATCAATCTTGTTTGGGGCCTCCATACATGGCCTCCCTTTGTACCTCTCTTTGGCCCCATTTTGCATGCCTTTTAAAGCTTATTTGGCTTCTGTTTTCAGCCTTCATCAGTCTTATAAAGTGTCTTAAAATGACCCATTATTCATGTTTTGTTATGGGTCTTAGGCCATTTGGTGCATGCTTTTGGCACTTCATGTAATACCATCTTTGATTCCGTAAAATTGCATGCTTTGTTAGGCTTTCTTGGCTTCTGTTTTCAGCCTTCATCAGGCTTAGAAAGTGTCTTAAAATGACCAATTCTTCATGTTTTGTTAAGGGTCCAAGGTTGTTTGATGCATGCTTTTGGTACCTCATGTTATAGCCTTTGTTGGCTCATATTTTGCATGCTATGTTGAGCATATCTACATACTGAATTGAGGGATGTCATCTCCTGTAAATGTGCATATTTTTGGTCACTCTTCAATGTTGTAGAACTGTATTTTTCAGTTTGAGCATTGTATATATCATTTGCTTCATTATTCCCCTCTTTTCCCCCATTTTTGCATGCTATTTTTGCCATACTTGTGATTGTTGTTTGGCCATTCTTTGTACTGTAAAAATGCTATTTTAGGGGCTGCCTAGCATCTGTCTTTACATGTCGTGTCCATATTATGCATGTTTGGCATAGCTGTAGGCCATTTCGGGTGCATAACATTGCATTTCGGGCATCGGGTGTAATTTTGCTATAATTCGGGGACTGTTTTTGCATCATTTTGGTTGCTGAAATTTACATTTTCCATGTGCCATATGCTGCATTTCATTTATATCATCGCCTCGGTTTGCGCGCCCGTGGGCACGCATTTCGAGGCACCTCACTTTTTTATCCGACGGCCTCTTACGTGAGTGCGGCTGAGGCTCTCTCATGTTAGTATAAGTCCATTTCGCATTTTGTATGTCATTTCATGCTTTAACGCATCGCCTCGGTTTGCGCGCCCGTGGGCTCGCATTTCGAGGCATCTCATTTTTATCCGACGGCCTCCCGTGTGAGAGTGGCTGAGGTCCTCTCATGTTGGTATAAGTCCATTTCTGCATTCTGTATGCCATTTTCGTATCTTTGCATTTCGTATGCCATTTTCTCGGTTTGCGTGCCCGCGGGCACGCACTTCGAGACATCTCATTTTAGCATCATTACATATCATTTTCATGTCATTTTGCATTCCGTATGCATTGCCTCGGTTTGCGTGCCCGTGGGCACACATTTCGAGGTATCTCTTTTTCATCCGTCGGCCTCTTACGTAAGTGTGGCTGAGGCTCACTCATGTTAGTGTAAGTCCATTTGCATTGCGTATGCCATTTCATGCCTTGGGATCATCGCCTCGGTTTGCGTGCCCATGTGCACGCATTTCGAGATATCTCATTTTCATAGCATTGTGTATGTTAGGATTGCATATTGCATCGTGTTCGGGATAGAAGTTAGCCCGGGCACGGGAAACGAGGCACGTGTCGTACTCCGAGTGACGGAACGGGTCTCAATTCCCAAGTCACCGACACTCCGGATTACCCATGATGGAGTTAGGTTTTGTTGTAGCATTCATCCGCATTCATCTTATATTGAGTTGTGCAAATCGGCTCCTCGGCCATCATGCATCGAGATGCGTGATTGGTGGCACGAGGATCGAGGCATGCATATATCTGTGAAATACATTGCTATGCCCCTTTCCTGCTCTCTGTTGCAGCAAAATAGAGAATCAGCAACTTTTCGGAGTCTGACACGCACTTCGAGAAATATTGCAAACAGAGGCTAAATTGGGCATCCCAGTGGATTTCTGCGCAAGGCAGCCCAGCATACATCATTCATCAGAAGCGAGGCACCCCCCTGGCTTGCATGCCAGTTT